>OY856409.1:1910969864-1911569864 GCA_963693085.1 Alisma plantago-aquatica | reverse complement strand
CATTCACACACATGTATATAGATCAAATTTCAATAAGACAATTAATAAAAAGTCATTTACACATGTATATATAAGCATGTCTTTCAATGTTTAGAAATGTTATCAAATATAGAAATAATTATGACATCAAAGTTTAGAAATGTCATTCTTTATCATAATCAGTACCCCAATTATAATAAAAAATTGCCTCCCTTTCAAAGGATTTTGCCCATTGTTCTCTTATGTCATCTAATTGTTCCATCATATAGGGATTATGTAAATCTAATAACTTTTCTCCTGTAATGAAGTTACTAGTTTTAAACACCTGTAAAGAGAATGACATATATATATAATTAATAAGTTTGATATTTCCATACTATCTAATGAGACTATACTTATATATGATGATCAAGAGTATATAATATTGTTGTATGTTTTTGATTTCTTGTGCAACATATCTGATAATTAGGTCCATATACCACATCATGTAGTATCCACATGCGCATCTATTGTCTTGTAAAACACACTATAAATTTTAACATACAAAATGTTAATAAACAAAAATAAACATAGTTCACATCAATAATATATGCATTGGAGTCAGGAAACTACTTTCACTTTCTCCCTGACTAATGCTTCCTTTTTCTTGCACATGTCTCCTCCAGCTTTTTTGAAATATTTTAAAGCGCTACATGTTAATGTAACACATTAAATTGCATTACTGAATAAAAATGTAATGATAGATGTTAACAAATATATATATATATATATATATATATATAATTTCTCATGTGAATAATGGAATTTCCATTATGTGTCTTGGATTGTCTAATTCCTTCACCTCATGGTCTAGATAATAAACAATCAATGGCTCAGGGACAACAACCAGTAACTCCCAATGCTTACCACTAGAGATAAGAAAGTTAAAATATATAACTCAAAATACACAATAAAATGTAATTTTCTTAAGTCCAAATTATAAGAAAAGTAAACTTACTCAACATTGAATGGAGCTATTATCACACACTTATTTGCCTTACCAAAATATTTAAAAGCAATAGAGTAGTATAAGGTAACTGATGAAGGGTCTTTATGTACACGATTGATTAAGGATGGAATTAGAAATCCCACACGGGTAAATGAAAATTTTATACAAAACCTATGTGAGTGGTTGTAAAACATATATTACTAATGTATTAATATATAAGAAAATAGATCATCGTATATAAAACAAGGTATATTGTTATATAAACAAGATCTGACCATATCCATAGTTTTATCATAGATGTATTCATCCAATCATAACTAAACAACTCCAAAATATCTTGAATAAATATATTGTTATCGTATGATTGGCTTGCATCCTCCTTCTTAATAAAAATAATCATAGGACAATTTTTGGGATGTTCGCCTATCCATATTGCCATACCCCTGCATTGAGGACCTATCGAGTCGTATAGGTCCTTTGCAAGCCAACTAGGTACTTCAGGAAGAGGTGGAGCTAGAGGAGGATGAGCTGTAGCGGGTTTCTTCCCTATGTCTTGTATATATATTTTCATTTTAATTGTCATGTATATACATATATACAAATTAGTGAAATGTAAAGTTACCATATATGATCAATATAGATTATATCCATTTCAGGCCACAGGACCACTCTGCCTTCTGTTTCACCAAGTGTGTCATCATCTTGGTGGGTATATGGCAATGGATGCTGCCTCCAAGTAGTGAACACAAGCCTAAGGCTCACACAAAGTGCACCATCGGGTACTGGAGTGCCATGAATTGTGTACCTTGGAAGGCATGGATAATACTAGCCCTCGCCAATGACGAATTCTTTCAACTTTATGGCTTCAACACCTACAAATTTACATAGAGTATGTTGTATACATAAATAAACATATCATCTTGAAAAGACTAGCTACTATGTCACAAAAATATTTACATCGGACGTACTGGGTGGTGGGTCTATAGGATTACTCCCAACCACCTCTACAAGATCACTCCCAACCACCTCTATCGTATGGGAAGAGTGGCACACCACAAGTACTATCGAAGTAGTAGACTGAGATGTCTGCCACTTTCTCAATGCTTCCTGGACTCTCTTATCAAGTAACTCATCTACTCTTTTATCAACTAACTGATCTACCTATACATGGCCAAAAGAAATTCTTTTTGATTCATGAATTCCCTTTCCAATAACATTCTAAAAAGAGTAGGTTACCTCAAATTTTAAAAGTCCCCCATTTTGGACATGTTTATACTGTGATGGCCCAATGAATGCTCTCTAGAACCTACATCCCTAACACGTCCAGGATGCTCTGGGTTACTGAGAGCAACTATAAATTCATCACTTGTGCCCTGAGGGATGAAAAAGCCTTGCTTACTCTTCTCGTGAATCTCCCACTAATCATCATCAATAGAAATTGGTAAGTAAACATAACAATCATCAATATTAATTTCTCTGACAATTGACTTTTACCATTTATGCATCTGCCTTAGTAGTTGCAGGGTTGGTTATATCTCCTTTTTTGTTTTTCCTCCCAACTATCCACACATGATTGTGATGCAATGGTGTGGGGGTAGTAGTAGAGGAGTCATGAGTTTTGTATTAGGAGCAGTAGGCTGCTGAATGGAAGATGCCTGTAGTTTTTGGTGAAGACCTACATAGCCACCTGGACCCATCATGTTGTCATGCACATTCAGTGCACACCTTGCTCTTTGAGTATCCCTCATAACCTTATTAGTAATCACATTGAATTGGTTAGAAACAATCAAGGTCAATTGTGAATAGGTGAATTCATAAGAATGTATATTAATTAAATTGGGAATGATGATTAATACCTTGAATTCATTAGTATTTCTCCTGGCAATAAACACCTTCCACTCAGTCAGGTCTGGGTAGTTCCATTACTCAAGGGTTGCTTCTTCCTCTTATCAGCCTCTTATATGTATTATCAGTTGACAGTTGTCCAATAGTTCCTTTGGACCCTCCCATAGCATAGCATCACCTTTTTATGATGTAGGCTTTCATATAGTTCAATTATACTATGCAAAATTGAATATATTTAATAGAGTATTCTGAAAAATAGAATTGTAAATATCTTTAAAAATACAATTGCAAATGATAATATCTCACACGTAGTTCTTTCCATACATAGTCTTTCTTCCCTTTAGGAACTATATGCCAAGTTTTTGAATTTACAATACAATGGTTACGAGTAAGAACCCCAACATATGAAACAAACAAACTACAATTCTTTCCAACTGGATTTCCTACATGATCAAAATCCATAACCAATTTTGGTCCATTGCCCCTCTGTTATAGTAACTTGTTCATCATAGTGATGCCCCTTGTTTTTTCAATTTTTTTGTTGCTCATCAAGTGACACAAGGTTTATAGGTGGGGTACATCATCAACCTAAAATTGACAAAAAAAACACATATAGGATATGACTTATAAATGGACATTTGTATAGCTAGATATAGGATATATTGTAAAACTTACATTGTGAGGCGGCACCTCACCCTCATGGTAATTATCATCATGATCATCATACTCATGGTCAGCCATCTGAAAGTGTCATATAAAAAACAATCAAACATTTAAGATTTTGCATATAACTAGAAATTCATATAGCATTGTGAAGTTCACATCAATCTAACATTTAAAACAAATAAAACATTTAAAAAAAATAAAAACATGCCTCTAATATTGAGATATTTTATCAATTAACATTCCTTTGATGTGATCTCCGCACACATATACATCATTGTTAGCTTCAATATTTGGTGTTGGCAACCCAAGTGAGAATGGACTCGAGTCATCATACTTATCATAGTAGTCTTCTTCATCTATAGGATCTTCAATGACCTGTCTTTTACCATGAAGCACAACTGACCATTTTTCATTTGTTGGATCATTGGTATAAAAAACTTGTTTTTCCTGTGATGCTAATATGAATGGTTCGTCAATCTTTTCAAAATTCACTAATCTGAAACCCAATTCATCCACTATAACTCCTTTGGTGTTATCAACCCAATTACACTTAAAGAGTGGAATTATAAAATCTATGTAGTCAAACTCCCATATGTCTTCAATGGCACCATAATATGACATATTAGCTTCACATGGACTCTTATCTTTCACACTAGAAAAAAAATGAAGATTGAAGGGTGACTGATGGAGCTTCCACTTGCGTGGAGTTGCGTGCACCACTAAAAATCCTAAACATGGTAAGTATTTAGGTTTAGCCTTGCTTATACTAGATTAAAAACTCCACCCACATATGCTAGGATACGTGGAAGTCTTATTGTAGTATAGTTAAGGGTCGAATCCATAGGACAATAGTCTTGTTAAGATCAACAAGATAGAAAACGTTAGAATTTCATTTAACTCCTTAACTGTTGGTATTTAGATCAAAGAGTTGGTTTCGTTGTTTAAACTAAGTATGAGTAAAGTAAAAGCAAGAAAGTAAATTTAGGGTCGTAAACAATGTTAAGAAACCACTAGGATGTGATCAACTTTCATCACCACTACACATGGATCAAAACATACAACATAGTAACATAACCTGCAATAAGAGTCTAAAAAGTTAGTATCTTTGTAGATTTAGTTTCCTTTCAGAGAACTAACTACAAGAAGTGTGGGAATGTTGCAAAGCCAGCCATCCCCAAATGAATGGTCACTTAATTTACATCATTCCCTTTGCAAAGTGTGTTCCTCGACTTATCAAGGTTGTACTTTTATACGTCAACTGATTCCATTTTGTAGTATGAAAGTACAATGATGGAAGTGAGTTTACTCCACTTTTTGAAGAACACTCCTAAATACTGAAATAGATGCATGGGGACTACATGCATCAAGAACCAACATTCAATCGCGATTTGAAGCTAATAGTAAAAAGGTGTACAATTCATACTAATAGATAATAAGTAACACAAGTTGGTGATCAAGCAACAAGCATTCATTAAACGATTGATGTTGAACTGAAAAGAAAGTATATCTCTATTGCAAACGTATGAATTACATTGCATGAAATGAAAACTTGGGTAGCGGGGCTACTCCCCGCACCCTAGTGTATGAGACTACTCGCTCATGGCAAGAACAAAGAAGGGGATGAGAAGAGAGAGAGAGCATCATCTCCATGAAGGAGGGAGGAAGGTCGACCCCTTGGAGAGAGAGAGAGCAATGATCTTCACACTTCACAGCTTGCTTGATGATGAATCCTCCTCTTCCCACCTTGTTTGTCGATGAGAGAGAAAGTAGTTTGGATATGGAGTATGGATCTCAGACCGGCAGCCTCGGGGTAGTGGGTGAGGGGTGAAATGTCTCTAGAACAATAGAGGCAGCCTTTGGACGTCTGCAACTTCCTACATTGTGAGGATCCTTTGGGTCTTATTTATAGGCTTTGAGTGGAACTCAAACGGTTTGGGAGATTTGGGCCCTAACGGTCGTGAAGACCGTTTCGACTCTCTCGGTTTGGAAACTGTTTGAGTCCTCATGGTTTGGAACTGTTTTCCTTTATTTGGTATTGGGACACGGTCTTGGGACCGTTTAGCCTTCATTCGGTCTTGGTACTGTTTGGTGTCCATTCGGTCTTGAGATCGTTTAATGTCCATCTTGGGTCCTTTTGGTGTCCATTCGGTCCTGGGACCGTTTGGTGTCCATTCGGTCTTGGGACCATTTGGTGTCCATTCGGTCTTGGGACTGTTTGGTGTCCATTCGGTCTTGGGACCGTTTGGAGCTTTTATAATTTTTTTGTGCTTTTCTGTAAGAAATAAAAGGGGAAAAGTTAGTCTGATGGTATATTTATAATAAAGTGGAAAATTAAAGATTGTGTCTAATTTATTTAAGAAAGAGTATGGAGAATTGAAAAAAACTAGTAAGATAACATCACAAAATGGGAGGTTATCACTCCCCCAACTTAGAGTCTAGCTTGTCCTCAAGCTAGATAGAGTTGAGGCATGTAGTGGCGAGGCAGTTTTATGTAGTGAAGATTTCCATACTCCTGCTTCAATTCTGAACCAGAGATCTCCTGAAGTTTTATCAGGCTTTTGCTTGCACAAACTTTTTCAGGTATCAGGAGTTGCTTGGATCTTAAGTTTCTTCCGTATCGCGTAGCTCGCATTGGGACCACCTTTTCATTAATCGCATTTTGTGCATGTTTTCGACTCCAATCAGTTTTATACTTCTTTGGAAATCCTACTGGAAACTAAGATAGGCATGAGGGTTGGTGAAAGGCTGATGTGTAACTCCCCTATTTTATGGGGGAGGGTTTATCTAAAACTTTTAGGATCTCTCTACCGGGCATGACACATCTACCTTTGTGAGGGAAGCTAAATGTAATGGTCGGGCGAGTCCTTTATCAACTTTTTCATATATTCAGAGACCTTAGGATCTCATTACCATGTGCGACACATCTGCCGTTATGAGGGCAGTTGAATGTACCGACTGGGTGAGACCTTTATTGGTTCTTCATATATGTCCTTATGTGTGGCACAACTCTCATGTTTTTATTCAACACTCTAGCTTTTATTCTTATACTCACAAGCTTAGGAGTTGGGTATTTAGGGATTTTGTTTGGGCTTCCAGACTTCTTTTTGAAAAGAAGAAAGTTGTGCTTGGAGTCTTCTGACATGCACTTATTTCGGTTTTTGTACTTCCTGGTCCACTTGCAAGGTTCCTTCATTTGGATTTCCCCTGGTTCCCTCCCGTCCTTCAGAGAGGTTTGGCTGGCTTTGGCTATGATGTTAACTTGTGAAGGGTCTGAAAAAGAATTGAAGCAGAAGCATGAAAATCGAATGTGAAGGTAAATTATTAGTTCGCCATTACATACCTAAATTCTATGTATGTTATTGCTATTTGAGGATTACTTTGATTTTGAATTTAGCTGGGGATGACTTTGTTTTATGTATAAGAATTATTCTATCAAAGAAATGAATAAAAAGAGCAGAGGAGGAAGGGTTGAAAAATGATACCTCACCCTTGTCCAGTGTACCCCCCCCAACTTGTCACTCACTCTATCCTCAGAGTGTTAAAGTGATAGGTTGAGAAGTACATGGACATGGGCATTAGGATTTTGTTAGTCCTTTGTTAGCTCCATGCATTCAGAGAAGATTAGTTGTGAACTTTCCACGTAGAGTGTGGTAATCCATGACCGTCATGTCCTCTATTGGTCTTTCAAGAACGGTGAGGGTGTACATCCAGTAGAGGATGTGGAAACCACATTCAAATGATTCTCAGAGCTGCTGGGGGCACTTGTGGCTGAAGGCTAGGCAATGAAAGTGTGCTTTATCATACACCCTTGTGTGCTTGCTTAAAAGATCGTGTAGTTTTTCAGCACACTCCTTCGCCACCTCCTTCGTGGGCATCTTTGCTATCACATCATACTGTTTTTTTATCTGGATCAAATTGGTTGTCAGAACTATTATAGACTATTATTATTTCTTCAGGAAGATTTGTCGCCATTAACATCTAGTGCTCTGAATGAAGGAAAGGGAGCATAATGAACTTCAGAGTTGTATGCTGGAGAAAAGAGATAAGTGCCTCTGTGGTTCCAAAGTTCTTTAACTTGAAAAGGTCGTCCTTCATGTAAGTTGATTCCATGTAAACTGTAGGATGGTTCCTTCCGAGGAGAAATTGATAAGTAGTCATCAGGCTCGCGGATAGGGATCCTTGTAATTGTACAGTTTCACAGAGGGTATCTTCCATGACTAGAATATATCCCGCTAGAAAAACAAGCTCATCTTTCTCAGCATATAGCCTAGACATGATGAGTTGGAGTTCATTTTCAGATAGACTCTTGCAAGATGCAAGCTTGAAGTTAGGAAACGTCAGTTCAATGGTTGGTAGGGGAACCATTTGTGTGGAAGTTCTATTGATGGTGACCCCTGTTAATAACATGATGTCCTCTTTGACTTTTGCCATATCGAAACTGTAAGGGTCCTATTGTCTTTTTTCAGGCACCGTGGTAGGTTGTTGTTTCTCCAACTCCTGTAATGTTTGCCAGAACAGATATTTCTATGGACGTTGGATGGCTGAGTAGGGGTAGAGAGGGACGTCGTCTGGTGCCATAGTCGGGTCCCTAAAGAACTTTATGTCACAAATGAGCTCCATGGCATAACGCCCTCGTAGAGAGTGAAAATTTTCTGCGGCCAACTCGGTGAAGGGGATTTGTTTATTAAGTGCTTGTATTTGGTGTATAGTGCAGAAAGAACAATCCCCAGATCCTTCTTGCGTTTGGACTTGTGGGTTTATGATTCAGAACCATGGTTGGTTCCAACCTTGTCGGAGTGATGGCTTTGTAGCCCAAATTAGTTTTAGAAGCCGAAAATGGATGCATCTTGCCTCCCCGGCTCCTAGACCAGCAAAATTGATGATTCTGGCTTTAAGCTCACTGGCACAGAAGTTGTACACTTTGGCGTCATGAGCCTCGGTGTCAACGATCACGAGCAGCCAATGGCCAAAAACATGGAAGGGTACTGTGATATATCATACCTTCCGCTCAATCCCCCTACGCAGTCGCTCAATAGTCTTGTTGTGTAAGTCCTTGTACAGTAGACTTAGAGCCAAAGCAAGTGAAGCATTGAGAACTGGCTGCGGCCTAAATGAGCTTCTGTATGTTTTGATAGCATTGGCAAGAAGGACACAGAAGATTGCCATCTTGACTTTTGATTGAGGTCGAAGGATGATGCAGAAATCTCCGCGTGTCATCTTGTGTTTAGTCTTTATATTTGTGTAGATGATGCCCCCCCTTCTTTGGCATCGTCTACGATAGTGTTCAACATGAATATATCCTGAACATCTAGGGTATAGATGGCCGCCATGTCTAGGTCGTGCATCTTCTTATGTAGAGGTGGTGGCGGGGGGAGCTCTTGCAGTTGCAGAAAAGAAGACTGCGCGAGGTCATCCATATAGTGTTGTAGAACTTCATCTTTTTCTGATTCATAATTACACTCGAGTTCATCATCTGTGTCTAGACTCACTCTGTCTGAGTCTTCTTGCTCTGGGGGTAAAGTCACTGATTGTTCTGGTGCGGAGGAATGATGAGCTGCTAATGTTGGTGGACTAATGCTGGTTCCTAGGATACATTGCTAGAACTCAGCAAAAGTCACTTCTTTGATAGCTTCCCCCATAGATCCCATGGTAAAATAGTCAAGGAACTGATCCCCATATGACATGTTAATATTATCATTGTGATTGGGGGATTTGGGATCTTGTCCACCGTCTTGGTAGTCTTTGTCTGCTGCCTTTTTTGAAGGTTCTGTTCCTCGGCTGGTTTCCTCCCCAGCATGTCCTGAGTCATCAGGTTTGTCATTTGAAGAGGAGGTGTCATCGTTGGAGTCAGCGGAGGAGTCAGAATCTTCTTCTTCGTTGTCTGCCGCCTTATCTTTTATTTGTTTTGGCATTGCTTTCTTGCACTGCCAGTGAAGTTCTTGTAATTCATCAAGAGCCACTTGCACATGCTTGTGTGTCTCAAACAGTGCGTCGTGGGTTTCCTTGAGATCAGAGTATCGTGCCTTGGCAGAGAGGAGTCGTGCATAAAGGTCCAAGACTTGGGCTCATAGGTGATTGATTTCATTATTTGACGACTCCTCTTGGCGGCTATTGAGCTATGCAAGGGTGTTAGTGATGTTGTACAAACATGTGCTGAAAGCAGTTGCTGCTGGTTAAGCTCGCAAAGGCTCTCTGGAAGAGGTTGAGTCTGCATAGAGATCATATCGACTTGTTGAGCCAACGTTGCTTGATGGCTTTTCACCTCAAGCATCAACTGTGGAAATTGTTGTAGATGGTCGTCGATGCATTCAACTTGCATGGCCGCTACTTCCTGTCGTTGGTTGATGCTTGAGTGGATGCCAGGTAAGGCGCGGTATTGCTCATCGATCTTGCTGACTTGTTTAGTAAGACCCTGGACACAAGAAAAAATAGATTGCATTATGTTAGAATGGTCAGTGGGGAGGTTTTGGATGGCGTCAAATTGACGTCTGAATTCCTCATTGACATTTGTAAAAGCGACCCCAAAAAAGGATGTGTGGGATGCCTGGGGTTGGGGTGGAAGGGTGGTAGTGTCTTGCGAAAGAGACATTAATGATGGTCCCGCAAACTGTGTGGTGACTGTAGATGAAGTCACCAGCGGTGTTGGGGTGGTGGCGGATGTGAAGGGTGGTGACATTCTGCGAGAAAAGGGTTGATTCGTAAATGTCAATGGGAAAGTAGTGGAGGTGGAGGCGAACGAGGTGAAAGCGAGGTCGGGCGTTGATGTGAATGGAATGCTCGATGAGAAGGTGATTGAGGCAAAGGATGCGGGTGGAGGTGCAGATGTGGGGAAGGGATTTGTTGGTGGAATTATTGTGGAGAATGATGGGAGGGTGGTGGATTGTGGAATGGTGGAGGATGGTAGCGTGGTGGGGGTGGTGGTGGAGGTAAGCTCAACATTTAGACTCATGATAAATGAGTCTAGTGATGAGGTGGTGATGTGTTCTTCAGGTTGAGGAGGTTCTGCTTCTAGATTTGGTCTTGATGTCAGCGTCCCCGACAGCTGTTGTGTTTGCAAACACCCTTTTGATGGTCGTTTCACCAGGATTTTTGTTATTCTATATGTCGGGGAAGTGATGCTATGGCCTGCCTGACCTGCCTTTGCTTTCTTTTCTACTACTTGGACCAACACGAGGAGGTTAGTAAGCTCCTCTTCAGTGAAGAGAAGTTTATCCTTGTCATAATCTGTGAGCTCCGGTTGAGGAAGAAGCGTCCTAGAAGATTTTACTGTGGGACACAAGATGTAGTGTAGCTTAGCTTCCTTTTCCTTAATGATGTATGAATTCTTTAAAGTCTTCTCGTTGGTAAGGATGTCACCCTTGATCTTCGTGCATCTGGGCAGTAGTTTGTCCATCTTGAGATAATTCATAATTGAGGTTATGTGTCCTCTGACACATACTTCTTTCCTGAGGGTGTAAGTTGTGTGCTTGTGTATCAATTGTCATCCTATGTTGATTGGAAGCCCATTAAGGACTGACCAGAGGATGAAAAGATCGGAAATGCTAACATTTCTGCCCTCTTTTGTGGGGAAGAGTGCGCCTGTGAGGATTTTGTGTAGTGTGCACACCAACCCAGAATGAATATTTGAGGCCTTGCAGGTCTTTGCCTCATAGGTTGGGATCCCTTTCAGGGATTTCCAGAAGATATGCTTGTTTAACTGGGAGCTTTCAACACCTGCAACTTTGGCTTTTTCCAACTACTCCTTGTTGTCTATAAAGATTTCATTGAGTAGGTTTCTATTATGACAACTTTGTTGCCAAAGAGTTTGGTGACCAGCCTGCGGTCACCTCCGTCTCTTGATCTGTCCATTATGTCCACTGCTTCCTTGTGGGGGAAGGTGAAAAATTTAGTTGTTAGCTCAACATAAGAATTCTCTGTGACAAAATAGAGTCTTGCAAGGTTGGCATTGTCGAGCAAGGTGAGGATTCTATCATAAATCCCCATCTTCATCAGTACGTTGGAACAGACGTACTTTGTCAGCTTCAGCATTTTATCGAAGGATGGGAGGGTGTGGATGAATAGCTTTGTTGGTGGTGGTGTTGTAGTGGTGATGGTGGAGAAAACAAGAATAGTGGTAGTAGCAGGAGTGGTAATGGTGGTGGTGTTAGTGGTTGATGGAATGTATCCCGCCATGATTTGTTCCCTTATAGTGGTGGGATGGACCTGCTTCCTTGCCCGTTTCTTTGTTGGTTGCTCTATGGCAGCTTCCTGGGCCCTCCTCTTCCCCTTGGACTTTGTGGTTGGGGATTCGTCCTCAAAATTTGGCTCTTATTTCGAGACTTCGTCACTTGAAGAAGTTTCTTCTATATCTTGGACAGGCTCCTCAGTTAAACACATGTTGAAGTGGTCAATTGCATTCATGACCGTGAGCAGGTTAACTTTCGGTGGGACTTTACCAATCTTGTCATAGATGTCTACAATCTGTTGGAGTTTGGTGCGGTCTTCCATCAGTTGCTTCCTTGTCTAGAAGGGAGCATCAGCGCTTTAGGTGGCTTCTTTTGCAGGGGAGGCCATTCTGAAAAATCACCAAAAAAGTCATGTGTTAAAAGGATTTGAATTTGCAAATATAACAAGTTTATTAAAAGAAAAATTTACATTATGTATGTGTTAATGTTTTTAGGTTTTAGTGGAACCCAAACGAATTGTAAAACCATGTGGGTCCAAATGGATTATAAAACTGTTTGGGTCCAAATGGTTTTGAGACCGTTTGGTTTCAAACGGTTCATTTGAAACACTTATTAAGCGAAGAGTGAAAGAGAAAACTGTTTGGGTCCAAATGGTCTCGAGTTCAAACGGTTTCAAGACCGTTTGGCACCAAATGGTTTTAGAACCGTTTGGGTCCAAATGGTCTCGAGCTCAAATGGTTTCAATACCGTTTGACACCAAATGGTTTTAGAACCGTTTTGGTCCAGACAGTTTCAAGACCGTTGCACCAAATGGTTTTAGGACCGTTTGGGTCCAAACGGTCTCGAGCTCGAACGGTTTCAATACCATTTGGCACCGGTTTTAGGACCGTTTGGGTCTAAACGGTCTCGAGCTCAAACGGTTTCAAGACCGTTTGGCACAAATAGTTTTAGGACCGTTTGGGTCGAGACTGTGAGGAAGGTGAAGCATCTGGAAGCATGATTGATTGTTGAAAAGGAGGCAAAAGCAACAAATGATGGTGGCAATGCGCGTGTCAGCGGATAACGAGAACCCCGTCAGCGACGCAGTGTTGGCGACGGCGAAAACAAGGTGGATGTGAAGTGTGGTGTGGTGACAGAGAAGACGGCAGTGGTGATGGTGTCGAACTGCTGGTGTACCTTGTTGTGTGACGGTGATGATGAAAGCGAAAGACTTTGTGAAAACACACGAGGAAGACGATGATGTAATCAGAGATGGTGGCAGAGAGAGTAGGCATCACGAGTTGCGCGGGAGTGAGAAAAAGAGGGGATGAAACAGTGCTCACGTGAGGGTTTAGGGAGTTTGAGATTTTAGAAGAGGAAAAAGGGAGGGGTTGTGGTTATATTTATAGGATTTGGGGGGGTGTTACAAATTCCCAAGGGTAAACGGTCTTGAGACCGTTTGGGGCCCAAACGATTTAAGGATTGAGAGGACCAAATAGTTTCGAGATCGAGAGGACCAAACAGTTTCGAGACAGAGAGGACCAAATGGTTTCGAGACCAAGACCAAACGGTTTTGAGGCTGTTTGAGTCCAAACGGTTTCGAGATTAAAAATGATAAGTCTAAATCAAATGAAGGGATAAGAAAATTAGTAAAACTAGGAAAAATAAAATAGTGGTACTCAGATCTTGGGTTGCCTCCCAAGTAGCACATGGGTTTTACATCGCTGGCTTGACGCAAATTTGATTTGGTTATGTCGATGCTGAGGGATCGTGGATCTCGATATTCTGTCTTGGAAATTTGTCTACTGGTGTGTAGTGTCTCTTTAATCTGTGGCCATTAATGGTCTATTCTCCCCCATTATTGTCAAGGATGATGACTACTCTAGTGGAGTAGATGTGTTTAATTGTGAATGGTCCAGACCATTCGTGTGGAGCTTTCTAGGAAACATCTTACGTCTGGAATTAAACAGGAGGACCTTATCTCCGATAGAAATGTCTTTTGTTTTGAGGTGGCCATCGTGCCACATCTTGGTTTGTTCTTTGTAGATTCTAGCACTATGGTAGGTTGTCATTCTAAGCTACTCAAGTTCTTATAACTGGAGTTGTCTGTATTCACCAGCGCTTTTAAAATCAAAATTCATTTGTTTAATGGCCCACCAGGCCTTATGTTCCAGTTCAATTGGAAGATGGCATGATTATCCATATACCAGTCGGAACGGGGTTGTTCCAATCGGTGTTTTATAAGATTTGTAGTAAGCCTAAAGGGCATCAGCAAGCTTGGTGGACCAGTCAGTACAATGTCTATTGACTATTTTCTCTAAAATTGCTTCCAATTGTCTATTCAAAACTTTGACTTAGCCACTAGCTTGTGGATGGTAAGGTGTGGCAACCTTATGGTTGACTACATATTTTTTTAGTAGGGCTTCAAAGCTTATTTCTAGAAAATGGGTCCCTCCGTCATATATGATAGTTCGAGGGACGACGAATTTGGGGAAAATGATATCTTTGAACAACTTGATGACTGGCTTTGAATCGCTAGAAATAGTGATACATAATCCACATCGACCAGTATGTAAGAAAATACATAGGATGAGGGGAAGGGACCCATGTAGTCTATTCCCCACACATCAAAAAGTTTGATTTCTTGCCACAAAGTGAGAGGCATTTCATTCCTTTTAGTTATACCGCCAGAAAGCTGACATTTATTGCATGATCTTACGAAATCATAGAAATATCTTTCTATTGTTGGCCAAAAGAAACCCGATTGTAGAACTTTCAGAGTGGTCTTTTTCGAACTCATGTGTCCCCCAGTGGGGCCAGAATGACAATGTTTTAAGACATGAGTAATTTCCTCTTCTGGTATGCAGCAACGGAAAAGTCCAGTTGTACATAGAAGAAAAAGATAGGGTTCGTCCCAGTAGTATTGTTTAACATCATGGAGAAATTTCTTTTTATCGTGGTGAGAGGTGGAGGGGTGGATGATTCTTGTAGCCAGATAGTTCACTATGTCGGCATACCAGGGGAATCCGGTGGTAATTTTCATAAGCTGGTCATCAGGGAGGGAGTCTCAGATAGGTACATTGTCGTCGTCTTGACATTCGATGCGACTTAGGTGATCAGCGATGACATTTTCCACTCCACTTTTGTCTTTTATTTCAAGATCAAATTCTTGCAGCATTAATACCCAGCGGATGAGTCTGGTTTTTGCATCCTGTTTCTTAATAAGATATTTGATGGCTGAGTGATCTGTATATACTATGACCTTTTATCCAATTAGATAAGAACAAAAAAATTTGAAAGCGTAGATGATGGCTAGGAATTCCTTTTCAGTAGTAGTATAATTTTTGTGTGCCTCATTTAACGTCTTGGATGCGTAGTATATTACATATGGCTTTTTGTCTATTCTCTGCCCCAACACAGCCCCTATGGCATAGTCGCTAGCGTCACACATTATTTCAAAAGGTCATGACCAGTCAGGCACTCATAGAATGGGTGCAAATATTAGACCATTATTCAAGGTTGTAAAGCTATGCAGGCATTTATGGTCAAAGTTGAAATCAACATCCTTAGTCAATAGGTAAGTCATAGGTTTTTCTATTTTCGAGAAGTCTTTGATAAATCTCTGGTAGAACCTGGCATGACCCAAGAAGGCTCGCACTCCCCTTATGTCTTTGGGCGGTGACAACTTTGAGATAACATCGATTTTTTCCTTGTCTCCTTTGATTCCTCTTTTGCTCATTTGATGTCTGAGGACAACACCTTCGGTCACCATAAAGTGACATTTTTCCCAGTTTAGGATAAGGTTTGTTTCCTCGCATCTCTGTAAGACTTTACTTAGGTTGAGTAGATAGTTATTAAAAGAGTGTATGTATACTGAAAAATCGTCCATGAACACCTCCATAATGGTTTCAGTTAGTCCCACGAAGATAGCAGTCATGCACCTTTGGAAGGTTGCGGATGCGTTGCATAGACCGAAGGGCATCCTTCTAAAAGCGTATGTTTCAAAAGGACAATAAATGTCATTTTTTCTTGGTCTTTGGGGTGAATTGGGATATGGTAAAACCTAAAATATATGTCGAGGTAGCAAATTTTTTTTTGGTGGGCTAGCTGCTCAAGGACTTCGTCAAGGAAGGGTAAGGGAAAGTGGTCTTTCCTTGTTGATTTGTTCAGTATTTTGTAATCTATGCACATTCTCCAACCAGTAACGGTCCTTGTAGGTACAAGTTCATTCTTATCATTTAAGGAAACAATGGTCTCCCCCTGTTTAGGGACCACTTGGACACGACTAACCCACTGAGAGTCAGAAATTGGATAGATAATACCCACTTTCAAGAGTTTAAGAACTTCGAGGCGAACTACCTCTTTTAGATTTGGGTTCAGTTTTCTCCGGTGCTCCCTTGAGGGTTTGAACTCTTCTATCATAGGTAGTTTATGCATGCACAGAGCTAGTTTAGTGCTTGTTAGGTCAGTCATCTTGTACCCAATTGCTTTCTTGTGCTTCCTTAATTTAGTGAGAAGCCTCTCTTCCTGATCGTCATCCAAAGAGGAGCTAATGATAACTAGACATATGTTTCCTTCATCTAGGAAGAAATGTTTGAGCCTGGTTGGTAGAGTTTTCAATTCTGGGGCTTTGGCTACTTCTGTCGTCTCTAATATGGTGACAGATTTCAGTTCTTCAAAAATAGCATCAGGGGCTTTTTCAGCCTACTCTATGTATTGTAGGCATTGTTGAACTAACCCGTTGGTTGAAAATTCAACTTCCAGATTTATTAAAGCGTCTTCTAGGGCATCTGCTGGTTCTGGATTTGCGTGCTTGAGTTGAGACATTTTATCAATTTCTTCAAGAAGAAAGACCTCTTCATGGATACTAGGGCTCTTCAGGCTGTTGAAAACCCTAAATTGAACATTTTCTTTACCCAACCTCAAGGTAATTGTGCCAGTCTCGACATCAATTAATGCTCTATTTGTGGCGAAGAAGGGTCTACCGAATATTATCAGGTACCTTAGGTCTTCTTTTATATGAATAATGACAAAATCACAAGGGACATAAGAGTCCCTCCCCACTCTTACTGGAATATCTTCAATGATTCTAAGGGGTGCAGTAATGGTGGAATCACTGAGCTGGATGGTCATTGATGTAGGCAATAAGTCAGTGAACCCCAATCTTTTGCACATGGAGAATGGAATAATTGATATGCTGGCTCCCAAGTCATCCAATCCCTTTTTACAAGAAGTGTTTCCAATAGAGCAGTGTATGCCAAAGGAGCCAGAGTCCTTCTATTTTTTCAGCATTTTATTCAAGATGATATCAGATGTGGTTTGGGCTAGTTTGACAATTTCATGCTCTTATGTCATATATTTCTTTGATAGCAGGGTTTTCAAATATTTGGACCAGGTTGGGATTTCATATAGGGCATCGAGAAAAGGAATATCAACATAAAGTTTCTTCATTGCCCCTTTGACTTTCTAGAATCTAGAGTCTAGTCTAGTTTCCTTTATCCTGCTAGGATAGGGTATCATTGGCTTATATTGTGGAACCTCTGGTTCTTTGGGACCTTGTTCCTTTTCTCTCCTTTCTTGAGCTTCTTGACTTGATTCTTTTGTTGGGATTATTTAAGTTACATACCTATCTTCTTGATTGACCGATATGGATTTAGTAAGAGCACAACCACACCTTGTTGTAACAACATTTAATTGTTCTGGTCTATGTTGATTGTATCTTGGATTTGCTTTTGGCTGGACAAAGAAAGTGCCCACGGGAGGTTTTAACTGAGCTGCTATCTGTGCTAACTGAGTTTTCACAGCTTTTTGCTGAGCTTGCTGGTTAGCCAGCATGATTTGCTGTGATTGCAACATTTGCCTTATCAAGGACAGTTCATTAGTCCGTTGTGGTGGGGCATTCTTCTGTTGGAACGGAGTGAGTTGCTACTGCCCTTGAGGTGGTTGTTGTTGAGGTGTTGGCAACTGAGGTTGCTGTGGCTGTTGCAGTTGAGTTTGTTGTAATTGTGGGTGCAGAGGAGGGTGAGTATATTGGTAGTATGCAGACGGATTTATTGGGTAGATGGATCTCTGGAAATTGTTTCTAAGATTCCCTTGATTTTGGTTGTAGTTTCTTTGAAATCCAGGTGGTAATCTGTTGGAGGATCCACCTTATGTTTGATGTTGCAGGTTAGCAATCCCCATAGGATTTCCATATTGAAAAGAATGATGATTTCTCAGTTGATTTGGATTGTAGTAAGCTTGTCCTGGTATGGAATGAATGGAATTTTCTTGTTCTGGCATCTGATCCTCAGGGTGTTCAATGATCGGCTCACACTATGGTTGAGGAGGTTGTAAATCCATCATTACATTGTATAGGAGACCACATGACAATGTGGGATGATCTGATGCATGATAGGTCTCACAAGTTCCTGTAGCTACTTTAGCTTGTTGAGGGTTCTTCTTTCTGTCATACTCCCCAAATGATGCTTTGAGGGCTTGTTGTTTGTTAGCTATGGTTTTCAAAGCTTCGGCTATAGCTTTCATTTCCGTAGATTCTTCAGCTTTACAAACCTTTAGAACTCCTCCTATAATCGCCCTCCCCCAATTGGATTGATTTTCCGCTCTGTGAATGATGATTCTCCAGGCATCTTTGTAGTTCTGTCTCATAAAGTTTCCTCCAGATGAAGAATCTAAAAACTTTTTAATTTCATCACTTACTCCCCTATAAAAAGTTTCTATGAGTTGATTT
Source organism: Alisma plantago-aquatica (assembly GCA_963693085.1). NCBI lineage: Eukaryota > Viridiplantae > Streptophyta > Magnoliopsida > Alismatales > Alismataceae > Alisma > Alisma plantago-aquatica. The sequence continues at coordinate 1,911,551,512 of OY856409.1, read as the reverse complement.
TGTGAGATTCCATGGTGAGGGTACTTCCTTAAGAGTTCCTTGAACCTTTCCCATGAGTCAGCCAGTGACTCTCCCGGTAGTTGAAGAAATTGGTTGATTTTCCCTCTGATTTGGTAGGTTAGTGAAGGTGGGAAGAATTTCTCCAAGAACTTCTCTTCTAAGGGATCCTAGGTGGTGATTGGCTCCCCATCCAAAGAATTGTACCAGCTTAGTGCTCTTACAGACAAGGTGAAATTGAAGAGTCTAAGCATGGATGTGTCCATGGTTGTTCCAGCTTGCGATACCAGCCTGCAAAGAGCTTTGAACCTCTTCAAATGGTCCATGCAGTCATCTCTGACACTTCCAGAGAATGATATGCCTTGCATTATTTGGATCCAATGTGTCCTAATCTCAAAATTAGGAGTGTCGATGAGTGGTGGTTGGACTGGATGGTTGTCTTTGTAGTTCTTGGGAATAGCATAGTCCCTTAGTTGCTTGCTCCTTATCAACAGTTGTGTAGCAGCCTTGGCTGCTTCATTCTCAGCATAGATGCGGGCTTGCTCTTCAGACCGTACTTTAGCCTGAACTTGGGCGCATGTGAAGACGATGAGTTGCGCTCGCTGGGATGCTATGGCAGCGTCGACCCTTTCCATCACTAGTGCAGCTTGGCATTGATCTTCGGCCATTTGTATGGCTCTTTAAAGATTAAGTCTAATGCGGCGGTGGAAACTTCTCTCTACCTTAGAGTCATACTCTAGATCAGGGGAGAATCAGAGATTATGCGATGGTTGCATACACATCTTCTACCTGAGTAGAGGAAGAAACACACCTTTCAGATGATGCAGGAGATATGATTAAATCAAGAGAATATGGAGTAATCTTTAAAGAAAAAGTGTAAAACCCTAACCAACTAGCCAGATGATAAATGAAATCAAAACGTTTCGTTGTCCCCGGAAACAACACCAATTTTTGATGGAGCTTCCACTTGTGTGGAGTTGCGTGCACCACTAAAAATCCTAAAGATAGTAAGTCTTTAGGTTTAGCCTTACTTATACTAGATTAAAAACTCCACCCACATATGCTAGGATACGTGGAAGTCTTATCATAGTATATTTAAGGGTCAAATCTACAGGACAACGATCTTGTTAACATCAACAAGACAGAAAATGTTAGAATTTCATTTAACTCCTTAACAATTGGTATTTAGATCAAAGAGTTGGTTTAGTTGTTTAAACTAAGTACGAGTAAAATAAAAGAAAGAAAGTAAATTTAGGGTCGTAAATAATGTTAACAAACCACTAGGATGTGATCGGCTTTCACCACCACTACACATGAATCAAAACATGCAACATAGTAACATAACCTGCAATAAGAGTCTAAACAGTTAGTATCTTTGTAGATTTAGTTTCCTTTTGGAGAACTAACTACGAGAAGTGTGGGAATGTTGCAAAGCCAGCCATCCCGAAATGAATGGTCACTTACTTTACATCATTCCCTTCGCAAAGTGTGTTGCTCAACTTATCAAGGTTGTACTTTTATACGTCAACCGATTCCATTTCATAGTATGAAAGTACAACGATGGAAGTGACTTTACTCCACTTCTTGAATAACACTCCTAGATACTGAAACAGATGCATGGTGACTACATGCATCAAGAACCAACATTCAATCGAGATTCAAATCTAATAGTACAAATGTGGACAATTCATACTAATAGATAATAAGTAACACAAGTTGGTAATCAAGAAACAAGCATTCATTAAAAAATTGATGTTGAACTGAAAAGAAAGTATATCTCTATTGCAAACTTATGAATTACATTGCCTAAAATGAAAACATGGGTAGCAGGGCTACTCCCCACAACCTAGTGTATGAGACTACTCACTCATGGAATGAATAAAGAAGGGGATGAGAAGAGAGAGAGCATCATCTCCATGAAGGAGGGAGGAAGGTTGACCCCTTGGAGAGAGAGAGAGAAACAATCTTCACACTTCGCATCTTGCTTGATGATGAATCCTCCTCTTCCCATCTTATTTTTCAATGAGAGAGAAAGTAGCTTGGAGATGGAGTATGGATCTCGGACCGGCAACCTCGGGGTGATGGGTGAAGGACAAAATGACTCTGGAACAATAGAGGTAGCCTTTGGATGTCTGCAACTTCCTACTTTGTGAGGACCCTTCAGGTCTTATTTATAGGCTTTGAGTGGAACTCAAATGGTTTGGGAGATTTGGGCCCAAACGGTCGTGAAGACCGTTTGGACTCTCTCTCGATTTGGAGACCATTTGGACTCTCTCAATTTGGAAACTGTTTGAGTCCTCAAGGTTTGGAACCGTTAGCCTTTATTCGATCTTGGGACTATTTGACTTTACACGGTCTTGGGACCGTTTGGCCTTCATTCGGTCTTGGGACCATTTGGTGTCCATTCGGTCTTGGGAGCGTTTGGTGTCCATTCGGTCTTGGGAGTGTTTGGTGTCTAGTTGGTCTTGGGACCATTTGGTGCCCATTCGGTCTTGAGATCGTTTGGTGTCCATTTGGTCTTGGGACCGTTTGGTGTACATTCGGTCTTGGGACCGATTGGAGAATTTGTAATTTTTTTGTGCTTTTCTGTAGGAAATAAAAGGGGAAAAGTTAGTCTGATGGTATAATTACAACAAAGTGGAAAATTAAAGATTGTGTCTAATTTATTTAAGAAAGAGTATGGAGAACGGAGGAAAACTAGTAAGATAACATCGCAAAATGGGAGGTTATCAGTGACCCCACTATTTTGGATGACACTTTAATCATCTTGACACTTTGTTTAATATGAGAACCCATTTATGTTAAACCCTTCATAGGACATAACATTCAGTTAAAGTTGAGGCATTTGATATTTTCAGTAATATTATTTGGTTTTTGAGATAGTTGATGTAAGACTTTATCTTCAAACCACTTAATAAATGTTTTGTTATGTTCTCTAGGAAGCCACATTGACTTGACTTGAGGATTTTATTTCTTCATTAAATTGGTATGTTCTATGATATAAACACTCACTTCTTCGATGTTGTGTAAAATATACAAGTGAGATTTTTCCAACAAATCACGGCAGGTTACTTTCATCTGTGCTCCTAAAATCCCTTGCCAGAATACTCCTCAATATTCTTGTCATTTACAGGAGCATCATTACCAATCAGAAAGTCATTGCAAAAATCCATAACCTCTCTCACCACATAACCCTCAATAATACTCCCTTCATGTCGATAATGATTTTGAACATCACCTTTAAAAATGCTCATTTATCATTCAAAAGGATACATCTAATGCAAGAAAATTGGTCCCAAGATTTTCACTTCATTAGTCAAGTGGACAACAAGATGTACCATGATATCAAAAAATGAAGAAGGAAAAATACATTTCAAGATGAAATAGGGTAACAACCACTTCACTTTGTAACTTATCGAGATTCACAGGATCAATAAATTTGCTACAGAGACTATTAAAGAAGACACAAAGTCTGGCGGTTACAAACCTTACACGCTTCGATAGTATAGATCGAATTGACACATGAAACAATTGTTGCATTAGAGTGTGACAATCATGAGATTTAAGACCTATCAGCTTCAGTTGTTTCATTGATACCAATCTACGGATGTTGGAAGAGTAACCCTTTGGTACATTAACATTAATCAATCACACACAAAAAGCATTCTTGTCCTTTCTATACAATGTGTAACAAGAAGTATGTAAATATGTTATCCAATAAGTACTGACTACTTCTATTAATTTTGTCCTTATTCCCATTTCACGTAGGTCCATTATGGATTTGATCCCATCTTTAGTTTTACCTGGTATATTCAGTAGAGTACCAATGATGCTATTACATACATTTTTCTCAACATGCATGACATCAATACAATGCCTAACTACAAAGAAATCCAATTAGGAAGATCCCAAAATATTGACTTCTTCTTATATAAAGATTTGTCAGTTTTTGTGGGCATGGTACATTGTGATCTCTTACCAAATTCATTGACAAAGTCTTTTAATCTTTCATACACAACCTCCCCTGATATAGGGTTAGGCACACTCCATTCATCATTCCATCCATTGTATGCTTTGCGTAACCTTTGGTATGGATGGAATTTCAGAACGAAGCTTTAATGACCAAGATATACAGTCTTGCCTCCATGTTTTAGTTGTATTGAGTCAGTGTCCTCTTCACATATAGAACATGCTTTGGATCCTTTTACACTATATCCAGAGAAATTCCCATATGTTGTATAGTCATTAATAGTGCAAGACAAAATAACATGCAAATGAAATGTCTCTCTACGTGAAGCATCATAGGTCATTCACCTTCACCCCAGAGTTTCTTTAAATCATCAATTAGAGGTTCAAGATAAACGTCGATATTATTTCTAGGGTGTTTAGGGCCTGATATCAACAACGATAACATAACGTACTTATTTTTCATACACAACCAGGGAGGAAGATTGTATATAACAAGCATAACATGCCAAGTGCTATGTTTGCAGCTCAATGTCTCGTATAGATTCATCCCATTGGTACAAAGCCTAAGTCTTAGATTTTTGACTTCTTCACCAAATTTAAGGTATAATAAATCAATCTTCTTCCATTGTGGGGAATCAGACACATGTCGTAGGATCCCATCTTTATTTTTCTAAACCTATACATGCCACCTCAAATTCTTTGCATCAATCAGATTGGAAAACAAACATTGAAACCGTGGTATTATGGTAGATACCACATCACCTTGACAGGAGAACCAATTTTGGACTTCCCTAAAGTCATCATTTTATACCTTGATTCCCCATATTTTGAATAATATTTCAAATCCACATAGCGCTTTTGAAATAATACAAAATCATTCAGGCATGCATGTATCTTCTTATCCTGCATTCCCAATGGGCATAGTAATTTCTTTAACTCGTATGTTGAGATTGGAAGCTTATTTTCTTCAGGAAGAATTTATTTCAATAAATACAACAATGAAGTGAAGATTTTATCACTCCATCTATTGTTAGACATCAACTTATACATTCTCAACACAATGCTAAGCTTCATAAACTTAGTACAACCTATATATAATGGTCTCTAACCATCATGCACACCGTTCCTAAACATGGGAGGTGGATCAGTGTGCTCTATCCCTCAACTATCCAACATCTCATCAATGATGTCTATTGGAACATATTCGTTCACATCTACATCATCGGAGGCAATTTCTTCTTGCATACAAGCACTCATATCGACATTTATTGATTTCAGGTTTGAAATCTCTACATGCCAGTATGATTCTATATAGCCTTGTACCATCCCGTTGCACATGATATGACTTTTGATTTCGTCAATAGTACTAATTTTCAAGTTGTTACCGCAATGCCTATATGGACAACATAAACTATCTACATGTTGTTTCCCATGTTCCTCTGCAAATCTAATAAATTGATCAAGACCAACAATAAACTGTGGGGTGTAGCAATTTGGAATGGACATCCATGATCTATCCATTTTATAATCAAAGATAAAACAAGTATATATTAGGCTTTAGGGATTAAACATTAACTTAAGGATTTCCAGATAGAATATTAGTAGGGTTTATTGTTTTAGATTTAGGGATAATTATTTAAAGATTAGGGTTTAGCATTAAAAGTTAGGGTTTAGGGATAAAAGATTAGGGTTTAGGGTCTTATATGTAATAAATGTGTGTACCAACTATCCCATTATTGTACACCTAATCTCACTAGTAAGTGTATAATGTGTATTCAGTTTTCAAGAAAATTTTGACAGCATTTCCCTGGAGTTCTCCAATTACACCGATGTGCATGGGAAAATGCCCACCAACATATGTACTTAGAGAACAAACAGGGAAGTGATGATGAAACATCATGAAAAATGAAATTACATTATACACTTACATCCTAAGTGAGATTAAGTGTTCAAGAATAGTCCCAAACTGGGGATTATCCAAGATTTACTCTTAATTAGTAAATATCATACAGGTTTCTAAGCCAACAAAATACATGTATGTATTTACAATAGCAACATCTTGTAGTCTTAATCATACCCTAGTCAAGGTACCATATTCTTTAATATTGATTTCAACATCTCCATTGTCCATGCATGTTCATCATCAAGATAATTATTACCCATAAATTAGTCATTACCTAGGGAGGTAGATATTGATAATTGATTTCAAAATTTCAAACTATCTCATGCAATATCATCATGAATCTACATCATACAATATGGATTCATGTAGATGTTAGGGCGACACATCACTACCAAATTAGAGGTCTAACATTAGGCTATTAATATCTTAGATGGATTAATCACAAGATTTGAGAAATATAGTTAACACAAGATTAGGGTGAAATGTGTACAAGATTGGGTCTCAAATGTAGCAACATGCACATTGGGTCACATTTCATCGTTATCAAGTTAAGATATTGTTCAAGTATTTGTCAACTTTGTTTCCTGGCTCAAACATGCATAAAGTTTATTGATGGTAGTGGGTTGTTTGGGGGATATGAAACCTACCTAGATGTAGGGGAAGCAGAAGCTCTAATGTCCTCAGGCTTGAGCTCCGGCAGCAATGCACACAACAACTCCTCAATTGGTGAGAACAGTAGCTCCGCCGACATCCTTAGGCGGTGAGCACATCAACTTCGTCAACATCCTTAGGATCAAACTCCTGGAGGAAGTTGGAGGAATACCAGAGGAAGAGAAGAGGGGAACTATGGTTGGAGGAAGTGCGGCGAGTCGCAAGCAGGGGAGCGGAGGCGGCAACTGGAGGAGCGGAGGAGCTGAATCGCCAAAATCACCAGGAGTGGAGGCGGCTATTAAGCCTAGAATCACGATCAAATAGAGAATGGAGAAAATTTTGTGTTGTGTGTGTGCTATTAAAGCATGTTCTATTAAAAGCTTAGTCATTGGTTGTTTGTGAGAAACTGACAACTAAGTCCAAATCTAAAAAAAAGTTGCCCTCATTGGGGATTTAGTCGTCAGTTTCTAGATAAAAAACTGACGCTACAGACCAATCCCCTTAAAAAAACATTTATCTCATGAAGGGTGATTAGACGTCGGGTTTTTGCAAAAGTTGATGACTAATGAGAGGATAAATTTTCAGCGGGGATATAGCGCGAAACATGTGTCATTGGTTACTAGTAAAAAACTAACAACTAAGTCCAAATCTACACAAATGCCTCGAGGATTCATGCTCATTAATACATAGAGTCCAATAAGCGATAAGTCAAACAATTTCCCAAGGGGATACATTTTTTTGCGGGGACATGGAGCAAAACAAGTGTCGTCGGTTTGAGAAAAACCGATGACATATTGAAAATTTTGGAGGCAAATTTTTCCCCTGGAAAATTATATTTTGTGGTTAATTTTAGATGTCAGTTTATATTATAAGAAACTGATGTTCAAGTAAAAGTGGTACCCGTGCCTTTTCTTTATCGATAGGCCTTCACATATGGTGATGAATGTCTTACATAACTGATGTTCTGGATGTATGGTGTCAGTTTGTTTTGTCTAACTGACGCCATCAAAGGTGACGTTATATGTCATTTCAATACAAGTTCCCACAAGTTCATCTACATGAACTTCTTGGTCCATACAATATCCGATGCCATGTTAATAACACCAACACGATTGACTTCTATTGTAAAATTTAGAAACTGTCTATAAGGCCCCTAACCTGGCTTAGTGTTGGGTTTTAGAGGAGGCAGAGAAGCAACAGAAACAAAAAAAAATTCTCCCCAAACCCAGAACAAAAGGAATCGCGTCAACGTCTATATAATAGGAAAGATGGTTTGTTAATGCATAACTTGTCCCGAGGCTTGCTCGGCGACAGTACCTCACGCCTTGTGCGGTCTTTACCTCCGGTCTTGAATGGTGTTTGTGCTGCTCCTGGTCACACCGGGACTAAAGAGTCCTCCTCCTACCGGACTGTCGGATGACAGTTGTCCTCCTGAGCGACAGTGACCTCCCACCTCTGAAGTAGTCCACACGGACCACCTGGAACTCCACACTCCTTGTCCCACAAGGAAGTGGAAGGAGTTGCACCCTTCTGTTGATGTACTAGTCGCCAACACACTCTCCTGCTGCCAATTGCAACTGCAGTTGTCTTTCCCTTGCTACACCTCCCTTTGCGGGAAGCACTTGCTCGGGCTCTCTCTCAGTTACCAAAACCAGAGAGAACGACCACTTTGCAGAGCAACCGGCTTGCACTAAGTTGTACTCTGAGAAGCCCCCAATACCCCTATATATGTAGGCGGGTCATGGGACAGGGTTCTCTGTCCCCGGCAATATGGGACTAATAGTAGGAGTAGAAGGGTTCGAGATTTTCCATAAAAGCAACCAACTCGCAACCTGAACCGATCGGTTCACAAGTGAACTGGTCGGTTGGGGACCTGAACCGGTCGGTTGGAGCACCAACCGATCGATTGGGACACCTCAACCGGTCGGTTCACAAGTGAACTGGTCGGTTGGTGGTCCTGGTCGATCCCGGATTGACTTTCCTTCTTTTGTTTCTGATTGGTATCGAATATCAATCCTTGTTCCAATCAAATTGGACAAGTGAAACGCAAGGAAAATTCTCACCAATCCTACTTTCCCAAGTTGCTCAGTTGCACTAGTTGAATTGATCGTTTCAACCTTTGAAGCAATCGGTTCACCCTAATCTTGAGCCGATCGGCTCAACACTTGAGCCGACCGGTTCAACAAGCTTAGCTGATCGGTTCATCACATGAGCCGATCTGTTGGGAGTGCAGATTGTGCAGAATCAGTCAATTGCGATTTCAATCAATCTGATACTCCACTCAATGCGTCCAACACCTTGAACATTATGATATTGAGCTATCGATTAATTGAGTGTTTAATTAAACTACTAAACTCCTTTAGTAATCAATCTAAACATTGCTTGTGGACAAAACTCCTCTTCCAGATTAAATCCTATGTGTGTGACCCTGCAGGTCCATTTCACGTTGGCAGTGAAAGTCCATAACATTTATGACTTCACAAGCAAAGAGCGGTGCCTAGTCACACATCAGTGCTACCCAAGTGAAATAGAAAGTTGGAGAACAACTTTCAATCCTACAATCCGTGAATGGTGTTACATTGAATTTATAATTCCTTTGTCACTGATATCCTGAATGAACTCAATGCATGGAACAATCATCCTGTCAACATTCATTCATTTCCTTGATCTCAGAGTAGACCGAGTGAGATGTGTGTGACATAACTATCACATATTGATTCACACGTGCATGTGCATGCCTTTCTCAATCCTACTCATCAAGTGGCCAAGGATATCAAACTCCCTAAGGAGGGACAAATCCCATATCTATCACTCACCCCTCAAAAGCCCCATTGTCAAAGCCACCCAATCATCACCTTTATAACAACCCATGTTTCAGGATTGCGTTTGATGATGTCAAAGTATACCCAACAACATGTGTTGAGTGTAGTGATTTCAGGTCTAAGAATCACACTCACCACCATCACTATGAGAGCTGACTGTGACTACCAAGTCATGGTTCCATGTGTCACTCTCACGGTGGGTCTGTCTGGTACCTTGTTCTCTAACAAGTACCTATGTGCTTGGTTTGATATCACTATATCATGACTAATGAGATTCTGTCATCAACCAACACACAATCTAGTCTTTAGTGTTATTGATGTCTATGGTTATTTCCACAATAACAACCAACTAGGGACCAAACAAGAATGTCTACTCTTAACATCTGTATGATCTCATCGTTTAGGTCCTCAACCCAAAAGCATACGTCATTGAGTAGAACAATTCTTTAGACATCTATCATGTTACACCATCATCTCAGAAACAGTTTAAACATATAGATCGGAAATTGCCTTTATTATTATTCAAATCAGTTACAAAGTATCCCATTACAATCATCACATGACTTGCTCTATGGGCATACATACCAACAGACTCCCACTTGCACTTAGAGCCAGTCACCAAGGAAACGCAGTCCTTGTGACCTAGCATGACCATCATGCTTCTACTGAGAAAGGCCTTAGTCAATGGATCAGCTATGTTGTCTTCAGTTGGTACTTTGCAAATCTTCACATCTCCTCGTTGTATGATCTCTCGTATGAGATGGAAGCGCCGAAGTATGTGCTTGGACCGCTGATGTGATCTGGTCTCCGTAGCTTGTGCAATAGCTCCATTATTGTCACAATAAAGCTCAATTGCATCACAGCTACTGGGAACTACACCAAGTTCAGAAATGAACTTCCTGATCCAGAAAGCCTCCTTTGTTGCATGTGAAGCAGCAATATACTCGGCCTCTGTAGTAGAATCAGCAGCTGTTTCTTGCTTGGAACTCTTCCAGCTCACAGCTCCATTATTAAGGCAAAACACAAATCCTGACTGTGATCTGTAATTATCTTTATCGGTTTGGAATCTTGCATCGGTGTAACCCTTTACAACCAGCTCTTCCTCGCCGCCGTACACAAGAAACTGATCCTTAGTCCTTCGTAAGTACTTGAGGATGTTCTTCACGGCTGTCCAGTGAGCATCCCCGGGATCTGACTGGTACCTGCTCGTCATACTGAGAGCATACGAGACATCTGGGCGTGTGCACAACATAGCGTACATGATGGACCCGATGGCTGATGCATATGGGATCCCATTCATACGCTCCCTCTCTTCACAAGATTGGGGACATTGAGCTCTAGAGACGGTGACTCCATGTAGCATGGGGATGTTGCCTCTCTTTGTGTTCTCCATGCTGAACCGCTTTAGCACATTGTCAATGTACATGCTCTGACTTAGTCCGAGAAGCCTTCTAGAATTATCTCTATAGATCTTAATTCCTAGAATGTAGGATGCTTCTCCTAAGTCCTTCATTGAGAAAGTTTTCCCAAGCCAAGTCTTTACCTTCTCTAAGGCCAAGACATCATTCCCCATCAAAAGTATGTCATCCACATACAATATGAGGAATGTGGTCGAGCTCCCACTAACCTTCTTGTACACACAAGGTTCATCTTCATTTTGATTAAAGCCAAACACTTTGACTTCCTCATCAAATCGAAGATTCCAACTCCGAGATGCTTGCTTCAATCCATAGATTGACCTTTGCAGCTTACAGACTTTATTGGCATTCTTTGGATCTACAAAACCTTCAAGTTGTGTCATGTACACATCCTCATTTATATTCCCATTAAGGAATGTGGTTTTAACATCCATCTGCCAAATCTCATAATCATAATAAGCTGCAATAGCAAGCATGATCCTGATGGACTTAATCATGGAAATTGGAGAAAAGGTTTCCTCATAGTCAACACCTTGAACTTGTTAAAATCCCTTTGCAACCAATCTGCCTTTATACGTTTGCACATTTCCATCCATGTCGGTCTTTTTCTTGAAGACCCACTTGCACCCTATGGGTTTTACCCCTTCGGGTGGTTCCACCAAAGTCCATACTTTGTTGGAGTACATGGATTCCATCTCGGATCTCATGGCTTCAAGCCATTTCTTAGAATCGCGTCCCTCCATAGCCTCTACGTAGGTAGTTGGATCATCATCTATGATCAACTCACCACCTTCCTGAGTCACAAGGTATCCAAAGCTCTCAGGTTCAAGGTGGGTCCTACTAGATCTACGAGGTCCTTGTGTTACCTGAGGAGACTGAGATTCCACAACACCTTGTGAATCTGCATTTTCCTCTGGTACATCTACTGGTTCAATGTTTTCTTGTTGGGCTTGAACCTCTTCAAGCTCTATATTCCTCCCACTGCTTCCTTTGGAAATAAATTCATTCTCTAGGAACACAGCTGTCCTGGCAAAAAACACTTTGTTGTCAGTAGGGTGGTATAAAAAGTATCCCCTCATTTTCTTGGGGTATCCAACAAAATAACATTTATCGGATTTGGGTCCAAGCTTATTAGGAAACATTTTCGTAACATAAGCCTCACAACCCCAAATCTTCAGAAAAGACAAATCGGGACGCTTCCCAGTCCATATCTCATATGGTGTCTTTTGAACCGATTTAGATGGTACTCGGTTAAGTTTAAACGTGGCGGTTTCAAGAGCATAACCCTAGAAAGAAATTGGAAGATCAGCAAAACTCATCATCGATAACACCATATCCAACAATGTGTGATTCCTTCTTTCAGACACACCATTATGCTATGGTGTTCCAGGCGGAGTCCATTGTGATACAATACCATGGGCTCGTAGAAGGTCCTCAAACTCCTGGCTTAAGTATTCTCCACCTCGATCGGATCGAAGTGCCTTAATACTTTTACCAAGTTGGTTTTGTACTTCATTCATTAAAATCCTTGAACTTTTCAAGGGTTTCTGACTTATGTTTCATCAGGTACACATAGCCATACCTACTGAAGTCATCAGTAAAGGTAATGAAGTACTGATACCCACCTCTGGAATTAGTTCTAAAAGGCCCACATACATCAATATGTATGAGTCCTAATAGATCACTAGCTCTCTCACCTTTACCTGAAAAGGGAGTCTTGGTCATCTTTCCCAACAAACAAGATTCACATGTCTCTATTGATTCATAATCAAAAGAGTCTAGATAACCATCCTTATGGAGTCTAGAAATGTGCTTCTCATTTATGTGCCCTAGACGACAATGCCAAAGATATGTTTCATTTGAGTTGTTGAGTTTTTGCTTTTTGGTAACGTTGTATACATTTGTCTCCAAATCTATCAAGTATAGACCATAAGACATTGGGGCACTGCCATAAAAGATCCCATCTTTAGAAATGGAACAATTTCCATTCTTAATAAGAAATTCAAATCCATCCTTGTCCAAACAAGAGACGGAAATGATATTCCTATTTATGGCAAGTACGTAATAGCAGTTCTTCAACTCTATTATTAGTCCACTTGGTAGAGTTAACTCATAGGTTCCTACGGCACTGACGGCAACTCTTGCCCCATTAGCAACACGTAGTTCAACCTCGCCTTTCCCTAAAGGTCTACTTCTCTTAAGATACTTCACATTTGAACAAATGTGAGATCCGCATCCGGTATCAAGTACCCATGACGAAGAAGAAGTAAAGTTGATCTCTATTACGTATACACCAGAAGTAGAGATCTCTATCTCTGACTTCTTCTTCCATTTTTCCTTCCATCCTCTCCATGTAGAATAAATTGGTTTGGCGAGAGAACACTTCTCTCCCTTACCTACTTTCTTCTTCACTAACGCATTAAGCATACATAGAGTGGATTCTAAGGCTCCTGGTATATCTGGATTGTGCAGAACACTTCTCACAGTCCTCAACCAGTTATGGAATTTATTCTCAATTAATTTGCCCATTTTAAAAGATGATTCTTTTGCCATTTTACAAGAGAAAATTTTCATTTGTCAAAACCTTTTTGATTTGATTTGAATAAAATTTGACGATAGTTAATTATGCCTTTAATTAATTACCGCTCCCACTATTTTGACTCAAATTGATAGCCCTCACCATCAATTCGGAAGACTGCAGCGTACAATCTTCTAGTGGATCAAGATCCTAAAATCCTCTGAGCCACGGACCAGCTTGGGCTGTCACCCACAACTCAGATCTTCAAGGTAGGCAACTCTTGCCAATTACATCATATGCAACTCTTGAAAATTGTCATATGCAAATCCATGCCTCAAGGTGCTAGATCCTATCTAGGTCACCTTATTAACTGTGACCCAAAGCCAACACGATGAACATGCACCCTTCTTGGGCAGACCCGCACATTCATCCTTCACGCTTCCACGAGATAGACGGTGCACCATGCTTGGGCGTGCCCACACTTGGTCGATCAAGTTTTTTCACGTGTGTCGCATTTGGAAGGCATCTAAAACTTAATATTTAATGAGGGATTTGGTTTTTATATACACATACATATCCAATCACCACAATATATAGTACGTATCATATACATGTTATATCCCACAGAAAACATGCAAAACGATAAAAAAAGCAATGATTATGGCCATCCTATTGTGATTCTTCGAGCCAAGAGGAATCACGGTCATCTAGGTCTACATCACATGCAACCTGTACAAGATGAAATATGTGCCTGCCCTTCTGGGTTTGATCAGCGCATCTCCATGACCGATCGGCTCGCCATCAGGTTGGTTGTTCGGGTGCCACCAGCCGATCGACTGGAACCTCCAGCCGATCGGTTCACCGGTCGTCATGCGTCTCATCAGGTCACCACCTACTCATCTCGCTCCTCGAACTGGTCGTCTGGATCACCAACCGATCGGTTCATGCCTTGAACCGATCGTCTCAAGGTTGTTCGTCGTTCTTTGACATAACAGGAAATAAAATCTATCATATTTACAATTTAATTGTGAAACCCCGAGTTACATTCGGGGGGAGCAAAGGTAGGAAAAGAATTCTTAAATTATTTCAAGTTACATCAGGAATAAGAGAAGGGGAATCGGTGTGCAGACTGAGATGCAAGCAACCACATACAACCGCTCACAGATATAGGGGTTTATAGGCCATAATCTTGCCACACATCCACCACAAAACTCATTTAAGGGCGACACATATCGAGTGCATTAATATTACATATCATATATGTATATTTGGGATTTGTGGATTGGACATGTGTAACGCCGATATTATTCGCATCGCATGCAATAAATAAAGGCGACAAACCAAAATTGATCATATCGATAATCCTAAAATATAGAACAGTTGACATGGCTCTGATACCACTGTTGGGTTTTAGAGGAGGCAGAGAAGCAGCAGAAACAAAAAAAATTCTCCCCAAACCCAGAACAAAAGGAATCGCTTCAACGTCTATATAATAGGAAAGATGGTTTGAGAATGCATACCTTGTCCTGAGGTTGCTCGGCGACAGTACCTCGCACCTTGCACGGTCTTCACCTCCAGTCTTGGACGGTGTCTTTGCAGCTCCTGGTCACACCGGGACTGAAGACTCCTCCTACCGGACTGTCGGATGACAGTTGTCCTCCTGAGCGGCAGTGACCTCCCGCCTCTGAAGTAGTCCACACGGACCACCTGGAACTCCACACTCCTTGTCCCACAAGGAAGTGGAAGGAGTCACACCCTCCTGTTGACGTACTAGTCGCCAACACACTCTCATGCTTCCAATTGCAACTGCAGTTGTCTTTCCCTTGCTGCACCTCCCTTTGCGGGAAGCACCTACTCGGGCTCTCTCTCGGTTACCAAAACCAGAGAGAATGACAACTTTGCAGAGCAACCGACTTGCACTGATTTGTACTCTAAGAAGCCCCCAATACCCCTATATGTATAGGCGGGTCATGGGACAGTGTTCTCTGTCCCCGACAATATGGGACTAAAAGCAGGAGTAGAAGGGTTCGAGATTTTCCACAAAAGCAACCAACTCGCAACCTGAACCGATCGGTTCACAAGTGAACTGGTCGGTTGGGGACGTGAACCGATCATTTGGAGCACCAATCGATCGGTTGGGACACCTCAACCGGTCGGTTCACAAGTGAACCGGTCGGTTGGTGGTCATGGTCGATCCCGGATTGACATTCCTTCTTTTGTTTCTAATTGGTAATGAATACCAATCCTTGTTCCAACCAAATTGGACAAGTGAAACGCAAGGAAAATTCTCACCAATCCTACTTTCCCAAGTTTCTCGGTTGCACCAGTTGAATCGATTGTTTCAACCTTTGAAGCAATTGGTTCACCCTGATCTTGAGCCGGTCGGCTCAACACTTGAGCCGACCGGTTCACCAAGCTCAGCCGATCGGTTCATCACATGAGTCGATCAGTTGGGAGTGCAGATTGTGCAGAATCAGTCAATTGTGATTTCACTCAATCTGATACTCCAATCAATGCGTCCAACACCTTGAACATTATGATATTGAGCTATCGATTAATTGAGTGTTTAATTGAACTACTAAACTCCTTTAGTAATCAATCTAAACATTGCTTATGGACAAAACTCCTCTTCCAGGTTAAATCCTATGTGTGTGACCCTGTAGGTCCATTTCACGTTGGCAGTGAAAGTCCATAACATTTATGACTTCACAAGCAAAGAGCGGTGCCTAGTCACACATCAGTGCTACCCAAATGAAATAGAAAGTTGGAGAACAACTTTCAATCCTAAAATCCGTGAATGGTGTTACATTGAATGTATAATTCCTTTGTCACTGATATCCTGAATGAACTAGAGGCATGGAACAGTCATCCTGTAAACATTCATTCATTTCCTTGATCTCAGAGTAGACCGAGTGAGATGTGTGTGACATCAATATCACATATTGATTCACACATGCATGCGCATGCCTTTCTCAATCCTACTCATCAAGTGGCCAAGGATATCAAACTCCCTCAGGAGGGACAAATCCCACATCTATCACTCACCCCTCAAAAGCCCCATGTGTCAAAGCCACCCAATCATCACCTTTATAACAACCCATGTTTCAGGACTGCGTTTGATGATGTCAAAGTGTACCCAATGACATGTGTTGAGTGTAGTGATTTCAAGTCTAAGAATCACACTCACCACCATCACTGTGAGAGCTGAATGTGACTACCATGTCATGGTTCCATGTGTCACTCTCACGGTGGGTCTGTCTGGTACCTTGTTCTCTAACAAGTACCTATGTGCTTGTTTTGATATCACTATATCATGACTAATGAGATTATGTCATCAACCAACACACAATCTAGTCTTTAGTGTTATTGATGTCTATGGTTATTTCCACAATAAGAACCGACTAGGGACTAAACAAGAATGTCTACTCTTAACATCTGTATGATCTCATCGCTTAGGTCCTCAACCCAAAAGCATACGTCATTGAGTAGAACAATTCTTTAGACATCTATCATGTTACACCATCATCTCAGAAATAGTTTAAACATATAGATCGGAAATTGCCTTTATTATTATTCAAATCAGTTACAAAGTTTCCCATTACAATCATCACATGACATGCTCTATGGGAATACATACCAACACTTAGTGCTTGTTTTTGTGTTCTTTTCTTAATAAGATGCTTAAACCCTAAATATAATATCTTGAGATGCCTTAATAACATGTGAGAAGTCTATGCCTTCGATTTGGTCATGTTTGGTTGATGTTTGAGCTAGTGATGCTTGTTTTGAACCAAGTTACACTTTACCCATGCTACTAGTTAATCTTGCAATTTGTCACATGTAGGTTGTTTCCTTTGATCCTTATCATCATGAGAGTGAAAATGATGCATAAGGGGTTCCTTGTTAGATAATGGATGATGAGGTGGCATCATGTGTATTGTTTAGGGTTTTTCATGACTAAGCATGAGTTGCATGGATGGCGATGTCAACCATGATGGGTTTTCTTGAGTGTAGTGACCAATGTAGTGACCTTGATGTTGTGCCTTGAGAAGTGCTTCGACCAATACACCATGATTTGGTTGTTTTTCTTTGACATATATGTTTGGTCTTTGATTTGGTTGCTAGGGTTTTCTTGTATGGATGTGTATAGAGACTGATACCTTGATGGTGGTTTTGTGTTGTATTCATAGCACACATGGTTGGTTGAGTTACAACTGATACATGTGTTGTTCTTCGACCTAGTTAAGTTGAGGATCAAGTGGTCGCTACACCACTTTGGTTTTAATGATCCTCTTGGATGTGTGCTTTCATGGCCGATCCTTTGTGGGACAAGTGTTCTTGTGGTGATCTTATGTCTTGACACCTCATATATTTACCTCCCTCCTACCCCTTGAGTATATATGCTCTCTCTTACAAAAGCAAGAAATCATTTTATCCCTCACTTCTCCTTTTTCTTCCTTGTGCCAACCTTGGATGTTGATGGTGCTAGAGAAGGGCTGATCTTGGAGTTTTGGTAGTCGATCACCCTTGCAAGTGGTGATCTTGAGCTTGATCATCTTCCTTGCGGTGTTCCTTGGTGATCTTCCATCTTGGTAAGTGGTTCTATACACTCTATAATGTTTTCCTTTGGAACCCTGCCTCTTCCTTCTTCTCTATTCTTGGTCGTGAGACTATGGATCACCATGGTGTCTATCTTGAGGATATTATCTTCACAAAGGTCAGAGACTATGGTTTGACCACAGTAGTATATAAGTGAGGTGAATCTTCTTCTTTCTTCTTCCTTCTTCTCTCTTGTATAGCCTAAGGTTTGAGTTTCTTCATCTTGAGCTTTCATTTGACCTTGGTATGTGTTCTTCTTCTTGAGCTGACCTTGTAGTTGTGGAGTTTATCTGGGTTTGAAGCTTCCTCTTCTCTCTCTTGGAGCTTGTGGCCTTGGAGCTTGATCTCCATCACAAGGTGGGTTATATAACTCGCCCTCTTCTATTATTGCCCCATTAATTTACTACCATGTTACTATTTTATATCTAAAATGTGATATTATGATTCTAGATGATATTATCATGAACTAGGGTTTATGATTTTGAAGTATTCTTACATGGATTACTCTTTCTCCTAAACCCTAATTTCATGCACCCCGTTTTTAAGTGATGATGAGTTGATGTTCTTTGCATGTACCTTGATCTTCAGTTTCATCATCATGTTTATGTTTCTATCACCATGAGTTAAATGGTTGTTTTGGTCCTTATGAGCATTTGTTGGACATTGGTTTTCTCTCTCCTGGCATGGTTTTATTTGCTAATCTTGATGGTGATCATTTCTAAGGTTTTGATGTTCTTCCATTCTTAAGTTATCACTTTGTTGACGCTTGGATTCTTAATGATGAGCTTTGATTTAGTTGACATGTTTCCATTCTTTTTGAGTTTGTTGCCCATAATGGGTCTTATTGCAGTCGAAGTACTTTTAGCCTTGTGTTGAATACTGCTTAGGGTTGGTTGGTCGCTAATTAAACCCTACACTAACTTTCTTTGTGGAGGCTGCCTTGTTCGTCCATGAGGTGGTTGCTACTTGTGATTGTGTTGTAGTCACAATAGAAATTCTAACCACCTATGGTCGACATATGATCTCTTGTGTTGGTTGTTACCCCTAATTTTGGTTTGAGGTCGCTAAACCTTGATGATGATGCAAGTGCTAGAGGATATTTCTTATTGCAGTCAAATAAGATGCTTCTGAGGTCACAACATTGTGTTTGTGTGATGATCGCAACATTGTGTTTGTATGATAGTCACAACATTATTCTTAGGTGATGGTTGCAACAATACATTTGAATTATTATTGCAACGATGGTCACTACATTTCATGTTGGTTGTGGTCTTTACATGTACGGTGATGTGTTGTTGTCTCAATGGGGTGTTGTCCTAGTTTTGGTTGACATATGTGAGTCATGTTGTCGCTACATATGGTCTGGTATGGATGGTTGCTACATATGTTTATTCTAGTGGTCGATACATGTGTCATGAGGATTAATTTCTACAATGTGTACCCTTGTTAGTCACAACACACACTTCAGTTGTTTGGCCTCTACACATGTGTTATGAAGGTGGTCACTACACTTTGTGTTCTTGTATGGTCAAAACATAATGTTGCTTGAGATGATTGACTAATTATGATAATAATGATGCTTAACTCTAATGTTCACCAAGAATATGGGAGATGATGTATCTATGGTTTAATGATAAGTATTGAAATGGATATCCAAATTGGATAACTATGGACATCCTAACTCTAGTTTGGGGACAAGATGTTATTGCCTATCTAGCTTGAAGTGACTAGTATGAGATGAGTTTTTCTCTCTCCTACTTGAGTAACCCTTTTGTTGTAGGTTGAATATACATCATAGCATTTGTATGCTATGGTAACTTTTTATATGACACATGGTGATGATTATGAGCCTTTATGAGGCATGATGAGATACTAATGATATGTACGAATAATGTGATTGGGTCCTATGACCTGGTAGATGCTCAATGCCTAGTGTAAGGTGATATCCTCTCATGATGTGTTAAGGATGGTTATCCCAGGATGATGTGATAATTATGTTAGCCTTGTATGGTTTTTACATTCAGTGATGAGGTTATTTCCTTGGTTAAGGTAGTGAGACAGTGATGTCATGAGATGATATGAGAAGTTTATACTTTAAATGTTTTATATATCCTGAAGTTGTTTCATAGTTATGCTTACAAGAAAGAATAAGGGTTTGTATGTCCACCTATATGATGTAGCCATAATTCACCCAATTGGCGTAACTAATAAAGTGAAACCTTAATCATGTAGTTTCCATGTGCCATAGATCCATTCTCAATATTGAAACAAGTTCTCCCTCAGTGGAAACTCGAAGTCGTATATTGTTATGTATATGCATTTCATAGGATTGGTTGCGGTCCTACCCTTGTAGGAGAATGGAAAAAGTCGTATCTCAATGATATGATTCAGTATATATGTGATATATTTTGACTATGGTAGTGGTCATAGATGTAACAATTGGGCCCACTACCCAAGGCTCTAGTAGAGTTTCGGGAATGACGATTGGCCCCATAGAGCACCACTAGCCTGAATTACACACATTTTCCTCACTCACGCGCAAGACGGGGTCAACTTCCCGAATGGTCACCCATCCTAGTACTTCTCCAAGTTGAGCATGCTTAACTATAGAGTTCTTTAGTGATGGGCTCCCAAAATAGGAGGTGCACCTTGGTGATATAGGTAGTCCCATCATTCCTTATAAGATCTTTTTATCCAAGGCCTCAAATCATGGTATGTTGCAATCTCCCCTACTTAGATTGTTGACATCCTTGTCAAGGATCAACTATATGGCCTCATAATATTTCCCCATTTCAGTGTAGACTCATAATGGCCCATGGACACCCAACTCTCAATCACAGAATACTAGCACAAGGGTGTCTACGTCAACCATGGACAACCCTTTTCAACATGCCTAGACCACACGGCTCAAGACTAGCATGCCACATGCCCTTGTGGGCCCAACCTACTAGAGAGTTATGGCTCTGATACCATTTGTAACAACTGGGCCCACTACCAAAGGCTCTAGTATAGTTTCAGGAATGACGACTGGTCGCATAGACCACCACTACCCTTAACTACGTGCTTTTTCCTCACTCACACATAATTTGGGATTAACTTCCCGACTGGCCACCCATCATAGTACTACTTCAAGCGAGCATGCTTAACTATGGTGTTCTTTAGTGATGGGCTCTCAGAAAATGAGGTGCACCTTGGTGATATGGGTAGTCCAATCATTCCTTATAAGATCTTTTTATCCGAGGCATCAAATCTTGGGACGTTACAATACCTCAATAGGAGTGTGACTGTGGTCATGACTTAGTTTTCACTAAGGATGTGCCTATATAGCAAGGCAGACCAAGCTATTTTATAATTGGACATTATATGTCACTGCGGTGGACATGGACTGATCGAGGGTGTGGGAGATCATAGGAGCCCGACTCCTCCTAGATCTTGCATGGCACTAATTTTGACTTAGAAGTGGTCTGTTGGAGCATGATTGGTATACCTCATCTCCTTAGGGCATAACAAAAGACGTAGCACATCCATGTTGTGTATTTTCTTAGGGTTAAACATGACTCACATTGGATGACCCTTTGCCTTATCTCTTGTATTTTTTATTTCATTTCTAATAGAATAAAATAAATTAGCTATTATACATGTTCTTCATATTCTTTCTAATAAGATGTTCTACTGCTCAGTTGTAGATGCCTAAATTGCTTAAATAGTGTTAACTACTTTTCTTATATCATTGAGTTGAATCTTCTCATTCTGTTAGTAATGGTATCTTCTTGCTTTAGCTTATCTATGCTTATAATAGTTGTTGGCAGAAAGTTATCTATCACTGGGGCATTGGTCTCACTTTGTGGGTTTCAACATCTTTTAGGTGTTCGTGCAGTTGAGGCTGAGCAACTTGAGTAGAAGTAGTTATTAAAGGTTGGATATGCTGCTAAAGTCTATCAATAGAGTCATATGTGTCATCCATGTACTCTCAAGTCCTTGGGGGTGTTTTATAGACGTTGTATATTGACACAAGTTTTTCGCCATATGCAATAGTTGTACAGTTATGGCTTGTGTATGTGAACATGTCATCTTATGTAATAGGTAGTTGCAAGTTGACCAGTGAATAGTAAGCAGTGATGTAATATCTCTTGTATATATATATAATCTAGTTAGCACAAGTTTGTAGCTTCAGAGATGATATATTTCAGCTTGAGATATTGTGACGTGATTGGTTTTAATTTACCCTCTTCCATGGTAATGTGGTTATTAATGATAATTCCACTCTTTGTTTAGAGTAATCTCACTTTGTGTGGCGATGGGCATCACACGGTCTCTCACTCAAAACTTTTCCATCTTACAGTTATGTTTTATGATCAAACACAAATTTAGATTGCCATTATTAATTATCTTTGTCATTTTGGAATCTTGCAATGATGTAATGCTTTACACCCAACTCTTCCTTATTATGATAAATAGGGAACTAACCCTCTGGTGATTCTCAAGTACTTAAGGATGTTCTTTATGGTAGTCTAGTGATAGTCACTTGGATATGACATATTTCCACTCGTCATATAAAATACTTCTAAGATAATATGATGATTACATAATATTATGAATGCAACTGGAAATTTACTCACGTATTTTTATTATTCAAAATAATTGGGATAATAAGATATTGCGAGAAGAATTCCATGAGACATGGACAAATTTTCTCTCATGGAGTACACTATGTTTTACCCTTCAACATCTTACCAATATGTATGCTCTTACATAGATCAAGAGGCTTTCTAGATATATCTCTATAGATCTCAATTCCTAGCATATAATATTCTACATATAAACCCTTCATAGAGAAGGTATTTCCCAGCCAATTTTTCACATTTACAGGATAAGGATGTCATCCCTATCATTAGGTGGAAATATATATATATATATACATATATATATATATATATATATATATATATATATGTCATCCCTATCATTAGGTGGAAATATATATACATATATATATATACATATATATATATATGCAACCAATAAATCTTTTGAATTGTATATATGTGTGTATATATATATGTGTGTTCCCACTAAATCTTTTGAGATGTATATATATATATATATACAAAGAGAGAGAGAGTCAGGCTAGTATACACTCGAGTGTACCGGAGGCACCTCAGTCATTTTTAAAGATGTAGTAACTTTTTGAAAATTCTAAAACATTGATCTTCTTAAATATCTTTAGAACATACTATATAATCAATTTTAGCTCATTTGGATACTTATAGGTCATGCATCTAACGGAGGCAAGAATCATGCATTTCAAATTTGTTTTGTGTGTCTATTTTTTTGTCCTTGGATGAGTGACTTATACTCATCCAAATGAGGTCAAATTGTGTATGTTGCCTATTATTATTGTAACCATTAAGATGAATGGATTGGATTTTAGAAAGATAAGGGATACATAGGAAAAAACCATTGAGGTGTACGATGTAATCTATACACTTGAGTATATTCTAGTCTGACTATCTCTCTCTCTCTCTCTCTCTCTCTCTATATATATATATATATATATGCCATTTTTTTAATACCAACGCGGGTAGCCTGGATTTTGCTACCCGACAGCCAAAAAAGTAATTGCTCTGACCAAAAATGTAATTCTACTATCAAAAAAGTAACTATGTTGATAAAAAAGTAACTATATGACTAAAAAAGTAATCTCGTACAAAATACACAACAGATATATATGTAATTGTATTTTGAAATATGTTGTTACAAATGTAACTATCTATGCATGGAACTCAATAGTTTGCAAGGTAAAGTAACCCTCTACATGTCAAAAGTAACCAACTTGAAAAAAAGTAACCGAAATGGGGGTGGGTAGTTACTGGTGCGGGTATTAAAGATGGGCTCATATATATATATATATATATATATATATATATATATATATATATATATATATATATATATATATATATATATATATATATATATATATATATATATATATATATATATATATATATATATATATATATATATATATATATATATATATATATATATATATATATATATATATATATATATATATATATATATATATATATATATATATATATATATTTATAGATATATATATATATATATAGATATATATATATATATATATTTATAGATATATATATATATATATATATATATAGATATATATATATATATATATATATATATTTATAGATATATATATATATATATATATATATATACAGATATATATATATATATATATATACATATACATATATATACATATACATATATACACACACACACATATATATATTTATATATATATATATATATATATATATATATATATATATATATATATACCCACGCGAGTAACCTGATTTTTCGCTACCCACACATCTAAAAGTGTAACTATATGGTACACAAAAGTAACTCTAAGATCAAAAGAGTAATTATATGACTAAAAAAGTAACTGCGTAGAGAGTATACAGTCAGTAAATATATGGACATATTTTTTTATTTTGGTGGGGGAAAATTATATTATTTTTGGATGAAATTTTTTGGGGAGCTAGATAAAATGTTCCTCTAAAATTTCAATTTTAAAAAAAAGTGACAGGAAGGGTGTGCTGGTAGCTACCCACGCGGGTATTAAAGATGAACCATATATATATATATATATATATAGAGAGAGAGAGAGAGAGAGAGAGGGAGAGAGAGAGAGAGAGAGTCAGGCTAGAATACACTCGAGTGTATGGATCACACGAATACACTCAAGTGTGTTTGCATATCAAGACTATTTTTTGCAAAATGTAAACCGTTGATCTTCACTGTCATACTATAACTAAGCTACATACAAATCTTGAACCCATTTGGATGAGTGTAAGTCACTCATCCAAGGGCAACAAAATCAACCCGCGAAACTAATTTGAAATGCATAATTTTTGCGATCTTCATAAAATGAGCTATACATATCCAAATGTGCTCAAATTTTGCAAATGAATTGTTCACGAGATGTTTAAAAAGATCAGCATATTAGATTTTCAAAAAAAATATTGCATAATGAAAAACTACTTGAGTGTATTCCGCTCCGGATACACTCGAGTGTATTCTAGCCTGACTCTATATATATATATAAATATATAAATATATATATATACATATACATACATGTATATATACATATACATATAAATATATATATATATATATACATATATATATATGATAAAGGGGTCAATCCTGTTCATTATAGTGGGAGGGAGAGAGGCAAGATGACATAACCCGAAGAAGAATTTCTATTTTGAGCCCATGTGGTTGGCTGAAAATGACTGTGAGGAAATTGTTAGGGAAGAATGGACTCAAATGGGTGAGGGAACTGAGCTAGAAATGAAGGTGGGAAACTGCGGTGAAATATTGAGAAAGTGGGCAACACAGAGATTTGGGAAGATGAAGGATAGAATCAAAGAAGTGTAAAAGCTTCTTGGCGAGGAACAAAAGAAACCTCCAGATGTGGTTGTTCTTGACAGGTGCTTGGAGTTATCTAAAGAGTTAGAACGTTGGCATAGATCAGAAGATTCCTATTGTTGTGCTCAGGCAAGGATTGTTGTGCTTCATGAGGGGGACCGCAACACAACGTATTTTCACCATAAGGCTTCTCAAAGGTGAAGACGAAATCATATTGATGGGCTGAAAGATGAACAAGTGGTGTGGCACACCAAAAAGGGAGAGATCCAATAGGTAGTGATCGATTATTTCCAACAGTTGTTTTCTAGTAGCAATCCAACGGAGTTTGAGGAGGCAACGAAAGGTGTTACTTTTGTGGTTGATGATAATATGAACGGTGTGTTGGAAAGAGATATTACTGATGCAGAAATTTTTGCTCCCCTTAAACAAATGCACCCCCAATAAGGCACCTGGCCCAGATGGGATGAAGCCCATGTTCTTTCAAAAATTCTTGGACATTGTTGGAAAGGATATTGCAAACTATATTAAAGGGTGGTGGAAGGGGAGTGTGAATATTAGCACTGTGAATTCCACACTGGTGGTGATGATACCCAAGGTGGAGAAACTTGTACAGATGTCTGACTTTAGGCGGATTAGCTTGTGTAATGTCGTCTACAAAATTGCATCAAAAGTTATGGCCAATAGACTTAAACCGTTCATGGATAGGATCACTTCTGAGAACCAAAGTGCCTTTATTCCACGGAGGATGATTATTGATAATGCGCTTGTTGCATATGAACTTTTCCACAAGATGAAGAGTGAAGGGAAAAATAAAAAGAGATTCCTGGCGTTGAAACTGGACATGTCCAAAGCTTATGACAGGGTGGAGTGGAATTTTCTAGATTTTGTAAAACAAAAGATGGGGTGCGGGAGTAGATGGAGGCAGAAAATTTGGGAGTGTATTTCGTCTGTGGAACATTCCTTTGCCATTAATGGTGACCGAACTCGAAGCCTCAAGCCTCTTTCTCCCTACTATGATAGGGTGATCCTCTTTCTCCCTACTTATTTATTCTTTGTGTTGAAGCTTTCTCTACTTCCCTTTTACATGCTGCTAATGAAAACTTGATCCATGGGATTAAGGCGAGAAGGCATGGTCCGTGCATTTCACATCTTTACTTTGCAGATGACAACATTCTATTTGCTAGAGCGTCTCGTAACGAATGCCTGAATATAGCTAATATAATTATCCAGTACGAGCAGGCGTCGGGTCAAAAAATTAATCTTTTGAAGATTGAGGTTGCTTTTAGTAAGGGAGTTCCGCAAGACACAAGGGAGGCCATTAAAATTCAGCTGGGAGTTCAAGAAGTGGACAGACACACAAAATATTTGGGGCTGCCCACGGTCATTGGGAGGTCAAACAAGCAGGGGTTCCATTTTGTAAAAGATAGAATCTGGAGAAAACTATAGGGCTAGAAAGAAAAGTTTCTATCTAAGTCGGGAAAGGAAGTGTTGATAAACTCTATTGTACAGGAAATTCCTTCCTATATCATGAGTGTGTTTCAGATACTGGCAGGGATACTGGATGAGATTCAGAGTTGCATTGTAAGATTTTGGTGGGGAGCTAAAGACAGTGAGCAGAAAATATCATGGCAATGTTGGGCGTCTTTGTGCAAGCCGAAAAGAGAAGGTGGAATTGGATTTAGAAACATGCGTGTTTTTAACCAAGCATTGTTGGCAAAATAGGTATGGAGGTTATTGACCAAAACATCTTCACTGCCATACATGGTACTCAAGGCGTGGTATTTTCGTTCCACTTCTATTTTAAAAGCGTCTAGGGGGTACAATCCTAGCTACACTTGGACAAATCTTTGGGCGGCAAAAGAAGTGGTTCTTGAAGGGACAAAATGGAGAGTGGGTAACAGAGAGAGCATTAGAGTTTGGGAGAACAACTAGATAAATGACAGTCATGGAGAGATAATGACAGCGCAGGACACATCTATATGGAAGCCTTCTATGGTCAGTGACTTGATAGATCCACACACATTAGAATGGAACATGGAGAAGGTCCATCTATTTTTTCCTATACAGGTGTGCGGGCTGATTGCAAGCACTCCTATTAGTACCAGACTTCCATAGGATATTTTATATTGGTAGTCGAATAAAAGAGGGAATTTTTCTACCAGATCGACATATTGGTTGGGGCTGCTAGGGAAGAGGGCCTTCATTGAAGCCAGACGGGTGACTGCTGGGCAGATCTGGAAGGTTGTATGGGACCTTTCTTGGCTGCCGAAAGTTGTACATTTCTTATGGCGGGTTACTATAGGTGGCATGGATACTATGGGTAGATTGTTTGACAGACACTTCCACGTGGATGGGATGTGTCCTTTGTCCCATGAGGAAAAGGAGACTATCCAGCATATGCTCTTTTGTTGTGTAGAAGCCAGGAAAATGTGGAGCTCAACACATGTGGCTATTATCATTACATCGGCTCATATCTAATCGCCTAGACAGACACTTCTGGAGCTATATGACGGGCTAGAACAACAGGAGTTTACAGATGCAGTCGCCAATGTGTGGGGGTTGTGGATGTATAGAAATCATAAAGTTTTCCAGAATGATGGGAGATGTCTATCTTTTTTTACCAGGGAAACACAAGCATATATCCTTGACGCGTGGAGTGCACGGGCAACACCATAGGGACAACAACAGCCGCATAGTACTAGTGCTCTTAAGGGATGGAAGAGGCCGAGGATGGGGATACTGAAGATTAACATTGACACAGCAGTGAAGAACGGCATGAGGATGGGCACGGGTGCCGTGGGATGAGATCACCAGGGACGGGCAACAACTATTCATGGGTGGCAACTGTGGAGAGAGTGGAGTGTGGACATCTGCGAGGCAGTAGCTGTCTTGGATGGCATCCAACTTGCACGTCAGCAAGGGTGGATGGCAGTAGAGATTGAGTCTGATTTGATCACAGTCATTGCGGTGCTGACTACACCGACGGAGCGGAGGGACCATCTTGGTCTGATTGTTGAGGATATTAGAGCCATTGCTGCTGAATTTAATTCCATTTTCTTTATGCATGTTTGCCGATCCTGTAATATGGTGGCACATGAGGTAGCCAAGCTTGTGAAAGAGGGAAACTTCATGTACACTAATGAGGTAGGGGACATCCCTCAGTCTCTTCTGAACTATGTAATATATATATATATATATATATATATATATATATATATATATATATATATATATACATATATATACCCCCATTAAATCGTTTGAAAGAATAGTTTTCATCTGCATTTAAATTAATGTCAAACTCTTCGACTATCTTGTCAAATCAAATATTCCAGCTCTGTGTTGCTTACTTCAATCCATAGATTGACCTTTGTAGCTTATAAACTTTGTTTGCAATAATTGGATTTATAAAATGTTGAGGTTCTATTGAGAACACACCCTCTACATTATTCCTATTAAGGAATGTAATTTTAACATCCATTTGCCATATGTCATAGTCATATTAAGCTGCAACGTCAGGCATGATCCTGACATATTTAATGTTGGTATGTATGCCCAAAGAGGCAATCATATATTGATTGCAATGGCATAACTTGTAAATGATTTGATAAACAATAAAGATAATCTTAAATTTTGTTATGTTATATTTAAGTTATGAGATAATGATGTACCATAATAAATGTTTAAATAATGATATCACTCAGTGACATATGTCATTGGGTTGATATCCTGGATAATGAGATCATACGGATGTCAAGATTATATACATTCTTTCTATGACTGTAGTCTAATGTTGTTGTGGAAGGTTGATATACAACAATAACGCCTAATACTAGAGTGTGTGATCGTTGATGACAAAATTGCATTAGTCATGATATGTGATATCAAACCAAACATATAGATACTTGTTAGAGAATAGTGTATCAGACAGACCCACCATAATAGTAATGCAGGGAAACTATTACATGATAGTCAAAATCAGCTCTTATAGTGTTAAGGGTGATTGTTTTTATTAGATATGAAGTCAATACACTCATTAGATGTCGTTCAATGTACTTTGACATCATCCAACGTAACCTTGAATAAGGGTTTCTATAAAGGTGATGATTGGATACACTGTGACACATGGGGATAACTATGAGTGATGTAGATGGCATTTGTCCCCCTATAAGGAGTACAATATCTTGGCAACTTGATTAGCTAGACTAAGAAATGAGTGACGATGCACATGTTAGTTAATATTCTATATTGAGCTTACATATATCTTAGACAACCATCTCTTGTTCAAGGAACATAGGTTGAATGTTGAAGAGGATGCCTTTTACATGCCTCAAGTTCAATATGGATGTCAGTGTCAAAGGAACTATATAAACACTATAACACAAAACACATATTGTAGGTTGAAGTTGTTCTCCAACTTTCCATTTACTTGGGTGACAATGATGTGTTGCTAGATACCACTCTTTGCTTATGATGTCATAAACTAGTTATGGTCATACACTACCAACATAAATTGGAACATATAGGGTCACACACAAAGGATACAATTGGATTAGGAGTTTATTCTTGAATGATGTTTAGTTTGATTACTACAATTTAAGTTGGAGTGTAAATTTGAATAACAAATGACTAACTAGATTCTGAACTGATCGGTTCAAGTGT
Source organism: Alisma plantago-aquatica (assembly GCA_963693085.1). NCBI lineage: Eukaryota > Viridiplantae > Streptophyta > Magnoliopsida > Alismatales > Alismataceae > Alisma > Alisma plantago-aquatica. The sequence continues at coordinate 1,911,521,491 of OY856409.1, read as the reverse complement.
TGAATGGACCTGTTGGAGTATCAGGTTGATTGGAAATACATTGGCTGAATTCGAGATTACTAGGGCATTTACTGACCGGTTCACTTAGTGAATTGATCGACTCAAGGTCTCTAGTTGACCGACTTGTGCGATGAGATACCCAATTCATTAATCAATTCAATTGCATCAAGGGTTAGTGATGATGTCATGTTGTGCATTAATTAGATTAAAATTGTCAATACAATTGTGATTCAAAAACAAGATGAAACAACCAGTTCAAGGGTCTAACCAATCAACTTGCATGCCAAATGATAGGTTCACCTACAAGTTGATTATTTTGTTGCTTGCAGGTTGAGAATGTTAGTAAAATTCCAGTCCCTTCAACTCCCACATAGACTAGGAGCCTTGACCCTAACCCTCCTATAAATAGAGGGGTATTGGGGGCTTCCTAAAGACACAACTCAATTACCTCTATTTTTTTTTGTCTTCTCTGGTTGTGGTAACTAAGATAACCCAAGAAAGTCATACCCGATAAAGGGAGGGATAAGATAGGAGAATAATTGTGGGAGAGAAACCTGGTGCTAGTACACCAATATGGAGGGACAACTCATTCCTATATGATCTTCTAGAACAATAGGAGTTCTAGGTGGTCTATGTGGACTACTCTAGATGTGAGTAGCTTTTCCCGCTAGGAGGATAATGTCATACTAGTGCCTGTGGTGTTCAACGAGGAGCTGATGTAGAAGTTGTTCAAGTGCACTTTTAAGAAACGCAAACAAGACAATGTAGAAATTGTTGTTGGACTTGCTACAGGACTAGGTATATCCTTGAAACCATCCTTTCCATTATATAGTTGTTGACATGATCTACTATCATAAAGGGAGTATGGTCGTTAAATTTTTGTTTATGTTGCCTACTCTATAGACAAATTTCCCTACAATGGTATCTACGTCAATTTACTATATTTTTGGAATAATTTATATGATTGGATTTTTGGTTTTCATTGTTTATTTATTGCATACGATGTGAATATGTGTGTGTGTGTCCAATTAAGAACCACATACAATCCCAAACTAATATATACATATATATATATATATATATATATATATATATATATATATATATATATTCAATTTACATGTGTCACCTTAAAAGTTGGTTTTGTTGGTGGATATGTGCGTTGTTACAACCAATAACCCTAAATAATTGTGCATGGTGGTTGTGTGTTTATTCATGTTTCATTTTTATTTGTATACCGAGACTCTACCTTATATTCCAACTCTAAAAGTATTATTCCCTCTTACCATTACTTCCCTCGAATGTAACTCGAGGTTTCTCTATAATCATGTAAAATTAGGAAAGTTTAATTTCTTGTTACGATGAAGAAGACGAGTCAAACGAATGGATGACTATGAAGGATGAAACTGACTGGAGGCCCAGCCGATCAAGTAGAGGATCAGAAGATTGTGGAACGGGGACCAAGTGACTAGGAACACAACCAACTGACTAGTAGCAGGCGATCCGATCAGTTCAAAGGTTGAACTGGTCAACCCAGATAGGAAAGCACATATCTTCATCAACAATAGGTTTCTACATGAGAAGTAGACCCTAGGTTGTGGTAATTTCTTGTGGCTCCAAGGAAGTACAATAGAATGGTCGTAACTATCACTTTTTGTTTTATTTCATTTTTTGTTTGTGGGATATAGAATGTATAAGACACGTACTATAGTATGTGGTGATTGGATATGGATATATATTTATAAATACAAAATCCCTGAATAACATATTAAGTCTAAGATGCTTTCCATTGGCAAGACACATGAAAATCTTGATCGGCTATGCGTAGGCATGCCAAGTATGGCGTGTTGTCCATCTCGTGAAAGTGTGATGGTAATAATATGGGCCTACCAAGCAAGGCACATTATTATTATGTTGTCTTTTGGGTCAGGCTTAATTGGGTGTCCTTGATGAAATTAAGCACCTAGAAGCATGCATATGACTATTCCAAAGAGTTTCACATGTCATCTACCCAAGAATTTCATAAGATGCAATTAGAAAGTGTTGCCTACCTTAGTGATTGATTATGGATGTTGGCATTGGTTGGGTAATAATTGAATTGTTTTGGACCTTCACTCACTACAATATTTTATGCTGCAGTCTTTTGAATTGATATGTGAGGGATATCAATTTGAATAAAATAGTGGGAATGATAATTAATTAAATTCTTAATTAAATATCATAAAAAATTATTCAAATCAAATCAAATTTAAAAGGTGTTTTGAGAAAATGCAACTTTTCTCTTGTACAATTAAATGACAAAAAATCATTGTTGCGATCAGTGATTAGGATGAAAAAACTTGATGGGAAAAATTTACACAATTGGTTTTGGACTTTGAGAGGGGTTCTCAATGATGAGCATAAGCTCTATGTCCTAGATAAACTAGTGCCAAAAATACCTGCTACTGATGTACCAAAGGCTAAAATGGATGCTTACTGGAAGCATGCCAATGATGCCTTGGACATGAAGAACCTTATGCTAAGCTACATGAATTATGATGATTGTAATGGCATAACTTGTAAATGATTTGGTTAATAATAAAGACAATATTACAATTTATTCTATTTTATACAATTATGAGATAATGATGTAACATAATAAATATCTAAAGAATGATATCACTCAATGATGTATGTCTTTGGGTTGAAGACCTCAACAATGAGATCATACATATGTCAAGTGTATATATATTCTATCTATGTCCCTAGTCAGATGTGGTTGTGTATGGTTGATAGATAACAATAGCACCTAAGACTAGAGTGTGTTGGTTGATGAAATAATTTCATTAGTCATGATATGTGATATCAAACCAAACACATACATACTTATTACAGAAAAATGTATTGGACAGACCCACGATAAGACTGATGCATGGAAACCATTACAAGGTAGTCAGAATCAACTCTTATAGTGTTGGTGGTCATTGTGGTTCTTAGACCTAAAGTCACTACACTCATCACATGTTGTTTCGTTTACTTTCACATCATCCACCAGAACCTTGAATAAGGGTTTCCATCAAGGTAATGATCGGATGTACTGTGACACATGGGGATGATTGTGAGTGATTTACATAGGATTTGTCCCTCCTATAGGGAGTATGATATCTTGGCCACCTGATTAGCAAGACTACAAAATGAATGACCATGCACATGTGAGTCAACATCTGATATTGATCATACATATGTCTCAGACAATTTGCTCTAGTTCAAGCCACATAGATTGAATGTTGAAGAGGATGACTTTTTCATGCCTTGAGTTCAATCTAGATATCAGTGAAAAAGGAACTATACAAACATTGTAACACCAACCATAGACTTTAGGTTGAAGTTATTCTCCCTTTTGGTTTACTTGGGTAGCAATGATGTCTTGCTAGATTCCTCTCTTTGCTTATGATGTCATAAACTGGTTATAGACATTAACTGCCAACATAAATAGGAAACCATTGGGTCACACACAAAGGATGCATTTAGAATAAGATTTTGTTCACGAATGATGTTTAATTTGATTACTAAAAGTGTTTAGGTATTCAATTTAATCAACAATTGATTGACTGGACTCTGAATTGACCAGTTCAAGTGTTGAATCGGCCGATTGGAGTGTCAGGTTGATTGGGAATTGCACTGGCTAAATTCTGGATGGACCAGGGCTGAACTGACTGAATCACTTAGTGAACTGATTGGCTCAAGGTCGCTAGTTGAATGACTAATGGGATAAGATGTTCGTTTCATGGATCAATTCGATTGCATCAAGGGTTTGTGATGACACAATGTTGTGCATTAATTGGATTAGAATTGCCAATACAATTGTGATTGGGAAACATGGTGAAACAACTAGTTATAGGGTTGAACCAATCGACTCACATTTCAAACGACAATTCACCCGTGAACCGATTGTTTCGCCTCTCGTAGATTGAGAATGTTTGTGAAATTATGGTTCCTTCCACTACCACACAGACTGGGAACTCTGATCCTAACCCTTCTATAAAAAGAGGGGTTTTAGAGGATTCCTAGAGACACAACTCAATTGCCTCTAACAATTGTTGTCTTCTATGGTTGTGGTAACCTAGAGAACCTGAGCAAGTCCTACCTAATAAAGGGAGGGACAATAAGGAAGAAAAATTGTGGGAGAGCAAGTTGGTGCCAGTATACCAACATGGAAGGACAACTCCTTCCTTTCTATTCTTATAGAACAACAAGAGTTGTTGGTGGTCCATGCGGACTACTCTAAAGGCAAGGAGCTTTTTCTCCTAGGAGGACAATGTTAGAATGTTGTTTGTGGTGATCAACCATGAGCTATTTCAGATGTTATTCGAGTGCGATTTGAAGAAAGGCGTGCAAGACAATGAGGAGATTGTCACTAAACTTGCTCCATGACTAGGCATATCCTCAAAACCATCCTTTCCATTATATAGTTGTTGGCATGATCTACTATTACAAGTGGAAAATGGTTGTTAATTGTTTTCCATTTCCTAGTCTGTAGCCATATCTCCCTACATCTATCCTTGGAAACTAGTGAAAGATTTCATCATGTTCAACATTTTGAACTTGTTTGAAATTCCTTTCAATCAATCTGCCCATATAGGTTTGTACATTACCATCCATGTTGGTCTCCTATTAAAGACCCAATTGCACACTATGGGTTTTACCTCTTATAATGGATCAAGGTCATACTTTGTTAGTGTACATGGAGTTCATCTTGGAAGCCATGCCCTCAAGCCATTTCTCAAATTATAGTCCCTCATTAGCATCTAGATAGATTGTTGGCTCATCATCTATGACCAAAAAATTTCCTTCTTCAGTTACAATATATGATAACCTTTCAAAATCAAGTTATGTTCAACTAGATCTACTAGGTTTTCTGTTACATAAGGAACTTGATATTCTGCAACAATTTGTGATTCTCATTGTTCCCATTGTACCTCTTTAGGTTCAATGTTTTTGTGACGGAACCGTTCTTACCCCAATCCCAATTTCACTACCTAGACAGTGGTAAAAGGATTGAAGTACCCATCTTTGAGTGGCCCAAAAGGATCTCACACACGGGCATATACAATAACAAATGATAACTCAAAATAGGAGATTTAAAGAACAAACTAACCCAAAAAGTTGATTTTACCAATTTATCCTTTTCATGGCAATATATCGAGTGTGGAAGCAATCTAGTCCATGTTCCATTTGTTTTGTCTAAAATCTAGAAAATCATGAAACAATCAATGCAATTGAAACGTAAGCTACCAAAAACAAGTAAATATTTTATAGCTAAATAATTCAAGAAGTATAACTGATATTTATTTTACAATATGTTTATTTTGAGCAAAAAAAAATTTAGTACGAGTTCCCATTATGCTGATTCGAGAAACATGCTTACATATTTATGTGTCTCCATTGCCCAAATGAGATGGGGGAGGTCACCATGATCCTTCTCTCCATATGAGGTAGGAGGTCAATCGAAATGTACAAGATTCGAGAATACTCGACAGATACAAGTTTCACCCTCCCAATGAGGAGGTCACTTGTACTCAATATCAACATTATCAACATCAATATACGGGCAGTCATAATGGGTAATGTCATTTATGTTTTCATGTTTTTCTCAAAATATAATATAGGAAAAATAGAAGACTAATCAATAGGGAACATTATCTTAGCTGAGTATATATCCAAGTATACATTCTAGGGACACATAAAAAGTATCTTCAATACAATCAAGGAGGACATATAATAGCATAGCTTTCACTAAATATTTAGAGTAATAGGTCAACCCTTTGAGTTAGATCCTAAATCAACAAGATTGTATCAAGAGTCCAGATCATGATGTTTAGAAGATCATGTTTCTTTATTTAATATTAGGGTTATAGTTTGCTATGTCAACCTTAGGGTTAGGTCATCCACTTATAATCAATAATTTTCCAAGATGTCCAACATTATTCATGTGTCAACATTATTTCTAGTGTGAATGACCTACCTAGGTTTTTTAGGATCATATGTGTTAACCCTAATTTTATGATCATTATCCAATTCACCATTAAATCTCTAGATCATTATCAAGATGAATTAGTATAATTAGAACTCAATATTGGATCAATTTCAGTCATGTATCAGAATATGATTAAGAATTTTGCAAGATTTAATCAATAATCATAATATCAAGATTAATCCTTATTTCAAGGTACAAGATTCATATACTAGGGTATATGAGTCAAAAGATCATATCTCAATTCTTATTTAGTCAAGTATGATTTTTGTGTTCTAAGATAATCATCATAGTCAAGAACTAAGGTTTCAAATTATTACTCATGATTATTGACTCATTTGACAAACTAAATAAGAAAGAGAAACAATTTAGGGATAATAGTGAAATCCATTAGGAATTGGAATCTACAAGTATTTTTAATTAGTCCATTGGATTTTCCTGATCAAAATTGACTATTTATTCAGATATTTTGGAGTTAGGAATAAAAAGATATCATTTTTGCAATATTTGTCCATTTATTGGAATGTTCGAGTAGAGATGAGGTAAAATACCTTAAAAGGGAAAAGCGACCAATCATTGGATTAAACGATCAGGTGGATGAGATTTTGCCACATAGGCATGTGGCTTGCTTATTTAGTAGTCTGGTTCAAATTTGTGGTTCAATTCTTGATTTGGATCACGGGTCTTGGCTGATTCAAATCACGTTTGACTTCCTCTGGATCGGTAGGTCCTTGACTTACCTATTTCATTCAGTACACCACATGAGCCCCTAAAACTAGGTGGAGGAAGCTCTGTGGCATAGGCGGGGTGCATGGTTGGTGTGGTGAATGGTGGTGGTTGTTAGAGGCAAGAGACTGTGGTTGTGAAACACCCAAAAGTGTTTTGTGGTGATGTCGCACTGATAGTAGGAGGAGGGAGAGGAAAATAGGGCATCATGAAGGTTGAGAAGGAGAGAAAGAATGAGCCTTAAATCATGGTGTGGTGGTGGCGGGCCTTAAGAGCCTATTTATAGGGATGGAGGTGATCCCTAGAGTTAGCTCAAGGTTTGAACGTGGCCATGGTCACTGGAGTGAGATGGGAGGGTGAGAGGAACATTTTTTATGGTGATTAGAGCATTAAAGGGGGTCAAACTAAGGTTCGCCGAGTGTGAAATTGTTAGGGAAGTAAATTGGTTCTGTTAGAATTTCAAAACTTAGACATAGTTGATAGATTGAAGGCTTTGGTTTTATTGTCTCATCCCTACTGATTGAGGGAGGCATGAGCCAACCTGATAGTCATCAGATCTAGTCGAGATCCATGGGGTCAGATCTAAGGAATGGGATTCATCCCTTATTCATTCCATAGATTGTTGACTTGGACAAAGCCAATTAAAAAGGCAAATAAATAGCATATAAAGGGGTTTTTAGAATATTACCTTCAAGAATTCATATAAATTTATAGGAATGTCCAAATGAGTTGAAATTTGGATCATACATTCATAACATTATGTACAACATTTACAAAAAAATTGTTAACAAAAGGATAATGTTATATGGACAAAAATATTTCTTTGATTAGAGTGATGATTTAACCTAATTTTTGATGTCATAATGTGTATAGAGTTTGAGTATCAACATTGATTTCATAGCCAAGAAAAATAACTTGAGGTCAAGAGTGAACATCAAGAGGGAAAAAGAATGATTAATTCATTCTTATGCTAAAATTCACTTTGTCACATCCTTCCTTCCTTAATAGGAATTTTGTCTCCAAAATTCAAAAAATCCACAAAAATTGGGATTATCAAAATCCAGATCGTGTCCTCAAATACTGGAGTATCCTCAATTATATAATCAAAATAATGTCCCCAAAATTATCACCTCATCAAAAGTCTCTCATAAACTTGCATTGATCAATATACAGGTCAAAAGGTCATAGTTCACTTTTCAAGTAACATCTCCATAGTGAGAGAAAATTGAGATCAAGAGTTGATATTAAGTGTGATGGATCAAAATGGGTCATTCGCTAGCAAGATATTTATTCAAGAGTCAAGATTAAAGTATTCATATTTTGGTTTCCAAAAGTGCAAGTCAAGGGTTTTAATTCCTATCCTAACGATAGGTGTGATCATCCACCCATAAATAACAATCTAGCAACATTTGAAAATTACAACATCATTTTTTTCATCAAGTAAATCCAAGGTGGGGGACTGATTCAGGCTAAGGTCATATTTAGGAAATTAATCCTATGCATATAATCAACATTACCATCTTCAAAAGTCATTACTGAGTCAACATCTTCAGCACCTGAATTTTTGGAGATATGAAAGTCAGTAGCCATATTGTGGGTGATCCAGAGATCCACATGGTGATTATAATAATGTTTCAAGATTTTTTACATCAATATTTGAAGTTTGGACATAAAGATCATATGTATAAATATTCTAAAGCTAGGGTTTATATTCCTATTAAGACCTTAGAGGAGATCACTCATTTGTATTCAATTTTGAGCAACAATATTCAAGAAATATTCAAGCAACATATCAAGATTTTTTATCATGGTATCGAAGGTTGATGAATGATCTAGATCTAGGTCTATCTAGGAACTCAACCACAAGATATAGTCCATATTATCATATTTCAAGGTCATTATTAAGTCAATATTGAAGATCGAGTATAACCATGGGTTTAACCTATTAGACATAGGTCAACCTATCCAAATAGGGTGAAATGGAATAAAATTCCAAACTCTAAATAATCAATAAGGTGAAAATTTTGAGATAGTCATAATGGGGATGTGACCTTGGTTAGGGGAGTCTTGAGTCAAATACAACCTTATTCTAGCACATTACCAACATTAGTCACGATCCAGTGAGCTTTATTCAAATGGATAGACAGTTGACCTATGTTTTGATGGTCAAATCACATTTATCAAGATCATAAGATAAAAGTTCAAGATTATATAGGGCACCTAGTTTAAGATTTTTCAAGACTGGGGTCATTATTGGATTCTCTTTCTTTCATGATCAAGGAAGTGATATAATATGAAAATAGGTGCATGATTTTGGTCCATGCTCATCATATTAAAATTGATATTACAAAAAAGGCATCAAGAGATAATGGTGAAGGTACCTTTTGTATTAAGGTATAACATCATTCTTTTAAGAGTCCTTTGGCTTAGTTATTTGATGACATGATCCTGGTCTTTATCAAATAGGGTACGAGTTTTCTTAACTATGTTGCAGGATTAGTCAACAATAGGGAAACATGAATTTTATAAAATAAGGACCTAATAAATAATGAGGTATAAGGTATAAATCCTTCTTATTTCACCATATCATAATTTTTAGCATTTATCTCAAACATAGGGAGCATGTAGTCTAGTTTTGCTTAAATTGAGTTTTCATGAATGGATCATGCATGAGAATTTGATTTCAAAATTTTCATTGATCAAAATCTAGTTTACAAACTAAGGTCAGATCATGGTTACAATTTTTGAATCAACATTCACAATTTTCTAATAGCTTTTATTTTTCCCATACATGAGCTACCCATAATGGAGGCATAATGTGGATAATGGTCATGAGAGTAGGACCACATGAGGAGATGATAAGACTACCTAATCATCGTCTTCTTAGGTAGCTTAGGGTAGTCCTTATAGAAGAGATGAGATGCTAAAAGACTCTCTAGGTTTTCAATGGATAACCTTTAGGTTCAGTTCTAGATAAATTAAGTCTAGGTAGACTGAGGAATCTCAACCACCGTGAAGATGGATAGGAGAAATTATTCCATAACCCTGAGCCTAGACACCTAAATTTTCACCATTATGGACTTTAGAGTTTCTTGGGTTCAAGAGACTCAAGAAATTATATACTTAAAATATATGAGAGTGTGTAGGATCTGATACCAACTAGCACAAAACTGATCTTAATCCAACCCCAATCCCACTACCTAGACAGTGGTAAAAGGATTGAAGTGCCCATCTTTGAGTGGCCCAAAAGGATCTCACACACTGACATATACAATAAGAAATAATAACTCAAAAACAAGATATTTAAAGAACAAACTAATACAAAAAGGAGATTTTGCTAATCTATCCTTATCATCAGAGTATATCGAGTGTGGAAGTGATCTAGTAAATGTTCCATTTGTTTTTCCTAAAATCAAGAAAATCAAGAAAATCAAGACACAATAAATGCAATCGCACGCTACACTATTAAAAGCAAGCAAAACATTTTATAGAAAAATAGTACACTTAATAGGACTTATATTCAAGAAGTATAACAAGAGATTTTACAAAACCAATATTTATTGGACAAGGTGTTTATTTTGAACAATTCAGTTTTCATTATGAGTTCCAATTATGTTGATTCAAGAAGCATGCTTATATATTTTATGTGGCTCCACCACCCCAATGAGATGGTGGAGGTCACCAGGCTCCTTCTCTTCATATGAGGTAGGAGGTTGATTGACATGTATAAGATTTGAGATCATTTGATAGGTACAAGTTTCACCCTCTGAATAAGGAGGTCACTTGTTCTCAATGTCAACATTATCAACATCAATATACATGTAGTCATAATGGGTAATGTCATTTATGTTTTCATTTTTTCTTAAAATATAATGTAGGAAAAATGGAAGACTAATCAATAGGGAATATCTTAATCAAGTATATAGCCAAGTATACACTCAAGATATACATAAAAAGTATCTTAAATACAATAAAGGAGGAGATATAATAGTGCACATTTCACAAAAGATTTAGAGTACAAATCTCAACAGGTAAAAGGTCAACCCTTCGAGTTAGATCCTTAATCAAAAAGATTGGATCAAGGGTCAAGATCATGATGTTTAGAATATCATGTTTCAATATTTTAGATTAGGGTTACACCTTCCTATTTCAAACTTAGGATTATCTCATCCACTTATAATCAATAATATTCCAAGATGTCCCACATTATTCAAGTGACAAAATTGTTTCATGTGTGAATGGTCTACCTAGGTTTTTTAGGATCATATGTGTTAACCCTAATTTTTTATCATTATCCAAGTCATCATGAAATCTCTAGATCATTATCAAGATGAATTAGTATCATTGGAACTCAAGATTAGATCAAGTAGAGTCATGTATCAGACATACGATTAAGGATTTTACAAGATTAAGATCCATCACAATAATATCAAGATTAATTCTTATTTCAAGGTGCATGATTCATATGCTAGGGTCGATGAGTAACAAGATCAGATAAAAATTCTTATTTAGTCAAGTATGCTTTTTGTGTTCAAAATAATCATCAGAGTCAAGAATTTGGGTTTCAAAATATTACTCATGATTATTGAGTCATTTAACAAATTCAAAAGCAAGATATCAATTTTATGGGTAATGATGAAATCCATAAGGAATAGGTCCTAAAGTATTTTTATTCAATTAATTGGATTTATCTGATCAAAATTGACTATTTATTTGTAATTTTTAGAGTTAGGAATCAAAAGTTATCATTTTTGCAAGATTTGTCCATTTATTGGATTTTTCAAGTAGAGATGAGGTAAAATACCTTAAAAGGGAAAAATGGTCGATAATTGGATTACACGATCAGGCGGCTCAGATTTCATCATGTATGCATGCAGCTTGTTCACTTAGTGGTCTGCTTCAACTCTGGATTCGTGGTTCAATTCTTAATTTGGACTGTGGGTCTTTGTTGATTCAGATCAGGTTTGACTTCCTCAGGACTGGTCGGTCCTTGACTTACCCCTTTCGTGGAGTACTCCACACAAACCCCAGAACCAAGCAGAGGAAGCTCACTAGAATGGGGGGCTGGTGGTCTAAGGGTTAGGAGGTGTCAACGAGAGCAGTGAAGGTGTCATTTAGGATCAACGGGATCCCGTGAAGTGAATGGTAGTGGCTATTTGAGGTGAGAGATTGTGGTTTTAAAATGCCCAAAAGGGTTGTGAGATGGCACCACAATGATAGTAGAAGGAAGGTGAGGAAAATATGTCATCGGCAAGGTTGAGAAGGAGAGCAAGAATGAGGCCCTAAAAAAATGTCCCTAAAAAGGGTTGTGGTTTTGAAACTCCAACATCACTCCCTTAAAAAATGTTGTGTGATCACCTACCTGCCACGACCATGATGTCCCGTACGACCGTGCCACCAACATCCAAAACCCCTACAAAAACATGACCTAAATTCCATTGTGGCACGTATGTTCCAACCCAACATGACCATGGTTCACCACTACCACTACTACCGTGGTGCACCCCTACCACCACGGCCATGGTGCACATCATGGTCGTGCTGGAAAGCAACCCTAGCACATTTTTTGTCTGCTTTTCTCATTCTACCCCCACTTGACCTAGTGATTCCCCACCACCTATACATACTTGAGTGGGAAATGGAGATTGAGGTTAGCTACCTCTTATCCCTTCTTACCACCCTCTTATCCATTCTATCCCCATTCAATTACCTTCCACCCAAAAACCCTTTCTTTTAGGTATTTGGCCACTTTCCACCATACATTCATGCCATTCCACAATGTAAAAAGGAGGTGCTTGAGCATGTACTAAAATAAGGTGGAGAAGGAGGAGTCTCCATCGACATGCCATGGCTTTCCACTCTAATCATTCTTCATTCTGCATTTTTGTAATTTCCTTTGTTATGAGTAGCTAGCCCCCCTTGGTGGGCTGTTTGGGGTAAAAATGTTATTTGATACCATGTTGGGGGGGGGTGTATGCAAACTTTATAATTTCGTTTGGTAATTATTATGTTCTACGTTCATCTATTTTCCCATAAATTTCTTTTTGGTTTGTTTTTGAAGTCACCTAGGGTTCTAGGGAAATTGCTTATATGTAGCTAATTTGGGAATTCCTCCTAGGTCCCATTAGTGGATCCATAGATATCTATTCACATTCCTACATGCTAATCAATTCTCCTACTCCTAGGTGAGAGTTCTAAGTAGCTAGTATAGAAGCATGTAGTGTAATTATCATGGAGCCTTCTCAAGGTTAGATGGTAGGTGATGTGAGGTCTAAAACCTCATACCTTCTGTTACTACCCTTGGCCCCTAATTACCCTAAGAGTTTATATCCTAGAAACTAGGATTAACTAGATCCTAATTGAATTCCACCTAAACCATAATCCAATTGAGCCTCACAAGGTAGGGTAGGAGGTGATAGGAATTAGTTCCTCTATACACATCCTATTCCATGAAAGGCTAATTAGTAGTTTAGGGAAAATCATTAGCAGGTATCTTATTTCTTGGTTTGGTAATCCAAATGAAAGAGTAATGTTTACATGTTGTCAGCCCCAAATAAATTGAAAAGTACATTCCCTTAAACAACCCATAGTTCCCATTATTGTCTAAAAGCCCTAATTTGTCTTATTGCTTAGCTAATGTTTACTTGTTTAGCTCATTACTTGCATAATTAGTCCATTTCCTTGCTCTTTCCTTTTTATTTCTAGGTTAGGTATTTAACTACCCTTTAGTCTTCATTTCTACTTTAGTGTAGTATTATATCATGGTTTTCTTTCCTTAGTGTAATTTACTCCTTTTCTTGATTATTCCTTCTTTTCTTCTTCATTAGAACTTTAATTGTCAAGGGTTAGCATAGTTTTGCTTGATTATTGCCTTTTCCACCTTTAATTGCTTGCTCAACCATTAGTGTAATCAACCAAACCAACTTCAACTCCATCAACCTTATACTTCGTAGTAGGAACCCAGCCAAAAATGACCTAGTTTAGTACCCCCCCTCCCCTTCATTCAATCCCTAACTTGCTGCTTTCCTATGCTATAACACAGCCTTGTGTGCTTACAGATGAAGTGTGTTAGTCTTTGAGGGTGAAGTGTGTTAGTCTATGTGATTGATCTTATTAGGGCTTTATAAATTTGAAACACCTAGTTGTGTTAAACTTAGGGTGCATTTAATAAAGATACATTTGATTTAAGTGAACCTTAATCGAAACACACCAAGCTTTCTATCTTTATTATCGAGGAGAAAGGTGCTTGACCTAGCTAGTTAGTTTAGCTTTGATCTTTTCCTACTACCCTCAGAATTGCTTCTCTTTATATATATTATTTGTATTATTTGTGTATTTTGGTTTTCTAACGTGTACTCTTTTGTTTAGTTTTTCCTTGTGCATGTGACAAGCAAGCCAAAGATGGAAGGCCAAAATACACCTCACAAGCAACAAAATGGATACTTCATGCCTAAAAACTAAAAATCTCCAATATAAAGTAGAGTTGATCAAATGTTCGATGAGAAATTCTCCATACCTCTTGATCTTCTTGGGATCCATCCCACCTTCTATGAATTGAAGAGTGAGAACCCCTATAAGTGATTGTATTCTTTTCTTGAAGTATTCTCTACCTTTAGGATGTCGACACCTAGTGATAACTCAAATAGGTTGGCCTTGTTCTCAAACTCATTCAAAGATAAGGCCTAAGATTGGTATCATTTGAGAATAGACGTATGAGTTGAGGTGATATGAAGAATGCATTTTTGAAGAAATCTTATTCTATTGCAAGGTTGATATAAACGTTGTGTGCCATAGTGAGTTTTAGTCAAATGGATAATGAGTGATTCCATGATGCTTCAGAGAGAATCTAGTAGATGTTGAGAGAGTATCCCCATCATGAAATCTCTTTATGGAAGCTTTAGGAGTCCTTTTACTCTGGTCTCTCTCTAATAGGTTATGCTACAATGGATTCTTCTTGTAAAGGAGCTTTTATGGCTAAGGTACCTATGGAGACATGGCCCTTGTTTGAGAATTTGACGGAAAATTCAAGGATCCAAGCTTCTAGCATGATTAATTACGGTAACGAACCCTTTGGTTTGACATCTCCATCTCCTAAGGATTCAAGCCCACAATTGATGAAGATTTTTGGGGAAATGATGAACCTCATACAGAATCAAGTGCGAAGTTTGGTTTGTCATAATTAGTCTGGAAAATTTATGAAATGGATTTCCTTAAGAATTTTTTTGGGATTGGTTTTAAGTGAGAACATGAGTTCTGTGACTTACTAGTGAGTTACAGACTTCCATAAAAAATACATGTTTCTGAGTCCCCTCTTAAAAAGAGCAAAAAATGAGTTTTAGACCAACTAACAATATTTTTATACAATTAAACTCTCCATTATTCATAAATGACATTTCCAAATTATTTATGACTAGAAATGTTAGTAGTGTGGATATTGTTTATTATCAAAACCATAATATAATATAACAAAACATTATACTAAATAATCACACTATGTAAAATATACACTACAACAACAATTACCAGTGTGGTTTATAAATTAAAAAAATATATGAGCACTATGAAAAGTAACACGCCACACCATGTGATAAAAAATGTGATTTATCTAACATATTGTTATTGTTCATGTTTTTACAATATGATGTGGAAAATAATAATTAACTATGACCATGCACGAAGAATGTAGTAAGTTAATACCATACATTATGTCAAACAATGATGAATCAAATTTCAAATATTATCATAATACTTTGTACATACAAATTGAAATAAAAATATCATGATGTGATTTTAATCACAAATTTTTTATTAAAATTATAAATTATATCATATGAAAATATTTCTAAAAGGGAAACATTCGTACCATGACCACTTGTTGAGGTTATTATGCTTAAAAATTATTATAATTATTCATGAATATGATTCATTATTTATGTCTTTTTCATCCTTACTCATTGTACACTACAAAACAAAAACTAACAATATTTTTTGATGATTTTTATTTTTACACTTATAAAAAACCAATCACGTGGAAGTGGATGAAATTTAAGTTCCAAAAATTGAACTAGAGTTCCCAAAAAATGAGTTCCATATAACTTATGACTTAGTAAGGAAGTGAAGGCACTTCATTATCATGGCAAAGTAGAACACTAAAGTTCAAGATATAGCTCATGGGCTGAGGATGAAGTTCTCTCTAGCTTGAAATGGTTTGATGATGTCCAAAAGAATGTGACAAAGCTTGAGGAAAAAGTGGAGCAACTCACTTCAATACTTTCTCTCCAAGTAGAAGAAAAATTCTCTTCCAAACCCAGTATGAACTTTAACAAAACAAGCGGTCCAATGGGTGTCTCACAAGTTTTCTATAGTCCACCTCCTATGCAATTGTAACCCATATATCAATTTCAAGTCTAAACTTGCTTACTTGTTTTTTTTGTAAGCATCTCATGTCTTTTTCTTAATATTATGAGCTCTTTTGAATGATCCTTAGCAATGTGGGATCTAGAATCCTTCTTTTCTTCTTATTGAGAGCATTACAATTTAGCCACCTCTTTAACTTAGTTGTTTATGTATAAATATTTTACAATAGGAATAATATCATCTAGCACATAATCATAAAAAACATTCCTTGATAGGAAGGGGTTAGTTTCAAAGAAAATATAATATTCATCTACTTTAGATTGATCAATGGTAAAATTTGATGTGCTCTACTTGTAGTGCTATAGACAAAAAGAAATCCTTGTAAGATTTTGCATAAAATTTCTTGAGAGAGTCTTTAGTATTTAGAGAAAATCCTGGAAAACATCATGAAAGAAATTATTACTCATATTTCTACCATGGCATAACTCGTTGGGTTTTTCATTATGTTAAGGATGAGTGAAAACCCATAATAAGTGCTAATGGATTCATCTAGAAACTTCATAGTAGTGTCATACTCTAAGTGTATTGTCCTAGTCATATAATTGCAAGGACCTATTCTTCTTCTCCAAAACCCCATATTTTAATGATGTTTATAGGGAAGAAATGTTGTGCACATAACCATATTCAGAAAAATATTTTAAAGAAACCATTTTGAAATTATTATCCTTGGCCAATATGGATAGAGATTGTTTGAAAAGAAGCTGCTTCTTCAAATACATTTATATAATTTTAGAAAACACCATGAATTTCTCTCTTTGCAACCAAGAATAAAGACCAAGTAAAGTGAGAAATCATCAACACTAACAAAGAGATTCGTTCTACCAGAAAGTGTTTGAGTCTACATAGGTCTAAAAATATCAATGTGAAGAAGTTTGACAACTCCTAATTACTAAGGACTCATTTGGACTTGAAGGATTAACTAGTTTTCTTCCCATGAGTAAAAGGTCAATGTAGCTCATCTTCTGGAAAGTCCAATTTAGGAGGCCCTTTTCCTAAATCCTTTTTGCTAAAAAATTTCAATTTAAAGCCCTTTCTACTCAGCTTTCCAACAGATGCATATGTACATGACCAAGCCTATGATGCCATGATATATATCATTCTTATCGACAACATGACACTTACCCAAAATAGTCTAAAGAGAGCTAAGAATAATAGCATAAATATTTATGGTTCTAGTTCCCTTATATATGATATTATAAGTGAGGGAATCTTGAGCAAGAATTCATGAAAAGTGAAAAAGAACAAGATAACCATTATCATATAATTTCCTAACACTTATTACATTGAGGTTTAGGGCATCTACAAGAAGTATATTCTTTATGAATAGTGAATCCACTACATCACTGTCACCTACCCCTGATCCTTTTTTGTTGTCACCAAAGGTTACTGATACACAATTCCTCCTTGTAAAAGGGCCAACGTGGCTCTTTTCTCTTGTCTTGTACTTGCAGTGTCCACTCTCAACTACCACATTAGATTATCCTACAACGAAAGAAAGGCCAGTGCCCAATTCAAACATTTGGATCTGGAGTGAGCTGGGGGACCCAAAATCATCTTGGTGTTGATTCCCTTCTTAGAAGGACACACATTAGAGAAATGATCACCATTCTTATTGTGATTATTATTCATATTGGAATTTGATCTGGAGGACTCTCCATGAAGTATCAGAGGTCACATATCCTTTTTACTTTATATTTTCTATTGGCCAACATGAAATCTTATACCACTTCTACCCACTTGTTGAGTAAAGTGATGTAGAAGTTCATTTAGGAACTCCTTTCCCTTGACAAATTTTTGTAATGAAGCACTAAGCACTATGGTTGGCATCACTAAAAGTAATAATAGTAGAATATATACTAAAAAAAATAAACTTACACATGAAAAAGATCAACCTCTAGACAAAGAGATTTATTCAAGTAAGAATAATTTTCTAGAGTAATGCTAGAAATTTCATTTTTAAGTTAGGTTTATGTTCAAGATAACTAAATTTTGCAGCAATCTATCATTTACAGTTCTATTCAAAGTTAGTTCATCAAGGCATGTTAGTTTTCATCTTTAAGTACATTTAATTTCTTGAGATAAATACCATTTTGAGTTACTACTCCATTGTATTGGTGTTCATGATCAAGATTGTGCTTTTGCAATGTAACTATGATACCTTATAAGGTACTTTTGATTTTTCTCAAGAACTTTTATTCTAGCTTACATGTAACCAATGATTTTACCTAATCTTTTTTCCTTTTACTTTCATGTAGAGTAGGAATTATAGGAAGCGAGGATAATTTAAATTGGAGCTTCTTTAGAATGTTAATGGATATCTACCTTAAAAACTTCCAATATGCTTTCCATGAGTAGCATGTGGCATTCATCTTGATTTGAGCTTGAATCACTTGAGGAAGAAGAATCCCAAGTGGCATTGGTAATCTACTTTTTCTTCCATTATTTCTTGTTCCTCTTCTTATATCTACCTTTCTTGTGATGGTCATCCATCTATTTATGGCTTTTTTTGTTCTGCTTAATTGATTTTAAGTATTCATTCTTGTAGTGCTCCTTTGGTCCACATTCATAGCACCTAGGATTTTATGAATAGGATTTACCCTTGAAGTGTTTTTTTTTTGAGTAGTGCAATTCAAGGTCAGTTGGTAACCCACCTTCACTTGAGGAAGGATGAGATTGTTTCAAGACTTGACCATGCACAAGATCTTCAACTTGGACATTCAGAGAAGCCTCCTTGTTCTTCTTATAGTCTTCTTTTTTTTATTACCAGGGGAGCCCACCCCCCTAGGCGGTGGACCAGATAGAAGGGATGGTAAACCCAGGAGACCCATGCGCCCGCACATCGGTATCTCAATAAGTCACATCAGAGGTCAGCTGACGCTGCGGGAACATCATTTCTGAGCAGTGCTTTCATATAGAGTCGAACTTGAGACCCTTCGTGAGGGGCCCCGAGCTACGACCAACTGGCTACTGCTCGCCGACATCTTCTTCTTATAGTTTGTTTCTTCTTATATTTCTTCTTGTTGAGAGATGGGTCGCACTTCATAGGATTAAAGACTCCTATGAGCTTATCCATTGGGAGAGGAGTAGGAGACATGGTTTTCTCTATAGTTGTCACCTACTTGTTGCACCAAAGAGGAGGAGAGTGAAAAATCATGAAATTCACCCTTCTTTTTTCCATGGTATGACTCAAGGAATAAAGACCATTCACATGACCATTAAGCCTTGCATACATTTCAGCCACATTTCTTTCTTTTCCATTATGAAGCCTTCAGTGTGTTAGGTGAGCATGCAAGCTTTTGTTTCTTTAACTTGTATAGTATCTTCATAGTTGATGCATATATTCTCATATATCTGATGAGATTTGTCCAAAGTTAAGATGTGGTTGAACTCAGTCGGTGTACATGTGGAGGATAGGATTCCATTTTTTCTATCATTTAATTGTACCTTTTTCATGCTTGTCTCACTCCAAGTTCTTATATAACTTTTGGTGGTATGTATGGGAGACCGACATCTTTTCACATATCAAAATGTATCACATGTATGTAGAATTCCAATTTTCTCTTCCAATAGAGAGAGTTGTTTCCAATAACAATTGGCGGATGCATGGATAACCCACTCTCAATGTTTAGAGAGCCAAGTATGTTATAAACTACATTATTTTACTCGTGGAAGTAATATGTTGGAGAAGACATTCCTCTACTACAACTTCTTGAATCAAAGGGATCTGCGGGGGATGAACAAAACTAAAAAATATGTGCACAAAACTTATTATATACTCCAGGTATATTAAAATTGTAGTAGTAAAATAAAAAGAAGGATGAGAGAAATCGAACAAGCATCAAGGAACACAAATAAATATAATTGTTCCAACCTTTAAATCTAGATATTTACTCCATTAAATACGAAGGTCAACCTATATGATTTACAAACCTTCAGTCCCACCTTATATTTCTTGTAAAAATTACACAAGAAGACCTTCTCTTTTCAAGAACAAAGAGTAACTATGTTCTCTTTCAGGTCACGGGAGCAACAACCTTACCAAAGACATACATATACCCCGACCAAGTGTGACAACCTTGGTTTTTAGGTTTCATATCCAATACAGTAATTGGAGTTCATGACTTTTCTTAATTGACTAGTTCCAAGTTGAGGTGACATTTATCCAAAGATGGATGCCTTTAAACCACAAATATGACTACAGTTCAATTATAGGATGAATACTTTTATCAAGGGCCTTCTTTGGACATGCAGGTACTTAACATGTACTATTAGTTATTTTGATTTTCTTATGAAGTGAAGTGTCAAACTGAAGTATAAAAGGACTTAATTGGTTTGATGATGAGCCGTAGGGTGTAACATGATCAAATTTTACAAGTTAAACTTGTTTCATCAAGAATTGATGATTTATTGGTTTGGATTTTAGGTTTATCCACTTTTTATGGGTTTACTTGAGGATTTAATCTAGATGACGGAATTTTAGAGTTTTGAGCTCAAACTTGGTTATACAAGGCCTTATGTGATGGGGAATCCATGGTTGAAATTTCATCTAAACAGGAGGTTCCTACTAGAAGATATAAGAATTTGTAATTATCAATGTCGGTTCAAATATCTTGCCAAACCATAGTCTTATTGTTTAAGACTTTAGAAACTGTGACATTTAAACGTCACTCAGCCCAGATATCGTGAGTGCACAGCTCACTCTCCCAGCTGTAGATCTTAGATCTGTGAGCCGGAACATCATCTCCTACCTCCGAACTTCACGGGAGGCAGGGGCAATAGGTCTATGAGATAGGACACCTCGTCTTTGGACTTCCCCCCCCTTCCACACGATTCTTTTCATAGTTTCAGATCTGAGAAGTCTGGAGATCTCCAACAGACCCTGCCTTAGGTGGGGAGGTGGCGTATTTGGAGAGGACCAAGCCATCTTCCTAGCATCGTCTCCATCAGTGAGAACTAGAGAGATCGACTCCCTCCTTCCTCCTTTCATGATCATGTTCTGCAGTGACCAGGCAAACCAGAGCCCAAGGATGCGAGGAGAGGATAACCCCAATTGCCTCCCACCTAGCCCCGTCGTCATCGAGAGTGGAACAGACTGAGAGCTCCCAGACTCCCCATCTCCAGGCCATCGTCCCTGTGTCGTCCAACTGTGAAGTCCCTGGTCTAATGGTGGTGCAGACCCAGGTGTCGGAGGAGACCCCACGGAGGCACACCACGGCGGCGCCATGGACCATCACCGTGTTACCGACGCACGCACGGTAGACCAGAGTCCTACTACAGACTCTGCTTGAAGCGAATGTGAGGACATGAGAGGAATCGATGACCTATCTCTAAACGGAGGCTGGAGCCAACGGCGGAGCTCGCGAGCAGACGGCTGCAGGCATCCCACAAATTTGAGATGGTCGGGGTAGGGATAGATCCGCTGCGGATATCCGGAGCCTCTAGAGAGAATGAGTAGAAGGGAAGCCTTTGTTTTCTCATAGTATCTCAGCCGAAGGACTTGGAGGATGTCGTAGGTTTCAAAGAGGTTGTCTTCCTCGCCGGAGTAGGCCCTCCATGGCAGCAGCTGTGAGATAGAACAGGCCGTCTGCGTCGGGCGTGAACGCGTGAGAAAGAAAAGGAGAGGGCAGTCCAGAACCAAGCCCAACTCCAGACCAGTCATGAACCGACCAGGTTAAAGCTGAACCAGGAAGCCAGACCAGGTGAACCGCACCCTGCCTTGGAGCCACGTGGCGGACTCATACTGGCCAAAAAGGTATGAAACTCCCAGAGATATGTATATCTTAGATAAATCACAATAATTAGCCTGCTTACCAGAAAATTTCGAACAAGGTACCAAAATTCTCAGAAAAAATAGTAGAACAATATGAAACCATAATATCAGTCTTTTGATGAACTAATCTTAGCAATATCATGTAAGATGATATACAGTTGTTTCATGGATAATAAATAGTAAACAATGGCCTAAAATTATGAGAACATGTCAGTAGACTCCTAATTATGTTTGTGATGCATATGATATCAGTTATGGTCATGTTGATGTACGAAATTATGTAATTTGCTTAATATGTCTAATTAGGGTTGATAACCCTAATAAAATCCAATAAATGCATACATGGTCAATAAATGATGAAATTCACAGAGTAAGCTTATATCAGTATATTGAACCTCAGTTTTAATTATGAGATCAAGAAGATGAACAAAATCCATGTTATATGAAGATGAATATTAATACATGGTTTAAAACCCTAATCTAGGTTAATGATGTAACCTAGGGTTAATATGTGCACAAAAATAGAATATGGAACCTAATATTCAGATAATGAATCATAATCTAGAAAATGACATCAGTAAGATAAATATAAGACAACAATGCAAGTAAACATGGGAATATCCTAATGAGATAATATAAACCCTAATGAACACGACTAGGGTTAAGATGATCAGAATCTGATGCTAGTATATGATTTTGTTATTAACCAGGTGATGACCAGATATCTAGATGACCAACAATGAATAGGAATCTCTGAACTCAGGTACATGGGATTTATTAAGTATAAGACTAGTTTTCTAGTTGCATATGATATGTGATATCTTGAATGCTGGTATTGGGATATGATTGCTTGGTTGAACTAGTATGAGTTATACTTCGCCAAATCTAATAGAACATAAATGAGTGTGATGGGTTGTAGCTACTAGAGCACATAGCCTGGTGTGGATGTATGTTGCCTAACATGGATGTATGATTCCTTGGCCCATGTTAGATATATGATGATACTATATTGCCCACACTAGATGTAAGTCAAGTGCACGTATGAGTAGTACAACCGCATCAAAGTGAAAGCAATAAAAGGAATGTTTACCTGATTATCACTTTCAATAATGTTTTCTTTTACTCTTTCTTTCTCAAGTTATTTCAATTATGCAAACATATTAGTATGTATCTTTCTACCCACGTACACAACACCTTGTGTGTTGATTCGTTGTTTCACGTATGTTTTAGGTTCAGAGCTAGCTTGGGATAAAAGATGGGAAGTGAGCAGTTGTCCAGGTTGTACCTATTGTCTAAGATCCTAGATAGCATACATGTTCATAGATTGTAAAATTTTCATTCAATATGTAATTTTAATCGTGTTGTAATAACTCATTTGTATAAATATACATGTTGAATGTTGAGAATGTTATGGTTGTATGTTCATGTATGTGTATTATGCTTCCGCATCGCTTTCTGATATGAGTGGATGATGTTTTCGGATTCAGACATCTCATTCTCATTAGGTTTTGGAGAAATCCAAAATCCGGGGACGTCACAGTTGGTATCAGAGCATGAACAATAGCTACACCTAACAATTGCTCACCATGAAACATTAAACCTAAATCTCACCGTTCACTTCAAACCTTAGAAACTTAGTAAGTTGTTCTATAGGAATAAGGTTTGACTTAGCCTCTAAGTTAGAACCTAGATGTTCGAGAACTAGGTTTAGACAAGTGTAAGAAACCCTTTCCATATAAAGCTCATATGTATTGGGTAGCTACACTAGTCTACATCTCGTTCTCACCATTTCACTAGGTGACATGGAACTAGACTATCTAATGTGTGTGGGACACTCGATTTTGCTGATTTGGTTTTGTTTTCCAATCGGCTCGAGCCTCGACAGTTTTCTTTGACGTCCATCTTCTCAGAGAAAAACTATATAATATTTTATTATATATATGTAAATATGAAAATGTGTCCCTCACACAGGAGAGTAGTAGGTGTTCATGCAACCTAAGTGAAAGGAAGTGACATCAGTCTAGGAGAGAGAGTAGTTTAGATTAGATGTGTAGAGCCTTATCAAGATATGTGATACATAGAGTAGATGATAGAACGATAGTTGAAATAAGCTTGTGGAATCTTATCTAAGTTTCATCTGTGATGGTATATGTTTCCTTATAAAGGTTTAAGTTGTATACTTGTTGAATCCAATTTTGTATAATTTATGCAAAATCTTGATGATGAAAGTACATTCCCTTTTTTCTACTTTTGATAAGCTAAGTTAAGATAGAGATGAGTGTGCATGAGCCTCAAGCTCTTATACAAGGAGGACATCTAGTGGTAGGATGAGATATGTGGTGAACTCTAGAGAGAGTATGACCCACAGGGAGAACATCATAGGACCTAGCCTCCAATATATGAGATGTGTAAAAAAAATGTCCTACACTAGATTACTCTTGAGTGTTGAGTTGAGTCCTTATGCATGATTCAAATCTATATGTGACAATTGGGTAAAATAAAAGGATGGGTAGATGACCCATATGATAAAGTCAATCCTTTGTCTGAGTTAGGTCCTAGCTAGAGTGACATATTTTGTGAATCTCATCATTAGTTGCAAGTGAGGTAATATATGAACTCTAGTTATGAGAGTATGATTCTTTGTGCAAAAGATACTCAAAATACATGTTCTCCCTTCTTCTTCTCTTTCTTAATATACGATGATAGAAACCTCACTTGAGCTATATAATATGAGGAGTCACTCGTATAGGCTTGACCTATTCTATATTTTTTCCCCTATATCATACATGTAGTACCAAAGATTGAAATCATGATAAGTTTGACTTTAAAATATTCTCTTTCCCTTCATATGAAACATGAAAGATTGATGCTGAGATCATGGGATAAACTTAGTGTATTCTCTTTTTTCCTTCACATAATACATGCAAGACATAAAAAGTTGAACTCATGAACTTGATATAAAGATATTTTTTGGATCATAAGATATATGATCAGAAATATAGTTCGTAACTTTGATCCTTCTCAATGTATGCTTCTAAGTTGGGTATGCATATCACACCATAGGGTGAAACCCTAATGGTCAAGCATGTTATGTAAGCCCTTCTTATGTAGAAAAATCCTAATATCAAGGATGAAGATAAGTCTCCTCTAATCCTAAAATCATTGTAAGATGTTAGTGATGTTAGATTTGAACAATCTGAATATCATGGCACATAAACAAATTCCTCTTGAACATTAAAAGTATGAATAAAATATGTACCCTTAGGGGTGATGTAATCCTAAGATATCATTATGTCATGCTATGGCTAAGACATTAAGTGATGCTTCCACATAATAAGGAGGGGTGGACACGCCTAATAATCTCTAGACCCTAAGCTGGAAACTTAGACTGCACGCAATTATGGTGGTCTTAGAACCTAAGAAATAATGATGTATATGAAGTTCGACCCCAAAAATAGCCTCTTAAGGATGAGATTAGTTGAATTTCGAGGACAAAATTCCATATAAGGTGGGGTGAATGTGACAACCTTGATTTTTAGGTTTCATATCCAATATAGTAATTGGAGTTCATGACTTTTCTTAACTGACTAGTTCCAAGTTGAGGTGACATTTATCCAATGATGGATGCCTTTAAACCACAAATATGACTACAGTTCCATTATAGGATGAATACTTTTATCAAGGGCCTTCTTTGGACATGCAGGTACTTAACATGTACTATTAGTTATTTTGATTTTCTTATGAAGTGAAGTGTCAAACTGAAGTATAAAAGGACTCAATTGGTTCGATGATGAGCTGTAGGGTGTAACATGATCAAATTTTACAAGTTAAACTTGTTTCATCAATAACTGATGATTTATTGGTTTGGATTTTAGGTTTATCCACTTTTTATGGGTTTACTTGAGGATTTAATCTGGATGACGAAATTTTAGAGTTTTGAGCTCAAACTTGGTTATACAAGGCCTTATGTGATGGGGAATCCATGGTTGAAATTTCATCTAAACAGGAGGTTCCTACTAGAAGATATAAGAATTTGTAATTATCAATGTCGGTTCAAATATCTTGCCAAACCATAGTCTTATTGTTTAAGACTTTAGAAACTGTGACATTTAAACGTCACTCAGCCCAGATATCGTGAGTGCACAGCTCACTCTCCCAGCTGTAGATCTTAGATCTGTGAGCCGGAACATCATCTCCTACCTCCGAACTTCACGGGAGGCAGGGGCAACGGGTCTATGAGATAGGACACCTCGTCTTTGGACTTCCCCCCCCTTCCACACGATTCTTTTCATAGTTTCAGATCTGAGAAGTCTGGAGATCTCCAACAGACCCTGCCTTAGGTGGGGAGGTGGCGTATTTGGAGAGGACCAAGCCATCTTCCTAGCATCGTCTCCATCAGTGAGAACTAGAGAGATCGACTCCCTCCTTCCTCCTTTCATGATCATGTTCTGCAGTGACCAGGCAAACCAGAGCCCAAGGATGCGAGGAGAGGATAACCCCAATTGCCTCCCACCTAGCCCCGTCGTCACCGAGAGTGGAACAGACTGAGAGCTCCCAGACTCCCCATCTCCAGGCCATCGTCCATGTGCCGTCCAACTGCGATGTCCCTGGTCTAATGGCGGTGCAGACCCAGGTGTCGGAGGAGACCGCACGGAGGCACACCACGGTGGCGCCATGGACCATCACCGTGTTGACGACGCACGCACGGTAGACCAGAGTCCCACTGTGGACTCTACTTGAAGTGAACGTGAGGACATGAGAGGAGTTGACGACCTATCTCTGAACGGAGGCTGGAGCCAACGGCGGAGCTCGCGAGCAGACGACTGTAGGCTCCCCACATATTTGAGATGGTCGGGGTAGGGATAGATCCGCTGCAGATATCCAGAGCCTCTACAGAGAACGAGTAGAAGGGAAGCCTTTGTTTTCTCATAGTAGCTCAGTCGAAGGACTTGGAGGATGTTGTAGGTTTCAAAGAGGTTGTCTTCCTCGCCGGAGTAGGCCCTCCATGGCAGTGGTTGTGAGATAGAACACGTCGTCCGCGTCGGGCGTGAACGCGTGAGAAAGAAAAGGCGAGGGCAGTCCAGAACCAAGCCCAACTCCAGACCAGTCATGAACCGATCGGGTTAAAGTTGAACCAGGAAGCCAGACCAAGTGAACCACACCCTGCCTTGGAGCCACGTGGTGGACTCCTACTGGCCAAAAAGGTATGAAACTACCAGAGATATGTATATCTTAGATAAATCACAGTAATTAGCCTGCTTATCAGAAAATTTCGAACAAGGTACCGAAATTCTCAGAAAAATTAGTACAACAATATGAAACCATAATATCAGTCTGTTGATGAACTAATATTAGCAATATCATGTAAGATGATATACAGTTGTTTCATGGATAATAAATAGTAAACAATGGCCTAAAATTATGAGAACATGTCAGTAGACTCCTAATTATGTTTGTGATGCATATGATATCAGTTATGGTCATGTTGATGTACGAAATTATGTTATTTTCTTAATATGTCTAATTAGGGCTGATAACCCTAATAAAATCCAAGAAATGCATACATGGTCAATAAATGATGAAATTCACAGAGTAAGCTTATATCAGTATATTGAACCTCAGTTTTAATTATGAGATCAGGAAGATGAACAAAATCCATGTTATATGAAGATGAATATTAATACATGGTTTAAAACCCTAATCTAGGTTAATGATGTAACCTAGGGTTAATATGTGCACAAAAATCGAAATATGGAACCTAATATTCAGATAATGAATCATAATCTGGAAAATAACATCAGTAAGATAAATATAAGACAACAAAGCAAGTAAACATGGGAATATCCTAATGAGATAATATAAACCCTAATGAACACGACTAGGGTTAAGATGATCAGAATCTGATGCTAGTATATGATTTTGTTATTAACCAGGTGATGACCAGATATCTAGATGACCAAGAATGAATAGGAATCTCTGAACTCAGGTACGTGGGATTTATTAAGTATAAGACTAGTTTTCTGGTTGCATATGATATGTGATATCTTGAATGCTCATATTTGGATATGATCGCTTGGTTGAACTAGTATGAGTTATACTTCACCAAATCTAATAGAACATAAATGAGTGTGATGGGTTGTAGCTACTAGAGCACATAGCCTGGTGTGGATGTATGTTGCCTAACATGGATGTATGATTCCTTGGCCCATGTTAGATGTATGATTATACTATATTGCCCACACTAGATGTAAGTCAAGTGCAAGTATGAGTAGTACAACCGCATCAAAGTGAAAGCAATAAAAGGAATGTTTACCTGATTATCGCTTTAAATAATGTTTTCTTTTACTCTTTCTTTCTCAAGTTATTTCAATTATGCAAACATATTAGTATGTATCTTTCTACCCACATACACAACACCTTGTGTGTTGATTCGTTGTTTCACGTATGTTTTAGGTTCAGAGCTAGCTTGGGATAAAAGACGGGAAGTGAGCAGTTGTCCAGGTTGTACCTATTGTCTAAGATCCTAGATAGCATACATGTTCATAGATTGTAGAATTTTCATTCAATATGTAATTTTAATCGTGTTGTAATAACTCATTTGTATAAATATACATGTTGAATGTTGAAAATGTTATGGTTGTTTGTTCATGTATGCGTATTATGCTTCCGCATCGCTTTCTGATATGAGTGGATGCTGTTTTCGGATTCGGACATCTCATTCCCGTTAGGGTTTGGAGAAAGCCAAAATTCGGGGACGTCACACCAAGGGTTTTCAACCTTCAATAAGGACTTACCCACCCTTGACTTGGATCTTCCACCTTAAACCTTCACATTACTCACTAAGGAGGCAATCTTCAACTCACCAAGATTTGATACAATGAGAGTGTAAGAAGGAGAATTTGAGAGTTTGACAAGAACTAGGGCAAATCTAGCTCTCTTATTGAATTTACTAGGTAACTCTTAATGATAATGGAATGTAATCAATCTTGACAATGATTATGAGGTTGTAGGGGATTCTCAACCAATAATAACATCTAATCATGAAAGAAAACCTTGGAATGATGTCCAAAGGTCTATGCTTATATTTAAAGGTGCCAACTTGTCAATAGAGTACTTTAGTTATTTTAGCCATTTTAGACAAGTTGGTTGCTTCTATAATAGACATAAATAAATTTATCGTTTTTTGTAACAATAGTTTTACACTTTACTATTATAGTTTCATTAGACAAGATGCAAGGGGTGCATCTCAACTACTGACACTAAAATGATAAGTCTTTTAGTGTCATTAGTTGAGATTTTAGCATATTAGAAAATGATCACACATGATCAAGGCAATCAACTGGTTGACTAAGATAGTCCAAGTACAATCACAACCTATGAAAGATATGTGTACATTTGATCATTTTCTTTATAAGTCCATTAAACATTTAACTTTTTATTTTATAATTATCATTTTGGTCTTATAATAAGTCACAAAGTCATTATAATTGATTTATAACAAAAAATATAAGTAACAACCTATGTATTCTTCATTTTCTTATTTTATGTTGTTTTCACTTATATTTCACAAACTAGGGTTTGTTAATTCTAGTGCTTTGACTATAGATAATGTTATAAAAAATTTCTAAAAATGTTAGATACACATGAATGGAACGTCAAAGTAATCATCAAAATATCGGCGTAGTATAACCTTGAAGTCAACAATGGGTACCTTGACTTATTCAATTGGGATGTTTTTTAATTGTGAGTGTTACATGTTCATTATCACCTGATAGATGTGTTTCCATTCTAGGCTAGTAAACCTCTCTATGATGTAGACTTAGTGGACCTCCTAGGTTCCCTTTATTGTTGATAGGATGAACCGATGTGTCCATATTATTAAAAGGAAGGCCCACCATTTTCCTATTCCAAAGAAAATCATTTTAAATATGGTGACATCAACACCATCAATGATTTGTCTTCTACCATTGGAACCTTGATAACTCCCGGTCGGATTTGTTTACCCCAGTTATTGCGATTTTCTATTCTGAAGGACATAATGTTCGAAACATTTTCACAATTGTCGCATGTAGTTTCTTTCCTAGGAAGCATCAAGTAACTTCATCAATATCATCACCCCTCCACTTTAGAAATTTAAAATAAGCATTATGGATAACATGAGTTGGTGATTTCATGTGTTTATCAATTCCTTATATCCCTGCCAAATATTGAACAATGACTCGCATAGGAGTTGTGATGGGTTATCTTCCCTCATAGTTGATCAGTGAGAGAGAGAGAGGAAAAATCATCTTTAGAAATTTTTTCTTAAAGTTCCTCCCTTGTATTTTTGATTCCATCTTTCATGGAGTTGTAACACAAACTATATTTTTCTATGAAAGAATAGTAGAATAGTTATTGCTTGATAGATTTATCATGTAAAGTTACATTTTTACTCAAGCCCATGATATTAATGAACTTTTGTAGATGATCATATATGTCTTCACTGACTCTGTCTATAAAACTTTTTTTTACATTATTTTCACCAATTCCCTCTTGATTTTAAACATTGAAGATGCAATTTCTTGATATAAGACTAGGTGGTAAGAATCTATACTTTAGGAATAGATACATGCGTATGTCCTAATATCTATTTGATTCTTTAGCTACTCACATCTCTTCTTGCAAAGAAACTCTTGTTTTTTTCCATGAGTCCTCGGTACTTATATTTCATGTTGCTAGCATTGTATGGTAAATCACCTCTTCTACCAGCCTGAATATATCATGATAGGGTCACCAATGGCAGGTTAATTTGATCTTAGGATAAAATTCTACTATGTAATCAATGTTATCAGAATGTCACGTACACTAGAGATGTTACCTAATAAAGGAAGAAAACCCCAAGTCAATGAATGAAAGAGGATTGGATTCAAGCATATTTCCAAAATTATCAATAATATATGAAAAATCCTAACTAATGATAGTTAGGTTAAACATGGAAAAATTCAATTTTCCTTGACAAAGATGACAATATTTTAAGGAACAAAATTGTAACTTAAT
This sequence comes from Alisma plantago-aquatica, assembly GCA_963693085.1. NCBI lineage: Eukaryota > Viridiplantae > Streptophyta > Magnoliopsida > Alismatales > Alismataceae > Alisma > Alisma plantago-aquatica. The sequence goes on along the minus strand of OY856409.1, from coordinate 1,911,490,529 downwards.
ATCACTAAATTATAAACCCGAGTATTTACCTTAACTAATCATAAGACATATAACCTATAAGCATACACACTTTCAATAATATAGTTTCAAACTGAACCAAAAGGTCAGAATTTATTTGAACTATTTAATAAGAGTAATCAAACTAGAACTAGTGTTTATACAAAAGTTTGGTTGAATTGATCATACTATGTTGTGAGAATGAAATATCTATATTATTATTCAAGTTACCAAATGAATGGAAACACTAGGGTAGATGGGTTTCACCACCTCCACTTATGTTTGCTCTCTCATTACGTCATAAAAAAAATTAACAAGCTAAATCACTACTACAAAAACAGCATTCAGCGTCGCTTTTCTCGGCATCATTGTTTCTTAAAACTGAAGCCGATAACATTCAACGTCAGTTATTAAGGAACACCGACGTCTATATTCGAAGACCAGCCAGACATGGGTATCGGTTTGTATTCAACGTCGGCTAGATAAAAGAAACTGACACCTAAAATTTCCCGCAAAATCCAATTTTTGAGCGAAAAAAATTGGCCCCAAAATGTCACGTACAGCGTCATTTTTTTAAATAATAACCGACGCCTCTATAAGATAAAAATTTGTGCGAAAAGTTGCAATTTCGGCATCCGTTATACTTTGATAACTGACACTGATAATGGTTCCCACCAAATAATTTAGGGCAATGATTATCCAATTGGATGTCGATTTTTTACTATCAATTGACGCTTAAGATGTTTAGGTGTCGGTTTTGTAGATAACCGACGCCTTTTACAAACTTAATAGACCCACGATCACCTGAGTCTTCCCCTTTTTTCTGTTTCATCACGAGAATTCTCCTCTCCTGTTGCTCACCTAAAATTGTCTGAAGACACCCCCGCCCGCCTACATTCAACCTATTGCTCGTCATCGCTGCTGCTGGTGCGTCTCTGCTCGCCACTGCCTCCGCCGTCACATCCTCCTTCTCCTGTTGCCATTCTGCTAGCTGCAGCACCTCCACCGCCGCAGTCAACCTCCACCACCGCCGCCTGCTATGTTCACCGCCTCCTTCTCTGCTCACCATTGTTACCCTCACACCACCATCGCCGCTCTTCTCCACACTCTTCTCCGTGCTGCTAGGTAGCCCTCTTCTTCTTCCTTCATGCCCCTCTTTTCTTCCTTCTCCCTCCTTACCAACAACATGCACGGTTGTGGCTGTGTTGGCCGACCACGGCCGTGCTGCATAGCACGGCCGTGCTTGCTGTTGGTAAGGAGAGAGAAGGAAGAAAAGAGGGTATTTTGTTCATGTATCTTTTATCTATTGCTTTGTATTTGTTTATCTACTGATTATATTTATTTATCTAATGCTTTGAGTTTACTTATTTAGATGTTGCTATTGTAAATCATCCTAGGTTATAAACAAATATTTTGCTTGCATATATTTGTGCTTCTAATCCTAATGCTTGACCTAATTTAGTAAATTTTGATGCATGTTGAAATAAGATTTAAACTTGTCCATTTTAGCATCCTAATTTGATTTGATTAAACCCTAACATTGATGAAACCCTAACATCAATTGTGATGAAACCCTAACATGTACATATATATCATTGTATTTGTTGGCCTAGAAACCTGTCCAAGATTTACTCATTAGGAGTAAATCTTAGATAGTCCCCGGTTTGGGACTGTTCTTGAACACCTAATCTCACTTAGGATGTAAGTGTATAATGTGTATTTGGTTTTCAAGAAAATTTCAGCAACATTTCCCCGTTTGTTCTCTAAGTACATATGTACTTAGAGAACAGTAGGGAAATGTTGCCGAAATTTTCTTGAAAACCCAATACACATTATACACTTACTAGTGAGATTAGGTGTTCAAGAATGGGATAGGTGGTGCACATTTATTATATATAAGAATTACAACACATGTATTTGTTGGCCTAAAGTTCTAACCATGTAAAAACTCTAATCCTAAACCCTAATCTTGTTGTAATATATACTTGTTTTGTCTTTGCTCATAGAATGGATAGATCATGGATGTCCATTCGCAATCACTGCACCCCAGAGTTTATTTCTGGTCTTGACTAGTTTATTATATTTTCCGAGGAACATAGGAAACAACCTGGAGATAGGTTCTACTATCCATGTAGGAATTGGACTAACAACTTGAAAGTCAGCACTGGTGGCGAAATCAAAAGTCATGTCATGTGCAACGGGATTATACAAGGCTATACAGAATGGCACTGGCATGGAGAGATTTCAAAACTGAAACCAGTGGATGTCGATAGCAGTGCTTGTGTGGAAGAATAAATTGTCTCTGATGATGTAGATGTGAATGAACCAGTTCTAGTAGACATTGTTGATGCGATGTTGGATAGTTGTGGGGTAGAGCACACCGATCCACCTCCCATTTTTAGAAACATTATGCATGATGTTGAGATATCATTATACATAGGTTGTACTAAGTTTATGAAGCTTAGCGTTGTGTTGAGATTGTATAAGATGAAAGCTAACTATAGATGGAGCGACAAAAGCTTCACGTCATTATTGTCTTTGTTGAATGAAATGCTTCCTGAAGGAAACAAGTTGCCAATCTCAACATACCAGGTAAAGAAATTTTTGTGCCCAATGGGAATGGATGCCAAGAAGATACACGCATGCCCGAATGATTATGTATTATTTAAAAAGGACTATGTGGATTTGAAAGATTGTCTAAAATGTGGTGTCGTCACGGTATAAATGGATGACTTCGGGGGAGTCCAAAACTGGTTCTCCTGCCAAGGTGATGTGGTATCTACCTATAATATCACAGTTTCAATGCTTGTTTGCAGATCCGATAGATGTGAAGAATTTGAGGTGGCATGCAGACGTTAAGAAAAATAATGATGGGATCCTACGACATGTGTCTGATTCCCCACAGTGGAAGAAGATTGATCTATCGTACCCTGAATTTGATGAAGAAGTTAGGAATCTAAGACTTGGGCTTTGTATAGATGGGATGAATCTGTACGGGACATTGAGTAGCTAACATAGCACTTGACCAGTCATGCTTGTTATATACAATCTTCCTCCCTCGCTGTGTAGGAAAAATAAGTATGTAATGATGTCGTTGTTGATATCGGGCCCTAAACAACCTGGAAATGATATCGATGTTTATCTTGAACCTCTTATTGATGACTTCAAGAAACTCTGGGGTGAAGGTGTGATGGCCTATGATGCTTCACGAAGAGAGACATTTCGTTTGCATGCTATGTTGTTTTGCACTATTAATGACTTTCCAGCATATGGGAATTTTCCTGGATATAGTGTCAAAGGAGCTAAAGCATGTCCTATATGTGAAGAGAACACTGATTTAACAAGACTAAAACATGGCGGCAAGACTGTATATCTCAGTCATCGAAGGTTTCTTACAAAATTCCAATCGTATCGTAGGAAGCGCAAAGCATTCAATGCATTGAATGAGGAACGGAGTGCACCTAAACCTATACCATGGGAGGTTGTTTATGAAAGAGTAAAAGACTTTGTCAATGAATTTGGTAAGAGATCACAATGTACTATGGCCACACGGAGTGATAAATCTTTATTCAAGAAGAAGTCAATATTTTGGGATCTTCATTATTGGAGTTCTTTGACGGTTAGGCATTGTAGCGATCTCATGCAACGTTGTGGGAGAGTCCTAAGGAACTATAGGACAAATCTCACCCAAGAATTCATAAAGAAGGTGACAAGAGGAAGAAGACAACCACTGAACAGTGGAACTTCCTGGACAAAGAAGAATGGGACGTGTTTGTTGCTTCAAGAAAAACTGATGAATTCAAAGTATTAGGTGTCACTCCCAATTTAATTAATATACATTGTATTCACATAAGATTAACATTTAGTGTTACTAACCAAATCATTAATGTGCATACTAACTATGCCCTTAGTGAGGCGCAAAGAGTAAGGCGTGCACTAAATGTCCATGATCACACAATGGGTCCAAAGTGGTATGCAGGCATTCACCAAAGACTACAGGATGAGTTTACTACTCAGTCTGCTTCTACTCAGGAGTCCTCTACTATATGTACCACACCTCTGCCTTGCCATGATGTCTGGATAACTAGGAGGCAAAATAAGAAAGGAGAAAAAAGGATGCCCGCAACTACTGAGGCGGCTACAAAAATGGTAAAATACAACTCTTAGATCAATCGTTCGAATATTAATTATTTGTGGTGTTTACTTAATTACAAAATTTTTTTTGGCGATTAGCGGGAGCTGCACGAGTTGAGGAAACAAGGCAAGTTCATCCCTAAGGGAACAAGGGATGAATTTACAGTTGCTCTGGTTAACCCAGAGCATCCTGGATGGGTTAGGGATACAGGCGTTGGTATGGGCATCAAAGCATTCTTTGGGCCATCCCAGCACCTATTATTTCTTTATAATGTTACTGTGAAAGAGAATTCAATAATCAGAAGCTAACATTTATTTTATCCATGTATAGGTAGATAAGATAGTTGATAGGAAACTCAAAGAAGCAATGAGCAAGTGGTAGGCATCTCTGACTGCCACTCAGCAGACAGTACCTATGGCGTCCCGCTCTACTCCTACTGTAGAGGTTGGGAGTAATCCTGTAGACCCACCACCTAGCACATCCACTGTAAGTATTTTTATGGCATAGTAACTAGTCTTTTCAAGATGATATGTTTTCAAGATGTATGTATACATGTATATAACATTCTTTACACAAAAATTTGTAGGGGTTGAAGCCATGCCGTCTAAAACGTAAAGAATTTGTCATTGCAGAGGCGTCGACTTACCAATCCATACCAGGGGAAATGTTTCATGGGTCTCCATTACCAGCTGGTTGGGTTCGTGTGAGCCCACTACATATATTCCCCAATTGGATGGATCTTCCACTGCCATATTCCCACCCATATTGTGAAATGCTTGGTAAGGCAGAAGGCAAAGTGATATTGTGGCCAAAAGCGGATGTCCTATATACTGAAACTAAATGGTAAATTTACATAACCTTAAAAGGTTAGTGTGTGTATATGATGTCAATTGATCTGAAATTATATATATACAAGTTAAAAAGAAGACACCCAAAGCATCTAGGCCTCCACCTCCACCTCCTACATTACCAAGTTGGGTTCCAAAGGACCTACATGTCCCTTTAGGTCCTAATTGTAGGGGTATGGCAATATGGTTAGGCAAACATGATATAAATTGCCCTATAACTGTTTCTATAGATTCGGATGCTGCAGGTCAATCATACGAAAGCAAACTATTTATACAAGATATTTTGGAGTTGTTTCGATATGATTGGTTGAATACATTTGTGATAGAGCTATGGATAAGGTGAGATCTTCTTTATACATCCATATACCTTGTGTAGGATCTGGTGATCTGGTTTGTTATTTATTAATGCATACATAATACATGTTTTGTAGCTACTTAGACAAGATATGTGCAGATTTTTCATTCGAACATGTAGGATTTTTGATTCCATCTTTGATTAGTCTAGTAGAAAAAGACTCTCCGTCAGTTCAACAATACTGCTGTGATGGTTTTACAAATTTTTCTCAAACTAAGAAGACATTTATAAGAGCTCCATTCAATGTGGAGTAAGTTTACTTTGCTTATAATTTGGACTTAAGAAAATTACATTTTTATTGTGGATTTTAAGTTATTAATTTTTAACTTTTTTACCTCTAGTGGCATGCATTGGGAGTTACTAGTTATTTTCCCCGAGAAGTTCATTGTCTATTATCTAGGTCCTAAGGGGAATAAATTGAATTCAAAATATGGACACAAAATGAAAATGGCATTATTCCAGTTAGAAATATTTCATTTTCATATCTGTTAACATATGTTATTACATTACTATTTAATTATGCAATGTACTATGTTACATTAACATGTAGGGGTTTAGATGAGTTCAAATAGGCTGGAGGAATGGTCCCCAGGAAAAAGAACCAGCCAATAATTTGGAAGAATGTGGAAGTAAGTTCCCGACTGCAATGTATATATTATTTATGTGAACAATGCTTAATTAGTTGTATTTTTTAATATTTTGTATGTTTCAATTTATAGTGTTCTACACAAGACAACGGATGGGAATGTGCATACTATGTGATGCGATTTATGCACATGATTATCAAATATGCCACAGTAGACATTGATACCATTCCCGAGGTATTATATATAGTCTCATTAGATAATATGAAATATTTCAATCTTATTTACATATTATTAATTATATATATACATCATTCTCTTTGCAGGTGTTTAAAACTGACCACACTTCAGGAAAGGTCTTACCAGATGTACATGCTCCCTATATGATGGAAGAATTAAATGATGTAAGAGAAGAATGGGCAACAACCATAGAAGTAGTGGGGGTTTTAACATATAATTGGTATGTTGATAGTGAATAATGACTAAAGAATGATATTTTGTAAATGAATTTATGAATTATAATATGTGTGAATGTTTCTACATGTCTGAATGTTTCTACATGTGTTTGAATGTTTCTACATGTGTGAATGTGAAAATGAATGAAACTGCTGGTTGCTATATGAATTTTTCTACATGTGCGAATGTGAAAATGAATGGAACTGTGGATTGCTACATGAATGTTTCTACATGTGTGAAAATCGAATGGAACTACAAGTTTATAAATGTGTGAAAATTAATGTTGTTAATTTTTCAGGTTTGTGGTATGTTGTTGGCTGATATCAATAGATGTCGTAAAACCTACAGTTGATAAATGAACTGCCGATTTCTCATCCTGCGACAACCCACAGCAGGTCTGCAGACTGATAGAAAAAAAACTTGAAATAGGCATCGATTATTTGTTTAAAACTGACGACAAATGATTACAACGTCAGATAAATAATTATAACTGACACCTAATGAATGTGATGTGGCATCGGTTATCAATAACCGACGTCGATTTCCCTAATGAGGCCAGACACCACGGCCGTACTGGCCAGCACGGTCGTGGTAGCGGGCCAGACAACACGGCCGTGCTAGCCAACACGGTCGTGGTAGCGGACCAGACACCACGGTCGTGCTGGCCAGCACGACCGTGGCAGCGGGTGAGATGGCATCAGTTATCACTAATAAGCTGACGCTGATAGTGCCCCAAATGGCGCCCTTTATGTGGTGTGAAGGTTTACGGCGTCGGTTTCAAAGCTAATAACCGACGCCTATACCCCCTAATGGCGTGTTTTCAATGGCACGTGAAGGATTATGGCGTCGGTTTGAGAACCCACGCCTAACATTTGGCCTTTTAGTGGCGTCCACATAGGTGTCGCATTAAAACCGACACTAAAGGCCTTAAATAACTGACACTAAAGGTCGGTTATGTACTACTAAATCTAATAATAGTTAAACCCAATCCTTTTACAAATGAGGAATCTAGTCTTGTCTCATATTATATAAAAAACAAATGATATTATAGATCCTAGGTTTAGAGTTATCTACATCCATCATATGATAAACATGCAAAAGTTTCAACTGAATAAGTTTGCAAGACTAAAACATTTGATTCAAAAAAATCTAGGTCCATGATGTGGTATTTTGTGTTAGTTTCTCTAGGAACGAGATCTCTAAATTATGACTCACCACTTATGATAATGCCATAGGTCTTATCATATTGTATCCAAGGGCCAAATCCCAAAGGATAACTATTTGAAGCACTTTTTAGCCTATTCATGGTCGAATTAAGATCAATGTTTAAAACCATATTAATGATTGCTAACTAAATTAATGCAATATAAGTAAAATTGAAGAAAAATATTATTTAATTAATCTAGGAAAAGACTAGAGAGAATTCAAATGTCACCACTAGAGCCTATATGTACTCATTTTCATGCAATTTTTTTTCATATGGAAATTTAGATTGGGACCAAACAATTATGTCCTTTTATATAATAGGATTGCAAGGGTAAATTTTCCCATATACTCGCTATCAAGATGTCTACTCATCATTAAATTCCACCACCTAGAAAATACCCTTTAGAATGTTTGTTCTGGGTTTCACCTATAATTTATAGGTATTATGATTATTGTTCTTGTAATTTTTCTAGCCCCAGAATTGTAATCGATGTGCAATATAGTTTTGCAATCCATAAAACTTGTAGTAAAAAAGTCATTTCAAATATATTAAACAATTTAGACAAAAATAACAATATGAAATAACAATATGTAAGTAGTGGGGATCCCCTCATTGTAATGAGAAGAATACTTTCTCATGGCAAGCAATTAAATACAAGAATACAAAAATAGGTAGAAATCCTCTTCATGGAGATGATGGGGAGGACATCTGTGATGACGGTCAATCTATCTACAAACAATGAAGAAAATGATCCATGATGGGCACACATATGGAAAAGGTGTTTTTTTATGATTTTATGATATTTATTGAGTGTGTTGTCATGAATCCCCATACCTACATTGACTTGAACTATCAAAATATATTATTGTAATGACCCCCTACCCTTGTTATCCCCAAATAGGGTGGATCAAGAGGCCAAGGGGCATTATCATAATTACATGATCAAAATTTATCAGATAACCAGAAATAATTAATAAATTTTCACTAATTAGAAAAGAGTTTGAACAATATAAAGATAGACTCTCCATTAGAAAAACTATTCTTTGTAACTAGAAATAAATGATATCTAGGTATGTTCTCTAGGATTGCGTTAAATCTTTTCATTTGGTGCTTTCTTATCTGGACAACCATTTTGCATCATATATGTGGAATATCAACAGATTAACCTAAAACACTTTAAAACCAGAACATGATCAGTATATCAAGTTATACTAGTATGTGGGGAAAATAAAATGTTCACATGTAGGTGTGTCAAAATAATCATCGATAGCAACAATTATGATTACAAAATTCAACAAGAATTTTCTTGTTTTAACCTTGCCACCATTATCCCCTTTTCTCAATGGTATGACCTCTCTAAGGGGAGCCTCTTTATGGGGAATCCTATCTAAGGATTTTGTCCTTGTAGTGGACATATCACAACTTTTTTTATCATGGGCTTGGTTTCACACCTAGGCCTTCCATTCTGGGTGTGGAATAAGGTGACCTTCTGATCGAGGCTTGATCACTAGTCACCCCATGATGACATTCATCACCCCATTTTTTAACTCAATAGAGATTGATACAGGGTTTGAGCAAGTTATAGTTATATAAAATGATATGCATAGTGACTTTATATATTACAAGAATTAAATAAATAATCAACAATTATTTGCAATCAATCCCAGAAACCATGAAAACCACATGAGTTGTTTAAGTCGAGCAATAATTGGTGTAACCACATACCTTTCTCAAAAGTGATCAAAGTCCAAGAAATAAATGTAGATTGAGAGAAAGCAAGCAATCTCACTTATTTTAGTGCATAACACCTGGGTATAACTAATTTATCCAAAATCCATTATTAAGACTGAATTGGGTTCCAAGTTATGGTTTTGGGGTCAACTTAGGGTTTCATTAGGGTTTTGCTTTCCCAAACCCTAAATTATCACTTTTAATTCATTTTAACTTGCAAACCCTAAACTTGATGTTTTATGCATCATTAAATTGTAGTTAGGTCAAACATGTCTCTTTTATCCAAAATGACCCAAATTTATTCATTTAAGTCTTTTAAACATGATATGATAATTGAAGTCATGATGTTAGGGTTTTATACATTTAACATCTTAAAGATAGAAACTTTAGGCACTTTTAGAACTAGAGAAATATTTAATCTTTAAAACTATTTTTATTTCATTCCTTGTATTTTCTGGTCATTTTTCTTACATTACTTGCTATCATTGGATCATCCTACTAATTGTTATGATTTTAGCAAAATTAATACATTCTACCTAATGGGAGCTTGCCACCTAGGAAATGAGCATGGTCCCAACCTTGCCATTGCGGTTAGGATGACCAATCAGCTCATGCAAACCCAGCTTCCCTCTCGTGTGGCATCCTACTTGTATAGGCTAAGAAAGGGTGCAAAAGTACCATATTGCCCTAACATGTTTAGTAGAGTAGACGGGGTAGGGGAGTCCTTTTTGTCCTAGTCATCTCCTACCTTTGCTCTCTAGTGAGTAGGATTGGGTAGTCGACACGAGAGGTTGATCTGGTTGCTTGGACCTTTGAGCAACAAGAAAAAGTGGCTTTGCCTTCCTTCCACCTTGCCAGACTTGACTACCACCTCAATTTCTTCAGAGGATGATCAGAATGGCAAGAACGACAAGGTGCCCTTTCCTGGTTACTCGAAATAGAAGTGGAGAAAAGAAGCGCTCTGGCAGGGAAATTAGGAATAGGAGGAAAGAACCACAAATGGGGTAGAGTCTCACACTGAGAAGTGAGATCTCACAGGGGTTGCTAACCCCCTTTATATAGCTCTTGGTTGAGAGCTCGTCCCTATTGCATTTGGAGATTGGGTGAAACTTCTATGGTTCTTCATCAAGAAAAACTTAGGATGGATAGATGTGAATTGCTCTCCTGAATGTTCTTGACAAGTTTCCCAATCTAATCATGCATTGTAGAGTCAGAGATAGGCGAAAGAAATCTTCTCAGTTCTTGTACTAGTTTCCCAAACCAGTCGATGTAGGGAACGACCTCTTGATCCAAGGGCTAGAAATGCACATGATAATTAAAAGGAGTGTGGGTATAGTTTGAGTGTGAATGAATTTGTGACATTTAATGTTTATTCCAATTAATCCACTAACTTTAGGATTTCTAGAAAATTCAATATCTCTCTCTGTGTAATCCTTTTGATCCCAAATTTTGAGGGAAAGTTTTTTATGAATTTATCGAAGAGAGGGCGATGTTTGAGACCAAAAATCAAAAATAAAGGACACTTTTCTTAATGTCTATGTTTACCTTTTATCTCATTAATTTAGGTATCAAATTAATCATTTTCCTCTCACTATCTTTTTCATATCCTTTATTTTGTTTAGTTTTCTTAATAAAAACCAAGTAGAAATGAAACCAACCCATTAGTTGCCTTTAACACCACTTTTGTGGAGAATTCCACAAAATTCCAAGAGTAGATTATTAATTATCTATTTTCTTTCACACTGTACTTAATATTAGATTTTATTTCTTCCTTTTTCCCATATTCATGATTGGTTTACTCAAATTAGGGAAATACACAAAAATCGTTGCAATAGAAATCAATACTTTTAAACAAAGCACACCAAGTCCTCAATACATCCTTTTTATTCAAATAATTGCATTTCAATTATGTAGATACATGTGAAAAACCATTATAACATCCTATCTCTCTTATTAGAATTTGGTCATCAAAATTCGACTAATCATACAAAACATTCAGGGTGAGACTTTTCCATGTCCCTCTTTAGCTCCAATGTGGCTTCATCCTCTCCATGGTTCTTCCAAAGATTATTTACCATCTCTATCTATTTATTCCTGAGCTCTTTCACCTTGAAGTCTATTATCTTCATAGGTGACTCAGGGTATGTCAGTCTCCCTTGGAGTTCAAGAGGCCAATGTTCAACACAAGGTTAGGATCCTTCACATAGCGCTTCAGATTGGACACATGGAATACACCATGAAACATACTATATTGTGGCGATGAATCTAGAAGATAACATGTTTCACCAATTCCTTCTAGAATCTCAAATAGACCCACATTTTGTGCACTTATCTTTCCTCTATTCTTAGCTATAGCTCGGAGTGGTTGGACATTCAGGAACACATGATCACCTATAGTGAATTGCAAATTTGTCCTCTTTGCATCGACATATGACTTGTGTTGATATTGGGCTCTCTTTAGCCTTTTCTTGATCAAAACGTCCTTGTCATCATACAACTATAGTTCTTTAAACCTCAGTAAGGATCTTTCACCAACATCATCCCAATGAAGTGGTGACCAAAACGACCTCCCATAAAGATCTTCATACAGAGGCATCCTGATGTTGGCTTGATAACTATTATTATAGGCAAACTCAGTTAAGGGCATGTACTGCTTCAATGATCCACCCCAATCGAGCATACATGATCTCAACAAATCCTCTAAGGTTTGAATTGTCGTTTTTGATTGTCCATCAGTCTGGAAGTGATAAGACGTACTTAATTTCAATCTTGTTACAAGTTCTTCATGCACTTACTTCCATAAATTTGAAGCGAACTTAGGATCATGATAAAAATTAATCAAACATGGAACACCATGTGAATGAACTATGTCTCTAACATATAGTTTAGCTTGGTCTGACACCTTGGTAGTAATCCTTAAGTCAAGTAACTATTCTGACTTGGTAGGCGATTCACCATCACCCATATTGCATTATGGCCTTTCTTTGTCTTGGGAAGACCCACCAGAAAATCCATGGTGATCTGATCCCACTTCCAATCTAGAATCTTAATCAATTTCAGTAATCCACTGGTTTGTTTAGCCTTCACCATGTGGCATGTGTGACAAGTATCCACATACGAAGCTATGTCTCACTTCATTCTTAGCCACCAAAAGTATCATTGTAGTTCCTTAAATATCTTTGTGGTACTAGAGTGCACTTTATACTTAGACCCATGAGATTCTTACAAGACTTGATTCTTCAAAGAAGAATCTTTAGGAACCCAAATACAACTCTTGTATCAGATTCCACCATCCACACCCACCGAGAGGTGTGTTTGAGGTTTCTCCAACAAAGCCTTCATCTTTTCTAACTCTAGACTGGCTAAATGGGCTGCTACAAGCCCAATTAGTAGGTTAGGCTTGATCTAGATATTGGAAAGAGGAATCCTATTTGTCAAAGGCTATGGATTGCATTGAGAAAAGTCTTCTAGTTTCTTCCATTGGCTAACCAATCCAGCTGCACAACTAAGATGTTTTTTACTAAGAGCATCATAAACCATATTGGCCTTGCCAAGATGGTAGGCTATGGTGAAGTCAAAGTCCTTCAGGTACTCCATCCAATGTCTTTTTTGCAAGTTTAGGTCCTTCTGATTTAATAGGTACTTCAAGCTCTTATGGTCGCCGAGGATGTCATAGGCAACCCCATATAGGTAGTGTCACCAAATCTTTAAGGGATAGATAATAGCTGGAAGTTCTAGATCATGAATCGGATAATTCAGCTCATTGGGCATGAACTATCTAGAAGAAACGATCACCACATGCTTATTCTCTTCTACTACACATCCTAATCCCAACTTAGATGCATCAGTGAATATGATGAAGCCTTCATTACCCAAACTATTAGTCAAAATAAGGGTAGAGCTCAGATTTTCTTTCAACTCCTGGAATCGTTCTTCACACAATTCGGACCAGATGAATTTCTCATCCTTTTGAGTGAGCTTGGTCAAGGGTAGGGCAGTCTTGAAGAAATCCTTGATGAATTGTTGGAAATATATGTTCAATCCTAGTATGTTGTGAATCTCAGATGCCTTCTTTGGGGCTGGTCATTTGAAAATGGTGCCTTGGTAGGGTCCACCAAAATGGATCCTCCGGATTTATTATTCCTGAGGAACATAATTCAGTCTATCCAAAACTTGCACTTCAAGAATTTCCTGTAAAACTTCTACTTTCTCATAATATCAAGGACTTTTGATAGGTTCTCACAATGTTAGTCTAGGTCATCGGAGTAAACCAACATGTCATATATGAGCACTACAAGAAAATTATCAAGGGATGAAACCACCATTCATGAGGTTCATGAACACACTTGGAGCATTAGATAACCCAAAAGGCATAACCAAGAACTCATAGTGGCCATAGTAGGTTTGAAAAGTAGTTTTTGGAATATCCTCACTCTTAACTCGTAAATGATGGTACCCAGATCATAGGTTGATCTTTAAAAATACTCAAGTAGTTTTAAGTTGGTCAAATAGGTCATCCATACGGGGTAGGGGATACTTATTTTTAATGTTAGCCTGATTTATCATTCTATAGTCTATGTACATTTGGAGCAGCTCGTCCCTCTTCTTTGCAAAGAGGATTGGTGCTCCCCATGGGGATGTGCTAGGTCAAATGAAACCCTTGTCCAATAGTTCTTGCAATTACTTTTTCAATACATGAAATTTAGTGGGATTCGTTCTATATGGTGCCTAAGAAATCGGGTTCATCTCGGGAACTAGCTCTATTGAGAAGTCCACTTATCTCTCTGGAGGCATGCCAGGAAAATCATCTAGGAACACATCAGAAAAGTCCCTGACTACCTCTATTTCTTCTAAGGGTTGCACCTTTCGCTCTGTCTTAATGACTACAACTAGGAAAGCTTTGCAACCTTTATCTATCATTTGTTCCACTTTCACTGTTGATTCATACAAACTGGTCTTATCATATTTCTTACCTCAAATGGTAAAAGGTACAAAACCTAGTCTCTCTATTCTTATTTTCTTTTCCCTATAGTCTATCATTGCATTATATGTACAAAGCCAATCGATTCCTATAATGACATCAAAGTCATTCATACCAAGCAAGATAAACTCAGTAGGGAGGCCATTATTCATATATTTGTAGGTATGAATGGTGTCTTTAAGAGGCATGAATAGATACGACCACTCGGGGTAGTGACTTATAAGACATATCCTAAATCATTAAAGTCTAGACTAAGCATAGTTGTGAGATTTCTCAAAATGGAAGTATTAGTAGAACTAGAATCAAACAAAGATTTAATATTTTTACCCAACATATCAATCATACCTACATCGTATTTATGATAGTCATACTATGCACTTCATGGTAAGGATAGGAAACAAAATTATTGGTATGGTTTACCTTCCATGTGATGGTTGGCATTTGCCCAGGCCTCTTCATTTTTTATGGTGAAGACTCGAGCCTATTAATGCTCTCCTACGGTAGGGGATGCTCCCTAGAGTGTTGTAGTTGATAGTTGAGATACCACTGGTTGATCTATTATTGGACCCAGACCTTGGGGGTCAGGGTAGGAACAATTGTACTTGATTTGTCCCTTCTACTAGCAGTGGTAGTATGCCTTATTTTAATGAAAATACCTTCTAGAATGGTTCTTCCCACAGTTACGGCATACAGGATTATAGTTATGTTCATGGGTCTTCCCTTTCCTCCATTCCTTCCCTTGCCACTGTTATACCCTCATCCCTTCCTATTACCATTCCTTGGGGCAGAGGTACCTTTCGTGAGCCCTGAGTACCCCTTGGGTGGGTTTGCTACAGGCATGACTGTCTTCTCCATGTATAGGGAGAAGTTTGTTGGGTTTTATCAAGGGGAGACAGAGAAGGCAGCAGAAACAAAAATTTCTCCCAAAACCCAGTATAAAGGAATCGCATCAACGTCTATACAGTAGGAAGGATGGTTTGTAGAGATATACCTTGTCTCGAAGCTTGCTCAGCGACATTACCTCACGGCTTGCACGATCTTCACCTCCAGTCTTAGATGATGTTTGTGCAGCTCTTGGTCTCACCGAGACTGTCGGGATTGATAGTTGTCCTCCAAGCGGCAGAAGTCTCCCGCCTCTACAGTCATCCACACAGACCACCTGGAACTCCGATTGCCTTGTTGCACAAGGCTCCAGAAGGAGTTGTACCCTCATGTCAGTGTACTAGTCACTGACACACTCTCCTGCCACTAGTCACCTTTATGTAGTTGTCTTTCCCTTGATATGCCTCCCTTGTCGAGTAACACTTTCTCGGGCTCTCCTAGTTACGACAACTAGAGAGAACGACAACTTTACAGAACAACTGGTGTTCTGAGTTGTACTTGAGAAGCCCCTAATACCCCTATATATAGGACAGTTATGGGATATGGTTCTCTACCCAGGCAATGTAGAATTAAAGCAGGAGTAGAAGGGTTCGAGATTTTCCACAAAATCTGAAAAACTGTGCCAGCTGAACCGATCATTTCACGCATGAACCGATCGGCTGGGGACCTAAGCCGATCGGTTCACACCTAAACCGGATGGTTGGGACACCTGAGCCGATCGGTTCATTACTGAAATGATCAGTTCACTGACTTGGTCAGTTTGCGATTGACTTTTCTTCTTTTGTTTCGAATTGATCAAAATACCAATCCTTTTTCCAATCAAATTGGACAAGTGAAAGGAAGAGAAAATTCTCACCAACCTGATTTTCCCAACTCACTCGTTTGGACTAGTTGAGCTAATCGGTTCAATCCTTGAACTGGTCATCTCAACCTGTCCTGAGTCGATCAATTCATTGAATGAGTCGATCGGTTCACCAACCTGATCTGATCGGTTCACCAACTTGAGCCGATCGATTCATCACATGAGCCGATCAGTTGGGAGTGCAGACTGCGCAGAATTAGTCAATTACAGTTTCAATCAATCTGATACTCTAATCAATCGGTCCAACACCTTGAACACTATGATACTGAGCTATCAATTGATTAAGTGTTTATTTGAACTAATAAACTCCTTTAGTAATCAATCTAAACATCATTTGTGGATAAATTCCTCTTCCAGGTTTAATCCTAAGTGTGTGACCCTATAGGCCCATTTCACATTGGCAGTGTAAGTCCATAACACTTATGAATTCACAAGCAAAGAGAGGTGTCTTGTCGCACATCAGTGCTACCCAAGTGAAAAGGAAAGTTGGAGAACAAATTTTAATCCTACAATCTGTGAATGGTGTTACAGTGAATGTATAATTGCTTTTTCTCTGATATCCCGAATGAACTCAAGGCATGGAACAGTCATCATGTCAACGTTCATTCACTTTCTTGATCTCAGAGTAGATTGGAGGAGATATGTATGACATAAATATCACATAATGATTCACACATGTGTGCGCACGCCTATCTCAATCCTACTCATCAAGTGGCCATGGATATCAAACTCCCTCAGGAGGGACAAATCCCATATCTATCACTCACCCCTCAAAAGCCCCATGTGTCAAAGCCACCCAATAATCACCTTTATAAAAACCCATGTTTCAGAATTGTATTTGATGATGTCAAAGTGTACCCAACTACATGTATTGAGTGTAGTGATTTCAGTTCAAAGAATCACACTCACCACCATCATTGTAAGAACTGACTCTGACTACCATGTCAGGGTTCCATGTGTCAAACTCATGGTGGGTCTGTCTGGTACTCTTGTTCTCTAACAAGTACCTATGTGTTTGGTTTGATATCTCCATATCATAACTATTATCATCCAACACCACAATCTAGTCTTGTGTGTCATTGTTGTCTATCTACCTTCCACAATGACATCCGACTAGGTACATAATAAGAATGTACAAACTCTTAGCATCTGTATGATCTCATCGTTCAGGTCCTCAACCTAAATGTAACGACCCTGACCTGGGTTATGAGGTAGTCCTATTTGTTTTGGCTAATAAAGTTGATTATAACTTTAATATAATCCTCTAAGGTGCTTTTTTATCATGTGACACACTCATGTTTCAAGTTTGGTCCCGATTGAATGTTGTTTGAGCAATTTTCCTTTGTTTTGGACCAAATGGAAATTTGCCCAAGTTGAGGGGATATAATGCAAAATGTCACATGTTGAATGTTCCTTATATGTTTTAGCATCATAATAGAGAGAATTATTGTAAGTGGTGGCTTTTGGAAAGCCTAAATTCCAAGTTTGAACTTGTTTGAACAATGCTGGAGCATTGTGTGCCAATTTTGGTACAAATTGTAATTTACCCAAAATGTGGAGTTAATATGAAAATTACCACCTCTAGAATGTACCTACTTCCTATATGTATCATTTAGAGTAGAGATAATGAATAAGACACCATGTTTGGGTCAATTATGAATGATGATACTCTTGGTGATGAAATGACCAAGAAAAATGGTTGAATTTGGAGGCTTAACTTGAGTTGTATCAAGTTGAAAAGCTTATATATAAGTGTCTATCGGCCATGGAGCCCAAGGAGGTGTCCCATATCGTTTTGTGAACTTTTGGAAAAATCCATATCGTGCAAACCACCTCAAGGAGGTGAGGTGTGACGGACAACAAGTTTCCTTAGAAAAAGTGTATCGACTTGACTTAAAATAGTGATTAAACCTAGATGACTTATCCAAATGGATAAGCAATGGACGAATTTGCATCTCTATATGATCCTCAACTGTTTTGAAAGACAAGATAAATGATGATGTATGCATGGACACGTTTCACCCATGCATGACATGTGGCACCTACTAGCTCAAAATGTTGACACCTCATTTTTGCCTCTCTTCATGATCAGCAAGTATATATACCCCTAGTTTGACCCCTTAATGGAATTTTGTGACCCTTAACACCCTACTACCCTAAGGTATCATGCGTAGAGCTCCCATATCATGAAGGGATGATGTGGTATCGTGCATGGGCCTTGGGGTATCGCCCATGACAAGATCATATTGCCCAAGTAGGTGATATCAGCCATATAGGGTGATATCGCCCATAGTGAAGTGTTTTGACTCCAAGTGAGTGCCATATCGTGCAAGTGAGTGCCATATCATTCAAGAGGGTTGGCATATCGTGCAAGGGCACAAGGGTATCGTGCATTGTCCTTGGGTATCGGCCATAGCAAGTGTATCGGCCATACCATATTGATATTGCCCATAGTATGTTGATATCGGCCAATTGAAGTGATTTTGGCCACAAATGAGGGGTATCGGCCACAAGCAAAGTTGTGTCGGCCAAGAGGAAGTCCATATCGCCCAAGAGTGGTAGGGTGTCGGCCAAGGAGCTAAGGAACTCAAAACTTAACCCTAAGGTAAGCTATAGTTGTCTTCAAGCTTGAATTGAAGCATGGACACTACTACAGAAATAGCATTCAGTGACACTTTTCTGGGCGTCGGTTATTAAGGAAAGCCGACGCCTTCTATGTTAGGCGTCGGTTGTTTACAAAAACCGACGTCTATATTCGAAGACCAGCCAGACACGGGTACCGCTTTGTCTTCAGCGTCGGTTGTTTATAAGAAACCGACGCTTAAAGTCGCCCGCGAAATCCATATTTCGATCAAAAAAATAGTGTCATTAGCAGCGTCGGTTATTTAGGTAGAAACCGACACCTATGTGCGATGAAAATTTGCGCGAAAAGTGTCACCTTCAGCGTCGGTTATTCACGGATAACCGACGATGAAGGTGGTTCCCGCCAAACAATTTCATGAAAATATCGTCCAATTGGACGTCGGTTTTTTCAAACAACCGACGCTAAAGATGTTTAGGCGTCGGTTGTTTAAAACAACCGACGCTATTTGGGAACTTCATAACCCTCGATCGCCTGACTCTTCCCCTTTCTTCTGTTTCATTGCGAGCGATTTCCCTATTTCTTCTTCAGCTCCCCTTCTCCGGCGATTTCTTCTTCAGCTCCCCTTCTCCGGCGCCCCCTTCTCCGCCACCACTCCTGCTCTCCGCCGCTCCTGCCGCCGTTGGACACCAGCTCTGCATCGCCGCCACCGCCGCCGCCTGCTCGCTGCCGCTCCTGCTCCTACTGCTGCGCTCTGAAGTCTCCTGCTCCGTCGCCTGCTCGCCACCGCCTGCTCGCCTGCACCGCCGCCGCCTGCTCGCCGCCGCGCACTACTGCTCTCCTCGCCGCGCACAGTTGCTCTCCTCTCCTCGCCACCGGTGGCTTCTTTGGGGTAGGTCTCTGCTCAGGCCACGCCACTGCTCTCTAGGCCAGGCATTCTTCCTATTTCCTCAAGGTACTGCTTTCTTCCTCCTTCCTTCCTTCCTCCACGCCGCTGCTCAGGCCAACTAGGGGAAGTAACATTTGTCTGAACAAGTAATAAATCACAAGAATATATACGTATATGGGTTCCCTTTAGGTCTTCATAATGTATTTATATTCAGTTTATAGTTACCATTGCATACATTGTTGTTTGAGCCTTATGATGGACTTTTGGATTGCAAATGACTGGGATTTTCCTAGTGAATGTTCTAAATTTGTAGGCCCAATCTAGATTAAATTGAGAGCTCATTCTCTCCTTATATTGGCAAGGTGAGGAAAAAATAATTACACAAGTGATTCAAATCTCCTATCCCACACTTTACCCATCTTTGTCATGCCTCATTACCAGGGTTAGTGTCATGCTAATCCATTGATATTCATATACGGAGTGACCCTGAGTTTATTGAAATATATCACGAGATTGTGGGTCATCTATGAAAATACCCTTGTGGTGCATTATGTGTGATTTTATAGCAAACAATTATATAAGATTTTATTCTAGATTTAATCAAACCCATTGTGCAATAATCATTCCCCGCGAGCATACATGTCTTATTGCAATATATTTTTATGTGATCCCAACATATTAAATTGAATTAGAATGATTTCATGAATTATAGGGTTTTAAAGTTGATAAACATGTACATGCGGAAATAGGGTTATTAAACCAATGGTTATAACATAGTATGATCTTAATCTAATCTGGATGTTCATAATAATGTAGTATGTTAAATATGATGATTAGGGATACATATAATGTCTAGTAAAGATTCCTAGACCTTTTGTTTGAAACTATTGATTTCTTGATTTATTATTTAATAATGCTCTGTTGATTAGGATTAACCATGTTGCCTGTAGTTTATAGACAATTATTATATATAAGAATGACAACACATGTATTTGTTGGCCTAGAAACCCGTCCAAGATTTATTCATTAGGAGTAAATCTTGGATAGTCCCCGGTTTGGGACTGTTCTTGAACACCTAATCTCACTTAGGATGTAAGTGTATAATGTGTATTGGGTTTTTGAGAAACTTTCAGTAGCATTTCCCCGTGTGTTCTATAAGTACATATGTACTTAGAGAACAGCGGGGAAATGCTGCCGAAATTTTCTTGAAAACCAAATACGCATTATACACTTACTAGTGAGATTAGGTGTTCAAGGATGGGATAGGTGGTACACATTTATTATATATAAGAATGACATCAAATGTGTTTGTTGGCCTAGAAACCCGTCTAAGATTGACTCATTAGGAGTAAATCTTGGATAGTCCCCGGTTTGGGATTGTTCTTGAACACCTAATCTCACTTAGGATGTAAGTGTATAATGTGTATTGGGTTTTCGAGAAAACTTTGGTAGCATTTCCCCGTTTGTTCTCTAAGTACATATGTACTTAGAGAACAGAGGGGAAATGCTGCCGAAATTTTCTCGAAAACCCAATACACATTATACACTTACATCCTAAGTGAGATTAGGTGTTCAAGGATGGGATAGGTGGTACACATTTATTATATATAAGAATGAAGGGTTTGACAATTCTTCATTCAAGAAGAAGTCAATATTTTGGGATCTTCCTTATTGGAGTTCTTTGAAGGGTTTGACATTAATGGATTCACATATTACACAAAGTGCCAAGATGATAAGAGTGCCGTCCAAAATAGTGGGGTCACTCTTCAAGCGTCGACTATGTACTTTGCAAGTGCAAAGGATAAGAGTCCACGTGAAGCTAAAATGTCATATTATGGTGTCATTGAGGACATTTGGGAGTTTGACTACATAGATTTCAAAATTCCGCTCTTTAAATGTAATTGGGTTGATAACACCAAAGGAGTTATAGTGGATGAATTGGGTTTCACTTTGGTGAACTTTGAAAAGATTGGCGAGAAGGGTGAACCATTCATATTGGCATCACAGGCGAAACAAATATTCTATATCGATGATCCTGTGAATGATAAATGGTCGGTTGTTCTTCATGGTAAAAGACAGTTCATTGAAGATCCTATAGATGAAGAAGAGTACTATGATAAGTATGATGACTCCAGTCCATTCTCAGTTGGGTTGCCAACTCCACAAAATATTGAAGCTAATGATGACTTATATGTGCGCGGAGATCACAATGAAGGATTGTTAATTGATAAAAGATCACAATTTTAGAGACATGTATGTTTATACAAATGCTAAATGTTTGCCTTTTTCTAGTTAATACAAATGCTAAATGTTTGCCTTTTTCTAGTTAATACAAATGCTAAATGTTTGCCTTTTTAATGACATTTTCAGATGGCTGACCATGATGAGCATGATGTCCATGATGAGCATGAAGTCCATGATGAGCATGTTGTCCATGACAAGCATGGCGAGGATACTAATGTAAGTTCTAAAAACATATCATGTATTTCTATAAAATTCATTATCTTCTAGTTATGTCATATATCCTATATTTCTATATTGGGCTAAGTTAGTGTGTTTTATTTTTGTCAAATTTTAGGTTGATGCACCTGTACCCACTGAAGCACTGGAGCAACTTGATGCGCAACACCAGAAACTTAACAAGAAAAGGGGCATCACTCTGTTGAAGTAGTTATTAGCGCTAAGTGGTAGTGGATCCAAATTGGTGGTGGAGTTTGATAATGGAGGAAATCCAATTGGAGTGAACCGCAATAATTTTGTGAACTATCTTGGGTGTACCACTCGGAGCCATTGTGGTGTTAAGTATGACAATTGGCATAAAGTTCCTCAAGGGAAAAAAGACTTGATATGGAAGGATTTATGCGTGAGTTATTATTATTTGCAATTCTATTTTGTAGATTACAAATTCTATTATTTGCAATTCTATTTTGGATACTAGTTAATAACATTTCTATTTTACAGAATCTATTTGCATTGGATGAGAAGTTGCATCGTAAAAATGTGATGCAACGCGCTGGAAAGATGCTTAGGAATTATAGGACAAATCTAAACAGAGAATACATAAAAGAGGGTGATAAGAAGAAGAAGTCAGCCCTTGAACAATGGAACTTCTTGGACAAAGAAGATTGGGACAATTTTGTTGCTTCAAGAAAATCTGAAGAATTCAAGGTATTAGGCGTCACTCCTAATTTAATTAATATACATTGTATTCACCTATTCAAGATTAGCATTTAGTGCTACTAACCAAATCATTAATGTGCATACTAACTAGGCCCTCAGTGACGCACAAAAAGCAAGGCGTGCACTGAATGTGCATGACCACACTATGGGTCCAAAAGGCTATGCAAGCGTTCCCCAAAGACTACAGGCGGAGTCTGCGGCTACTCAGGAGTCTGCTCCTACTCAGGAGTCTGCCACACCCATGCCTCGCCATGATATCTAGATAGCTGGCAGGCAAAACAAGAAGGGTGAAATAAAGAAGCCTGTAACTGCTGAGGCGGCTGCAAAAATGGTAAAATACAACTCTTACAGAAATCGTTTGAATATTGATTATTTGTGGTGTTAACTTACCAATTTTTGTTTATGGTGATTAGCGGGAGCTGCACGAGCAGAGGAAACAAGGCACGTTCATCCCTCAGGGCACAAGGGATGAATTGACAGTTGCTCTGGGTAACCCAGAGCATCCTGGACGTGTTAGAGGTGCCGGCGCTGGTGTTGGCATCAAAGCATTCTTTGGGCCATCCCAGCACAAACCCAGAGCGGGACTTTCTCAAGAAGAGGTAACCTATTCTTTTTTTAGAATGTTACTGCAAAAGGAAATTCATTAATAAGAAGCTAATGTTTCTTTTATCCATGTATAGGAGAATAAGAGAGTTGAGGATTTAGTTGCTAAGAAGATCAACGATGTAGTTGCTGAGAAGGTCAAGGAAGAATTGCTGCGGTGGCAGGCATCTCAGGCTTCCAATACGCCTATGGCGACCCACTCTTCTCCTGATGCACAGACTGCGAGTAATCCTGGAGACCCATCGCCTAGCACGTCTTCTGTAAGTATTTTTATGGCATTGTAGTTAGTCTTTTCAAGTTGTTATGTTTTCAAGATGATATGTATATATGTATAATATTCTTTACGTAAATTTGTAGGCATTGAAGCCATGCCGCTTAAGAATGCAAGACTACGTTGTTGCAGAGGCGCAAGCTTACCCGTCCCTTCCTGGGGAAAGGTTTCACAGGACTCCAATGCCACAGGGCTATGTTCGTGTGGGCCCATTACGTGTGTTACCCGATTGGAGGGAAGTTGCGTTGCCATATGCCCACCCAGATATTGATACACTTGGTGAGGTAGAAGGTGGGGTGATATTGTGGCCCAAAGCAGATGTCGTCTACACGACTGAAATTGTAAGATAAATTTACATTGATTTAGACTGTTAATGTGTATATATGATGTCAACTGATCTGAAATTATATGTACAGGTTAAAAAGAAGACACCAGGAGCACCTAGGCCTCCACTTCCACTTCCCGCATTACCCGATTGGGTTCCAACTGACCTAACATACCCGTTAGGTCCTGTTTGTAGGGGAATGGCATGTTGGCTACGGGCACATAATGTACATTGCCCTATAATTATTTCTTTAGATGCAGATTATGTAGGTCAATCATACGATAGCTCTTTATTTATACAAGATATTATTGAGCTGTTTATGTATGATTGGCTGAATACATCAATGATAGAGACATGGATAAGGTGAGATCTTGTTTATACATCCATATACCTTGTGTAAGATCCGGTGATCTGGTTTCTTATATATTAATGCATACGCCTATATGTTTTGCAGCTACCTAGTCGAAGATCATTGCAAACAATTTGCATTTGATCATGTGGGATTTTTGATTCCATCATTGATTAGTTTGGTAGCTAAAGACCCTGATAATGTTCAACAATATTGTATAGATGCTTTTACAATTTTTGGTCAGCAAAAGAAGACGATAATAATAGCTCCATTCAATGTCAAGTAAGTTTACTTTATTTATAATTTGGACTTAAGAAAATTCCATTTTTATTTTGCATTTTGAGTTATTAATTGTTAACTTCTTACTTCTAGCGGTAGACATTGGGAGTTACTAGTTATTGTCCCCGGGACATTCACTGTTTATTATCTAGATCCTGCGGGGAGTACATTGAACACTAAAATTGGACACGTAATGAGAATGCCATTATTCTGGTGAGAAATATTTCATTTTTATATCCGTTAACATCTTTTATTACATTACTATTTACTTATGCAATTTATTGTGTTATATTAACATGTAGGGGTTTAGATGCATTCAAAAAGGCTGGAGGAACGGTCCCAAGGAAAAAGAACCAGCCAATAAATTGGCAGAACGTACAAGTAAGTTCCCGACTCGAATATATATATTATTGATGTGAATTGTGCTTAGTTGTATTATTTTGTATGTTTCAATTTATAGTGTGCTACACAAGACAATGGCTGGGCATGCGCATACTATGTGATGCGATTTATGCAGATGATTATCAAATATGCCGCATTGGACATCGATACCATACATGAGGTATTATATATACTTTCATTAGTTAGTATGCAATATATCAATCTTATCTTATTTTTATATTATTACTTATATATATACATCATTCTCTTTGCAGGTGTTTAAAACTGACAACACTACAGGTAAATGCTTAAAAAATATACATGCTCCATATACGATGGAAGCATTAAATGAAGTAAGAGAAGAATGGGCAAAAGCCATACAAGCAGTGGCAACTGTAAGATATAATTGGGATGTTGATAGCGATAATGAATGATACTTTGTAAATGAATATTTCTGAATGTTAATACATGTATTTGAATGTTTCTATATGTGTGAATGTGAGAATTGAATTTATGTCTGAATGTATGTACTTGTGTGAAATTTTGCTTATGACTTTTGTAGGTTTGCGGCCTGTTTGTAGGCTGATATCAATGGATGTCGTAAACCTGCAGTTCAGTTACTGAACTACAGGTTCTCATCCTGCTGACCAGACACAGCAGGCCTGCAAACTGATATGAAAAAAAAAACAAATAGGCGTCGGTTATTTATAAAAACCGTCAGCAAAGATCTACAACGTCGGTTATTTATAGATAACCGACGCCTTATGTGGCCAAAGTAGTCCTCGAAATGGCGTCAGATATACGTATCAAACCGACGCCTATTTAAATTAGAGGCGTCGGTCTTTTGGTATATAACCGACGCCAAAAGTATTCGCGCCACAAAAAATGCCGTCATTTAGGATACTTTATGCGTCGGTTATCTACTAAAAGACCGACGCTATAAGTAGTATAGGCGTCGGTCCGTTAGTAAATAACCGACGCAGAAAGTGTCCTAGCTGACGCCGTTTTATGTGGCGCGAACCCCTTTGGCGTCGGTTATCGACTAAATGACTGACGCCGATAGTTTAAATAGGCGTCGGTTAAACAACCGACGCCGAAGTGTTCGACCTTTAGCGGCGCCCGCATAGGCGTCGGTCGAAAACCGACGCCAAATGGGGTTAAACGACCGACGCCAAAGGCCACTTCTGTAGTAGTGGGAATTAGGGTTATGATCTACCTTTCTTTTCTCCTTCACCAATTGCTTATCCATGGTGATTCCTTGTATATGAAGGAGTTGTGAACGAGCCTTGGACCTTTGATAAATTCATATTCAACCTTAGGAACATGGAGCTTTGGAGCTTGGAGCTTTGAAGTGGTTCTTAAGGCGGGTTATATAACTTGAACTCAACCATGTTATTATTCTTCACCTAAATTGTTATAATTAGTGAAATACTTTTAATACTGAAATTTCCTAAAATAATTGATGAAATTATGAGTTCTAGTAGTTGCCTAGACCTGTTGACATGAACTATAATAGTTAGAACAAAGGTCTAGAGCTTGAAGATGATGATATCACCATATAAAAGTGATATCGGGTGCAAGCACACTAGTAAGCACCTTTAACTCGATATGATGATGCACCTTCTTCACTTGAACGATATGGATATGAATGAATACATTGTTGCACGATATGGGTGTGTAGTATACACCTCTTGCACGATAGGAAGTCTATTATAGACTCCATGCACGATACAAGGTCAATTGTATACTTGTAAGTTGACAAGAAACCCTAATTTGGGTAACCTGATATAAGTAAAGAGTAACAAGTGTTGTTGCACGATATGATCATATAATACATCATTGGTATTTAGTATCATGAGACCTACATGACCTTGCATGAAATAGTTGCATGACATATGACCTTGCACGATAGGGTTGCACGATACACAACCCTAGACAATATGGTAGCTTGACATGTTGATGAGTTGATACCTCTTCAGCATCATGGGCGACACATATATGTACCATGTTCCCATCACAATCAACCCTAACCCAACATGGGTGTTGCAACCTAATGTTTTATGGTGTATCCCAATATGGTTTTATGCCCTACACTCCTATTGATTTGTATATTGGGTTGAACCCGATATGGCAAACCCTAATTTGTCATGGCCAACCCTAGATGGTGAGCTGCCCGATATGGTGATTGAATGCACCTATAGCCCAAAATGGTGATGGCTTAGTACCTAATGCATGACATGGGTAACACATACAAAAACCTCTAGCAGATATGGATGATGGGCATATACCTCCAACCCGATATGGTGGTGCTTGTACACCTTCAACTCGATATGGTGAACATATGCACATCTTTAACCTTATACACCTTGTAAAGGTGAGGTCAAGACACTCTTAGGAGTGATGAGTGTAACACCAATTAATGGTGTGGCTAATACATTGATAGGAGAAGCACCTAGAGTGGTTGATAATGGATAACCTGATATCAATAATGGCTTAACCCGAGATGAGTCCATATCATTGATGATGGTTGAATAATTCAAATGTGTGACTTAGGACCAATACATTACATGATAAATGTGATGAGCTAGTGTATAAAGTATTAGAATGGGACATACCCTAATACAAGATAAGTTGATGAACTTAAGTATGTTAAGAGTGATGAGGGAAGTGATACATCAAGACAAGATAGATATCACATCCAGCACTTCAAGGTTGATGCACATTAAATCCAATATACTTGGATAAGTAACACATGAAGTGTGTCATGTCAATTGTTACGTTGAGATGTAATGAGATTAATTCACTTTGATAAATGTAGGCTAACATACCTTGAGAAAGGGTTAAGCAAAGTTAATAAAGTATGATGTAATCATACCCTGGTAAGGATGAGAGACGAACTCATACCTTGTGTTGATGATTCATTTAATGATAAATGATGAGAATGAATAAGTATGATTGAAAACTTATGATATCAATGTTTGCTCCTAGATGTGTGGGGCAATGAATTAGGGTTTTATCATTGATAATATGACTTTGAAAACTTAAATGGTTATTATGGAAAACCCTAATGAAGGGTAATGATATGTAAGAGAAACCCTAATCGATAAGAAAGGAAAACCCTAACCCTAATGATGGGAAGGTTGTATTTCTTTTATTGCATAAGCCTTGCACTTGTATAACAAGTATGATGATCAACGGCCTTGTGAGCCATGTGAATAAGTTGTTGCCTAGTGACAGGTGACAACATGTGTAATGGCCTTGTGAGCCATGTGAATAAGTTGTTTCCTAGTGAGAGGTGACAAGATGTGTAATGGCCTTGTAAGCCATGTGAATAAGTTGTTGCCTAGTGAGAGGTGACAAGATGTGTAATGGCCTTGTGAGCCATGTGAATAAGTTGTTGCCTAGTGAGAGGTGACAAGATGGGAATGGCCTTGTGAGCCATGTGAATAAGTTGTTGCCTAGTGAGAGGTGACAAGATCTGTAATGGCCTGGTGAGCCTTGTGAATACTAGCATACAAGTAAAATGAATACCTTTGTCTGAGGACCTAGAGGTAATGGTTATCTATTATAGTGATAACAATGTTATGATCTAAGGGTTTAACTACCCATATCCAGTAATCATGATGATGATAATGTGAAGGGATGAGAATTCCCAGTAATGTGATAAAGGACTGAGATCCCAAGTATCATGTGTTTTAAAGATTTGAAAAGTATGTGATAGATGTATTGTATCTTTCTTTGTAGCATCTGTTATAATAATTCTTGTTTGAAACATGGATGATGCTAAAAGATATGGTAATGCACTTAATTAATCAAGTGGAATTTCATCATGTAGTGCCCTAGCCATAGATCCATCATCGTCAGTAGCTGGTGATGGTGAAATGGGTTTTCCTGCGAGTTAATCCAGAGCGTATATTGTTGAATATGTGGGGTTTCTCCTAGATGAAAATAGGAGGATTAGAGTGAAACTTCAGTTGTAGAATCAAGATGTGTATAAGAGCATGGTGAACAAGCCCATGGCTCAGTGTGAAAGAGCATGAATGTGTTCATGGCTCAGGGAGCACGGTGAACTGGCATGTGGCTCAGATATACTAGCATCGAGACCTGTACCAAGGTGGGCTAGAGAAAGGGTAGCCTACAGGAGCTAACCCTGTAATTGAGGTCACTTAAGCAAGAGACTGTGGTCCTGCTTATGGTCTCGCACTGACTGAGACGTGGGAGGTCATGGAGTCCGGCTCTTCCATGGACCTTGTATGGCATCGACTTTGGGTTTCAGAACCGAAGGTTGGATTTGAGCGGTACGGCTCACCTCCTCAGGGCATAAGTGTGTTTGTAAAATGTAATCATCTGTATAGCATGTTTGCTTAAGGATTGAATACGGAAATCATTGGCTGATGTTACATTTCTTTTGTGTATCCTTAGTGGATAGATATTATTTATGTTTCTTTACATTCCTTGCAAAGCAGATAGATGAATTATAATCTACGATGGGTAGATGCAATGTTCTCCTTATAAAAGGAGATTACTTCATTTTGTTCATATAATGAATTATCCTGCTTATTAATATAAAGAGAACCTCTGCACAGTTTATAATTGCTTAGTCTTTGATAATAATATGGTCGGCGGAGAGTTATATCTCTCGTTGGGGCAATTTTCAATTGTCTCACCCCCGTGGGACCCAAATTTTTAGGTGTACGTGTACGAGGAGGTCAAGACCGTTTTGCAGAGGCAGAACAATAGTTGAGGCAGCAGTGACAGCTCAGGTTGAGTGTATTGTCTGTCATGTCATGTAGATATGAGTCTTATGTGTCGTCTCTGTACTCTCAGGTCCTTGGAGTTGGTTCATAATGGTTTTATGATCAATAGGAGATTTTGTCTTACGTGCCTTGAGGTTTTATGTTGCTCATGTATAGTTTGGTAAAGCAACTGTTATATGTTATTCTCGAGATGAGATGTACCGGATATGTACAATGTGAATAATGATGTATATAAGGTTTTGGACCTTTCAGTAAGAGTTTTCTTTGGAATGGATCTCTTTGAAAAATGGTTTTAATTTTTAGTGATTTTTGTTAATCCGTTGTTTATGTTTAATTCCATTTAATTAATGATGATTTGTTTGTCAGTTTGGCGACTTTCGTCACAAAGTTTGGTATCAGAGCTTAAGGTTCACTGAGTCTACAGAGACATAGGACTAAGGTGTTGAGTCTGTGTTAGTGTCCTCCAATATACCCTATAGTGACTTTTGCTAGTGCAGAACAAAGGGTGACGTTTATAAATGGCTGGAGAACACGAGGAACATGTTGTTGAGGGCAATGTTGTTGCACCAAGAAAGGGTGCAAGGGATCAGTCAAGAGAAGAATGAATGCCTGAGAATTCCTATCATGACCCGATCAGGATAGAGAATCCTATGTTTATGCTCTTGTTGGGAAGGTTAGGACAACAATGATGCATATAGTAGACTGGATACTAGCATTACAACCTAGGTTACCAGTCCTTAATACATAAACTTTGGGTTCTGAAAGGGTTCCTAAATGACATAGTCATGTTGGAACAGTGAAAAAAGTGGGAAGGATTAGCATATGGCAAGAAAATAGACTCTGCCATAAGTATAGATAGATAGTATATCTATGATGGTAATGCCCAAGATGGGGCAATATGTTGAGAAATAAGGAAAGGTCTCTACAATTCTAGAGGCATGTGCCTAGTTGTTCTAAAAAGACAAAGTTTTTGGTACCACCAGTGCAATAAATGCCTAGTGTATTAGGGCAGTAGCCACTGAGTAAAGGCAAAAGTCCTAACTTTCCACCTGTAAGAACCCATGGATTAGTCTCTACATCGATAATAAGACCAATAAGACCATGGTACGAGGACAAGACATGCTATCGTTATGGACAGTTGAGCATACTAAACTCTTTTCTTTGAAAAGAAGGGAGGAAATGACTCAACAACCGAGGTAGACTCATCAGGGCTTATGAAAGTTATAGCCCAATGATGTAAAAAGGTAAAAGAAACAATATGAAATAGATAGACTCTATGTGTTGAATCAACCTAAAGCGGTAGATGACCGAGTGGGATAACAATTATATAGAGCTTTTCATTTTGATATGCCTTATCTTGATGATTATATGATAATCATAAAAAGGATTACTGTTATGGACTTCCCTATTGTTTGTCCTTTGGGGACATAGGGAAGAAATGATGAGAACTAGAATTTATATTCTATTTAGTATTCGTTTAAATGCTCTATAATTGTTCTTATCCGTGTGAAAGAGGATGAGGTATAGAGGTAATTCCTGGAGAAAAATCCAAGGATGCTAAATCCCATGCTTGTGATGATACAAAAAGTAAGGAATATGAAAGTACATAAAGTGCATACTACCTAATCTCAGTACTTGTATACCCTGGCCAGATATATAATTATTGGAGATAGAGTAAGTATGGAACACTTAGATTGTCATCTTTCTTATTACTCTAATCAAGTAGTCATTATGAGACAATCTAGCGAGTATAACTAAACTGGAAATATGGTATGGACATGTACATCACATCCTAAGTGCAATTAAATGAAATCTGAGATGATCTCAGATCAATCTGTATGTATGAGGAAATGAAAAGTATAATCCTCATAATAAGAGGATGAGAACAAGGGAGATGATCCCTGTTAGATAAAGCATGTGTGAATAGTAAAGATCTTTTCCCATGATGAGGAAATGGGAAATGTGATAAAATCACAAAATGCTCATGAACATGTTAGACAATAACAAAGAAAGGAATAATGATATGTAACCATCCTTATAATTCCTATGTTGATGGCAAGGAACCTAGGATGAAACACGAGTAAATGACTCATGAATAGTTGAAAGTTCATGCAATAATCAGAGGAGATGATAATCTCTTCTCTTTGATAAACAACCCTAGATGATGATGGGGTGATAATAGGAATATGTTCCTTTGTGTTCTTTCCCTTCTGGGACATGGCAATCATGTGGGTCTTATGACACTTGATGTGCATAAGTTAAAAATGTTCAACTGATGGATACTTAGAAAAGTACCAGTTTGTCTAGTACTTTGGTCCCAAGATAAAGGTATGTGTAACAAGTAATGTCCCAAGATGAAAGAAAGATGAGGATGTGATGGGTTTTTGACACATGTGATAGATATAAAAGCAAGGAATCCTGGTATCTAGGAAGTGTCAGGTGGTATGAGAAAGTGAAAACATAGACTCCTAATCTGATGATTTATGATGGTTTCCTGGGATGGCCAACCATGAAATCAGTCCAGTTACATGAAATAGTATGGACATCATATGTTAGGGGTTTATGCTCTGCATAAACATAACATTGATGAGGATGATTTAATTGAAGGAATAATTGTAAAAATATTACAATAAAAGTTTGTCGAATGAGATTAAAAAAAAACAACCTCTATTTGTGTGAGAAAAGTGTTACCAGACCCAGAATTAACTACACAACCAATAATGAAAAGGACAATGGAGTATGTGTCATGTATGACAGGTTCAATGATAACTCTGTGTGGAAGAACTTTGTGTTGATCAAAGTTATATGGAATCTCCATGACATTAAGATGTTATGTGGAGACTTGATAATATGATGAATGAATAATATATGTCTTCCTGTACCTGGGATTTTGGGGACGAAATCCTTGTTAGGGGTTTATAACTTGTAACGACCCTGACCTGGGTTATGAGGTAACCCTATTTGTTTGGGCTAATAAAGTTGATTATAACTTTAATATAATCCTCTATGTTGCTTTGTTATCATGTGATACACTCATGTTTCAAGTTTGGTCCCGATTGAATGATGTTTGAGCAATTTTCCTTTGTTTTGGACCAAAGTGCAATTTGCCCAAGTTCAGGGGCTATAATGCAAAATGTCACATGTTGAATGTTCCTCTTAAGCATCATGGGTGACACATATATGTACCATGTTCCCATCACAATCAACCCTAACCCAACATGGGTGTTGCAACCTAATGTTTTATGGTGTATCCCAATATGGTTTGGTGCCCTACACTCCTATTGATTTGTATATTGGGTTGAACCCGATATGGCAAACCCTAATCCGTCATTGCCAACCCTAGATGGTGAGCTGCCCGATATGGTGATTGAATGCACCTCTAGCCCAAAATGCTGATGGCTTAGTACCTCATGCACGACATGGGTAACACATATAAAAACCTCTAGCCGATATGGATGATGGTCATATACCTCCAACCCGATATGGTGGTGCTTGTACACCTTCAACTCGATATGGTGAACATATGCACATCTTTAACCTTATACTCCTTGTAAAGGTGAGGGAAAGACACTCTTAGGAGTGATGAGTGTAACACCAAGTAATGGCGTGGCTAATACCTTGATAGGAGAAGCACCTAGAGTGGTTGATAATATACAACCTTATATCAATAATGCCTTAACCCGAGATGAGTCCATATCATTGATGATGGTTGAATAATTCAAATGTGTGACTTAGGACCAATACAATACATGATAAATGTTATGAGCTAGTGTATAAAGTATTAGGATGGGACATACCCTAATACAAGATAAGTTGATGAACTTAAGTATGTTAAGAGTGATGAGGGAAGTGATACATCAAGACAAGATAGATATCACATCCAACACTTCAAGGTTGATGCACCTTAAATTCAATATACTTGGATAAGTAACACATGAAGTATGTCATGTCAATTGTTACATTGAGATGTAATGAGATTAATGCACTTTGATAAATGTAGGCTAACATACGTTGAGAAAGGGTTAAGCCAAGTTAATAATGTATGATGTAATCATACCCTGGTAAGGATGAGAGACGAACTCATACCTTGTGTTGATGATTCATTTAATGATAAATGATGAGAATGAATAAGTATGATTGAATAATTATGATATCAATGTTTTCTCCTAGATGTGTGGAGCAATGAATTAGGGTTTGATCATTGATAATATGACCTTGAAAACCTAAATGGTTAATTATGGAAAACCCTAATGAAGGGTAATGATATGTAAGAGAAACCCTAATCGATAAGAAAGGAAACCCTAACCCTAATGACGGGAAGGTTGTATTTCTTTTATTGCATAAGCCTTGTAAGGCATGTTAAATACTTATATAACAAGTATGATGATCAATGGCCTTGTCAGCCATGTGAATAAGTTGTTGCCTAGTGAGAGGTGACAACATGTGTAATGGCCTTGTGAGCCATGTGAATAAGTTGTTGCCTAGTGAGAGGTGACAAGATGTGTAATGGCCTTGTGAGCCATTTGAATAATTTGTTGCCTAGTGAGAGGTAACAAGATGTGTAATGGCCTTGCGAGCTATGTGAATAAGTTGTTGCCTAGTGAGAGGTGACAAGATGTGAATGGCCTTGTGAGCCATGTGAATAAGTTGTTGCCTAGTGAGAGGTGACAAGATGTGTAATGGCCTGGTGAGCCATGTGAATACTTGTATACAAGTAAAATGAATACCTTGATCTGAGGACCTAGAGGTAATGGTTATCTATTACAGAGAGAACAATGTTATGATCTAAGGGTTTAACTACCCAGATCCAGTAATCATGATGATGATAATGTGAAGGGATGAGAATTACCAGTAATGTGATAAAGGACTGAGATCCCAAGTATCATGTGTTTTAAAGATTTGAAAAGTATGTGATAGATGTATTGTGTCTTTCTTTGTAGCATCTTTTATAATAATTCTTGTTTGAAACATGGATGATGCTAAAAGATATGGTAATGCACTTAATTAATCAAGTGGAATTTCATCATGCAGTGCCCTGGCCATAGATCCATCATCGTCAGTAGCTAGTGATGGTGAAAAGGGTTTTCCTGCGGGTTAATCTGGAGCATATATTGTTGAATATGTGGGGTTTCTCCTAGCCGAAAATAGGAGGATTAGAGTGCAACTTCGGTTGTAGACTCAAGATGTGTATAAGAGCATGGTGAACAGGCCCATGGCTTAGTGTGAAAGAGCATGAATGTGTTCATGGCTCAGGGAGCACAGTGAACTGGCCCGTGGCTCAGATATACTAGCGTCGAGACCTGTACCAAGGCGGACTAGAGAAAGGGTAGACTACAGGAGCTAACCCAGTGACTGAGGTCACTTAAGCAAGAGATTGCGGTCCTGCTTGTGGTCTCACACTGACGGAGACATGAGAGGTCATGGAGTCCGGCTCTTCCATGGACCTTGTATGGCACCGGCTTTGGGTTTCACAACCGAAGGTTGGATTTGAGCGGTACGGCTCACCTCCTCAGGGCATAAGTGTGTTTGTAAAATGTAATAAGCCGTATAGCATGTTTGCTTAAGGATTGAATATGGAAATCATTGGCTGATGTTACATTTCTTTTGTGTATCCTTAGTGGATAGATATTAGTTATGTTTCTTTACATTCCGTGCAAAGCAGATAGATGAATTATAATCTACCATGGGTAGATGCAATGTTCTCCTTATGAAAGGAGATTACTTCATTTTGTTCATATAATGATTTATCCTACTTATTAATATAAAGAGAACCTCTGCTCAGTTTATAATTGCTTAGTCTGTGATAATAATATGGTCGGCGAAGAGTTATATCTCTTGCTGTGGCAATTTTCAATCGTCTCACCCCCGTGGGACCCAAATTTTTAGGTGGACGTGTATGAGGAGGTCAAGACCGTTTTGCAGAGAAATAAGAACAACAGCTGAGGCAACAGTGACATCTCAGGTTGAGTGTATTGTCTGTCATGTCATGTAGATATGAGTCCTATGAGTCGTCTCTGTACTCTCAGGTCCTTGGAGTTGGTTCCTAATGGTTTTATGATCAATAAGAGATTTTGTCTTACGTGCCTCGAGGTTTTATGTTTCTCATGTATAGTTTGGTAAAGCAATTGTTATATGTTATTCTCGAGATGAGATGTACCAGATATGTACAATGTGAATAATGATGTATATAAGGTTTTGGACCTTTCAGTAAGAGTTTTCTTTGGAATGGATCTCTTTGAAAAATGGTTTTAATTTTTAGTGACTTTTGTTAATCCACTATTTATGTTTAATTCCGTTTAATTAATGATGATTTGTTTGTCGGTTTAGCGACTGTCGTCACAAAGTTTGGTATCAGAGCTTAAGGTTCGCTGAGTCTACAGAGACATAGGACAAAGGTGTTGAGTCTGTGTTAGTGTCCTCCAATATACCCTATAGTGACTTCTGCTTGTGCAGAACAAAGGGTGAAGTTTATAAATGACTGGAGAACACGAGGAACATGTTGTTGAGGGCAATGTTATTGCACCAGGAAAGGGTGCAAGGGATCAGGCAAGAGAAGAATGAATTCTTGAGAATTCCTATCATGACCCGATCAGGATAGAGAATCCTATGTTTATGCTCTTGTTGGGTAGGTTAGGACAACAATGATGCATATAGTAGACTGGATACTAGCATTACAACCTAGGTTACCAGTCCTCAATACAGAAACTTTGGGTTCTGAAAGGGTTCCTAAATGACATAGTCATGTTGGAACAGTGAAAAAAGTGGGAAGGATTAGCATATGGCAAGAAAATAGACTATGTCATAAGTATAGATAGATAGTATATATGCGATGGTAATGCCCAAGATGGGGCAATAAGTTGAGAAATAAGGAAAGGCCTCTACAATTCTAGAGACATGTGCCTAGTTGTTCTAAAAAGACAAAGTTTTTGGTGCCACCAGTGCAATAAATGCCGAGTGTATCAGGGCAGTAGCCATTGAGTAGCAAAAGTCCTAACTTTCCACCTGTAAGAACCCATGGCTTAGTCTCTACATCGATAATAAGACCGATAAGACCATGGTACGAGGGCAAGACATGCTATCGTTATGGACATGTTGAGCATACTAAACTCATTTCTTTGAAAAGAAGGGAGGAAACGACTCAACCACCGAGGTAGACTCGGCAGGGCTTATGAATGTTATAGCCCAATGATGTAAAAAGGCAAAAGCAACAACATGAAATAGCTAGACTCTATGTGTTGAATCAACCTAAGGCGGCAGATGACCGCGTGGGATAACAATTATATAGAGCTTTTCATTTTGATATGCCTTATCTTGATGATTATATGATAATCATAAGAAGGATTGCTGTTATGGACTTCCCTATTGTTTGTCGTTTGGGGACATAGGGAAGAAATGATGAGAACTAGAATTTATATTCTATTTAGTATTCTTTTAAATGCTCTATAATTGTTCTTATCTGTGTGAAAGAGGATGAGGTATAGAGGTAATTCCTGGAGAAAAATCCAGGGATGCTAAATCCCATGCTTGTGATGATACAAAAAGTAAGGAATATGAAAGTACATAAAGTGAATACTACCTAATCTCAATACTTGCATACCCTGGTCAGGTATATAATTATTGGAGATAGAGTAAATATGGAACTCATAGATTGTCATCTTTATGATTACTCTGATCAAGTAGTGAAACAATCTAGTGAGTATAACTAAACTGGAAATATGGTATGGACATGTACATCACATCCTAAGTGCAATTAAATGGAATCTGAGATGATCTCAGATCAATTTGTATGTATGAGGAAATGAAAAGTATAATCCTCATAATAAGAGGATGAGAACAAGGGGAGATGATCCCTGTTAGATAAAGCATGTGTGAATAGTAAAGATCTTTTCCCATGATGAGGAAATGGGAAATGTGATAAAACCACAAAATGCTCGTGAACATGTTAGAGAATAATAAAGAAAGGAATAATGATATGTAATCATCCTTATAATTCCTATGCTGATGGCAAGGAACCTAGGGTGAAACATGAGTAAATGACTCATGAATAGTTGAAAATTCATGCAATAATCAGAGGAGATGATAATCTCTTCTCTTTGATAAACAACCCTGGATGAGATGGGGTGATAACAGGAATATGTTCCTTTGTGTTCTTTCCCTTCTGGGACATGGCAATCATGTGGGTCTTATGACACTTGATGTGCATAAGTTAAAAATGTTCAATTGATGGATACTTAGAAAAGTATCAGTTTGTCTAGGACTTTGGTCCCAAGATAAAGGTATGTGTAATAAGTAATGTCCCAAGATGAAAGAAAGATGAGGATGTGATGAGTTTTTGACACATGTGATAGATATCAAAGTAAGGAATCCTGGTATCTAAGAAGTGTCAGGTGGTATGAGAAAGTGAAAACATAGACTCCTAATCTGATGATTTATGATGGTTGCCTGGGATGGCCAACCGTGAAATCAGTCCAGTTACATGAAATAGTATGGACATAATATGTTAGGGGTTTATGCTCTGCATAAACATAACATTTATGAGGATGATTTACTTGAATGAATAATTGTAAAAATATTACAATAAAAGTTTGTCGAATGAGATTAAAAAAAACAACCTCTATCTGAGTGAGAAAAGTGTTACCTGACCCAAAATTAACTACACATCCAATAATGAAAAGGACAATGGAGTATGTGTCCTGTATGACAGGTTCAATGATAACTTTGTGTGGAAGAACTTTGTGTTGATAAAAGTCTATGGAATCTCCATGACATTAAGATGTTATGTGGTGACTTGATAATATGATGAATGAATAATATATGTCTTCATGTACCTGGGATTTCAGGGACGAAATCCTTGTTAGGGGTTTATAACTTGTAACGACCCTGACCTGGGTTATGAGGTAACCCTATTTGTTTTGGCTAATAAAGTTGATTATAACTTTAATATAATCCTCTAAGGTGCTTTGTTATCATGTGACACACTCATGTTTCAAGTTTGGTCCCGATTGAATGTTGTTTGAGTAATTTTCCTTTGTTTTGGACCAAAGTGCAATTTGCCCAAGTTGAGGGGCTATAATGCAAAATGTCACATGTTGAATGTGCCTTAGCATCATAAGATAGAGAATGATGCTAAGTGGTGGCTTGTGGAAAGCCTAAATTCCAAGTTTGAACTTGTTTGAACAATGATGGAGCATTGTGTGCCTATTTTGGTACAAATTGTAATTTACCCAAAATGTGGGGTTAATATGAAAATTACCACCTCTAGAATGTCCCTACTTCCTATATGTATCATTTAGAGGAGAGATAATGAATAAGACACCATGTTTGGGTCAATTATGAATGATGATACTCTTGGTGATGAAATGACCAAGAAAAAGGGTTGAATTTGAGGCTTAACTTGAGTTGTATCAAGTTGAAAAGCTTATATATGAGTGCCTATCGGCCATGGAGCCCAATGAGGTGTCCCATATCGTTTTTTTGAACTTTTGGCAAAATCCATATCATGCAAAGCACCTGAAGGAGGTGAGGTGTGACAGCCAACAAGTTTCCTTAGAAAAAGTGTATCGGCTTGACTTAAAATAGTGATTAAACCTAGATGACTTATCCAAATGGATAAGCAATGGACGAATTTGCATCTCTATATGACCCTCAACTGTTTTGAAAGACAAGATAAATGATTATGCATGCATGGACACGTGTCACCCATGCATGAAACGTGGCACCTACTAGCTCAAAATGTTGACACCTCATTTTTGCCTCTCTTCATGATCAACAAGTATATATACCCCTAGTTTGACCCCTTAATGGAATTTTGTGACCCTTACCACCCTACTAGCCTAAGGTATAGTGCATAGAGCTCCCATATCGTGAAGGGATGATGTGGTATAGTGCATGGGCCTTGGGATATCGCCCATGACAAGATCATATCGCCCAAGTAGGTGATATCGGCCATATAGGGTGATATCGCCCATAGCGAAGTGTTTTGACTCCAAGTGAGTGCCATATCGTGCAAGTGAGTGTCATATCATTCAATAGGGTTGGCATATCGTGCAGGGCAGAAGGGTATCGTGCATAGGCCTTGGGTATCAGCCATAGCAAGTGTATCGGCCATACCATATTGATATTGCCCATAGTAAGTTGATATCGGCCAATTGAAGTGATTTTGGCCACAAGTGAGGGGGTATCGGACACAAGAAAAGTTGTGTCGGACAAGAGGAAGTCCATATCGCCCAAGAGTGGTAGGGTGTTGGCCAAGGAGCTAAGGAACTCAAAACTTAACCCTAAGGTAAGCTATAGTTGTCTTCAAGCTTGAATTGAAGCATGGAATTAGGGTTGTGATCTACCTTTCTTTTCTCCTTCACCAATTGCTTATCCATGGTGATTCCTTGTATAAGAAGGAGTTGTGAACAAGCCTTGGACCTTTGATAAATTTATCTTCAACCTTAGGAACATGGAGATTTGGATCTTGGAGCTTTGAAGTGGTTCTTAAGGTGGGTTATATAACTTGAACTCAACCATGTTATTATTCTTCACCTAAATTGTTATAATTAGTGAAATACTTTTAATACTAAAATTTCCTGAAATAATTGATGAAATTATGAGTTCTAGTAGTTGCTTAGACCTTTTGACATGAACTATAATAGTTAGAACAAACGTCTAGAGCTTGAAGATGATGATATCACCTTATAAAAGTGATATCGGGTGCAAGTACACTAGTAAGCACCTTTAACTCGATATGATGATGCACCTTTTTCACTTGAACGATATGGATATGAATGAATACATTGTTGCACGATATGGGAGTGTAGTATAGACCTCTTGCATGATAGGAAGTCTATTATAGACTCCATGCATGATATAAGGTTAATTGTATACTTGTAAGTTGATAAGAAACCCTAATTTGGGTAACCTGATATAAGTAAAGAGTAACAAGTGTTGTTGCACGATATGATCATATAATACATCATTGGTACTTAGTATCATGAGGCGTACATGACCTTGCATGACCTGGTTGCATGACATATGACCTTGCACGATAGGGTTGCACGATACACAACCCTAGACAATATGGTAGCTCAACATGTTGATGAGTTGATACCTCTTAAGCATCATGGGCGACACATATATGTATCATGTTCCCATCACAATCAACCCTAACCCAACATGGGTGTTGCAACCTAATGTTTGATGGTGTATCCCAATATGGTTTGGTTCCCTACACTCCTATTGATTTGTATATTGGGTTGAACTCGATATGGAAAACCCTATTCCGTCTTGGCCAACCCTAGATGGCGAGCTGCCCGATATGGTGATTGAATGCACCTCTAGCCCAAAATGGTGATTGAAACAACCGACACCAAACTGACAAACAAATCGTTACTAATTAAGCGGAATAAACATAAACAACAGATTAACAAAAATCACTATAATTTTAAACCATTTTGCAAGGAGATCTTTATATAGAAAACTTTTACTGAAAGATTCAAAACTCATACATATCATGATTGACATTGTACAACATTGTTTCATCTCATCTAGAGGACAACATATAACAGTTTCTCTATTAAAAAACATACTGGAGCAACATAAAACCTCGAGGCATTCAAGCCAAAGTCTCATATTTTTCATGAAACCAGTACGAACCAACTCCAAGGACCTGAGAGTATAGAGACGATGCATAGGACTCATATCTACAAGAAAGGACAGACAGTACACTCAACCTGAGTTGTCACTGTTGCCTCATCTGTTGTTTTTCCTCCGCAAAAAGGTCTTCACCTCCTCGTGCACGTCCACCTAAAAATGTGGATCCCACGGGGGTGAGACAATTGTAAATTGCCCCAGCGAGAGATATAACTCTCCGCCAACAATATTATTATCACAATTTAAATGGTATAAAACGGAGCAGAAGATAAGAAGTTTAGAATATTCTCATATTTTAAAGCATTGCAACTATTTTTGATAGAGTAGTAAGTCATTTATTCTCTTTATACAGAATGGGAAGAACATGTATATCATTTACTCATCATACTATATCAACATCTCAAGCTTATTCAGTGAAACTCATTATCATGGTATGTCATCCATGAATCATTCTCATTTCTATTTATTGGCTTCTACCAATCTGCTAACCAGATATTTAATTGTACCAGTCATGTGAGTATACATCATCATATTATATTCAGGCATTGGACTATGCCAATCCTGTGCAAACATCACTGAATACCACATCACTTTTACTAGGCATTATACCTTGGCCACACCATCATACTTATTCACATCCTTTCTATAAACAAGTATCCCTCTCATATGTTTCAAAAACTATAGCCCTTATTTGGGTATAAGCATAAAGCATGTATGATCAAGATTTCATTATTATTATTGTATCCATTTATTATCATTATATTACTAAGTTTCCATTTCTTAGTTTATTTTGAACATTATCATTTCTTACATGAGACTTTTATAAACACCTTTTTACCTCTCACTAGGAAACAACTATCCTCATGGCTCACAAGGCCCATTAAGTATCTTGTCACCTCTCACTAGGAAACAAATTATCACATGGCTCACAAGGCCATAACACATCTTGTCAATTCTCACTAGGCAAAAAATTATCACATGGCTCACAAGGCCATAACACATCTTGTCACCTCTCACTAGGCAACAAATTATCACATGGCTCACAAAGCCATAACACATCTTGTCACCTCTCACTAGGCAACAACTTATTCTCATGGCTCACAAAGCCCATAACACATCTTGTCACCTCTCACTAGGCAATAAATTATCACATGGCTCATAAGGCCATAACACATCTTGTCACCTCTCACTAGGCAAAAAATTATCACATGGTTCACAAGGCCATAAAACATTTGTATACTTTTATACAAGTATTTAACATGTCTTACAAGGCTTATGCAATAAAAGAAATACAACCTTCCCATAATTAGGGTTAGGGTTTTCCCTTTCTTATCGACTAGGGTTTCTCTTACATATCATTGCCCTTCATTAGGGTTAGGGTTTTCCATTATTAACCATTTAGGTTTTCAAGATCATATTATCAATGATCAAACCCTAATTCATTGCTCCACACATCTAGGAGCAAACATTGATATAATAAGTATTCAATCATACTTATTCATTCTCATCATTTATCATTGAATGAATCATCAACACAAGGTATGAGTTCCTCTCTCATCCTTACCAGGGTATGATTACATCAGACTTTATTAACTTGGCTTAACCCTTTCTCAAAGTATGTTAGCCCACACTTATCAAAGTGCATTAAATGTATTACATCTCAATGCAACAATTGACATAACACACTTCATGTGTTACTCATCCAAGTATATTGGATTTAAGGTGCATCAACCTTGAAGCGCTGGATGTGATATCTATCATATCTTGATGTATCACTTCCCTCATCACTTTTAACATACTTAAGTTCATCAACTTATCTTGTATTAGGGTATGTCCCATCCTAATACTTTATGAACCAGCTCATCAAATTGATCATGTAATGTATTGGTCATAAGTCACACAATTGAATTATTCAACCATAATTAATGATATGAACTCATCTCTAGTTAAGGCATTATTGATATAGGATTAACCATTATCAACCACTCTAGATGTTTCACCTATCAAGGTATTATCCTCACCATTACTTGGTGTTACACTCATCACTCCTAAGAGTGTGTTGCCCTTACCTTTACAAGGTGTATAGGGTTAAATCATGTGCATATGTTCACCATATCGGGTTGTAGGTGTATAGACACTCACCATATCAGGCTAGGATTTGCACTTGTCTCCATATCGGGCATGAGGTACCTTCTTGACCTCATATCGGGAACAAGATATATGTATGTGTTTCCCATGATACTTATGAGATATCAACCCATCACCATGTCGAGCTAGAAGTACATTCAATCACCCTATCGGGCTAGTCACCTTCTAGGGTTAGCCATGATGGGTTAGGGTTACCATATTGTTTAGGATTGTGTATCGTGCAACCCTATCGTGCAACCATGTCATACAAGGTCATTTAGGCCTCATGATACTAAGTATCAATGATGTATCATATGATCATATCATGCAATAACACTTGTTACTCTTCACTTATATTGGGTTACCCAATTTAGGGTTTCTTGTCAACTTACAAGTATACAATTGACCTTGTATCATGCATGGAGTCTATACTTGACTCCCTATCATGCAAGAGGTGTATACTACACCCCCATATCGTGCAACAAGGTATACAATCATATCCATATCATTTTAGTGAAGTTGGTGCATTATCATATCGGGTTAGGGGTGCTTGCTTGTGTGCATGCACCCGATATCACTTTTATAAGGTGAT
Organism: Alisma plantago-aquatica; assembly: GCA_963693085.1. Lineage (NCBI taxonomy): Eukaryota > Viridiplantae > Streptophyta > Magnoliopsida > Alismatales > Alismataceae > Alisma > Alisma plantago-aquatica. The sequence continues at coordinate 1,911,446,520 of OY856409.1, read as the reverse complement.
ATCATCATCTTCAAGCTCTAGACCTTTGTTCTAACTATTATAGTTCATGTCAATAGGTCTAAGAAACTACTAGAACTCATAATTGCATCACCTATTTCAGGGAATTTTGTAATTAAAAGTAATTCACTAATTATAACAATTTAGGTGAAGAATAATAACATGGTTGAGTTCAAGTTATATAACCCGCCTTAAGAACCACTTCAAAGCTCTAAGATCCAAAGCTCCATGTTCCTAAGGTTGAATATGACTTTATCAAAGGTCCAAGGCTCGTTCACAACTCCTTCATATACAAGGAATCACCATGGATAAGCAATTGGTGAAGAAGAAAAGAAAAGAAGATCAAAACCCTAAATTCATGCTTCAATCCAATGTTGAAGATGATCATTGCCTCACCTTAGGGTTAAGTTTTGAGTTCCTTAGCTCCTTGGCCGACACCCCACCACTCTTGGGCGATATGGACTTCCTCTTGGCCGACACAACCTTGCTTGTGTCTGATACCCCCTCACTTGTGGCCAAAATCACTTCAATTGGCCGATACCAACTTGTTATGGACAATATCAACATGGTATGGCCGATACACTTGCTATGGCCGATACCCAAGGCCTATGAACGATACACTTGTGCCCATGGACGATATTCCAACCCTCTTGCATGATATGGCACTCACTTGCACGATATGGCACTCACTTGCATGATATGGCACTCAACTCTTCACCCTATTGGCCGATATCACCTTATATGGACAATTTCACCTACTTGGCCAATATGCTTTTGCTATGGGCAATATCCAAGGGCCTATGCACGATACCCTTGATTTGCTGCACGATACAAGAGCCCCATGCACGATACCACAAGGTAGGAGGGTGGTAAGGGTCGAAAAATGTCACTTAAGGGTGAAACTAGGGGTATGTATACTTGATGTTCACGAAGAAAGCCAAAAATGAGGTGTCAACATTTTGAGCTAGTAGGTGCCACGTGTCATGCATGGGTGACACGTGTCATGCATGGGTGACACGTGTCATGCATGGGTGACACGTGTCCATGCATGCATCAAAATTTATCTTGTCTTGCAAAATGGTTGAGGATCATCTTGAGATGAAAATTCGTCCATTACTTATCCATTTGGATAAGTCATCTAGCTAGGTTTAATCACTATTTTAAGTCAAGCCGATACACTTTTTCTAAGGAAACTTGTTGGCTGTCACACCTCACCTCCTTGAGCTGAATTGCACGATATGGAATTTTCCAAGAGTTCACAAATTGATATGGGACACCTCCTTGGGCTCCATGGCCGATAGGCACTCATATATAAGCTTTTCAACTTGATACAACTCAAGTTAAGCTTCCAAATTCAACCCTTTTTCTTGGTCATTTCATCACCAAGAGTATCATCATTCATAATAGATCCAAACATGGTGTCTCATTCATTATATATCCTCTAAATGATACATAGAGGAATTAGAGACATTCTATAGGTGGTAAGTTGCATATCAACCCCACATTTTGGGTAAATTACAATTTGTACCAAAATTGGTGCACAAGGTACCAGCATTGTTCAGACAAGTTCAAACTTGGAATTTAGGCTTTCCACAAGCCACCACCTTGGATAATTCTCTCAATAATGATGCTAAAAAACATGAGGCATGTTAAATATGTGACATTTTGCATTATAGCCCCTCAATTTGGGTAAATTGCACTTTGGTCCAAAACAAAGGAAAATTACTCAAACAACATTCAATCGGGACCAAACTTGAAACATGAGTGAGTCACATGATAACAAAAAACCTTAGTGGATTATATTAAAGTTCTAAGAAACTTTATTAGTAAAAAAAATAGGGTTACCTCATAACCCAGGTCAGGGTCGTTACAGTGATGGCTTAGTACTCATGCACGACAAGGGTAACACATACAAAAACCTCTAGCCGATATGGATGATGGTCAAATACCTCCAACCCAATATGGTGGTGCTTGTACAACTTCAACTCAATATGGTGCACATATGCACATCTTTAACCTTATACACCTTGTAACAGTGAGGGAAAGACACTCTTAGGAGTTATGAGTGTAACACCAAGTAATGGCATGGCTAATACCTTGATAGGAGAAGCACCTAGAGTGGTTGATAATGGGCAACCTTATATCAATAATGCCTTAACCCGAGATGAGTCCATATCATTGATGATGGTTGAATAATTCAAATGTGTGACTTAGGACCAATACATTACATGATAAATGTGATGAGCTAGTATATAAAGTATTAGGATGGGACATACCCTAATATAAGATAAGTTGAGGAACTTAAGTATGTTAAGAGTGATGAGGGAAGTGATACATCAAGACAAGATAGATATCACATCCAGCACTTCAAGGTTGATGCACCTTAAATCCAATATACTTGGATAAGTAACACATGAAGTGTGTCATGTCAATTGTTACGTTGAGATGTAATGAGATTAATGCACTTTGATAAATGTAGGCTAACATACATTAAGAAAGGGTTAAGACAAGTTAATAAAGTATGATGTAATCATACCCTAGTAAGGATGAGAGACGAACTCATACCTTGTGTTGATAATTCATTTAATGATAAATGATGAGAATGAATAAGTATGATTGAATACTTATGATATCAATGTTTGCTCCTAGATGTGTGGAGCAATGAATTAGGGTTTGATCATTGATAATATGACCTTGAAAACCTAAATGGTTAATTATGGAAAACCCTAATGAAGGGTAATGATATGTAAGAGAAACCCTAATTGATAAGAAAGGAAAACCCTAACCCTAATGACGGGAAGGTTGTATTTCTTTTATTGCATAAGCCTTGTAAGGCATGTTAAATACCTGTATAACAAGTATGATGATCAATGGCCTTGTGAGCCATGTGAATAAGTTGTTGCCTAGTGAGAGGTGACAACATGTGTAATGGCCTTGTGAGCCATGTGAATAAGTTGTTGCCTAGTGAGAGGTGATAAGATGTGTAATGGCCTTGTGAGCCATGTGAATAAGTTTTTGCCTAGTGAGAGGTGACAACATGTGTAATGGCCTTGTGAGCCATGTGAATAAGTTGTTGCCTAGTGAGAGGTGACAAGATGTGAATGGCCTTATGAGCCATGTGAATAATTTGTTGCCTAGTGAGAGGTGACAAGATGTGTGATGGCCTGGTGAGCCATATGAATACTTGCATACAAGTACAATGAATACCTTGGTCTGAGGACCTAAAGGTAATGGTTATCTATTACAGAGATAACAATGTTATGATCTAAGGGTTTAACTACCCAGATCCAGTAATCATGATGATGATAATGTGAAGGGATGAGAATTCCCAGTAATGTGATAAAGGACTGAGATCCCAAGTATCATGTGTTTTAAAGATTTGAAAAGTATGTGATAGATGTATTGTATCTTTCTTTGTAGCATCTGTTATAATAATTCTTGTTTGAAACATGGATGATGCTAAAAGATATGGTAATGCACTTAATTAATCAAGTGAAATTTCATCATGTAGTGCCCTGGCCATAGATCCATCATCGTCAGTAGCTGGTGATGGTGAAATGGGTTTTCCTGCAGGTTAATTTGGAGTGTATATTGTTGAATATGTGGGGTTTCTCCTAGCCGAAAATAGGAGGATTACAGTGCAACTTCAGTTGTAGACTCAAGATGTGTATAAGAGCATGGTGAACATGCCCATGTCTCAGTGTGAAAGAGCATGAAGTGTTCATGGCTCAGGGAGCACGGTGAACTGGCCTGTGGCTCCGATATACTAGCGTCGAGACCTGTACCAAGGCGGGCTAGAGAAAGGGTAGCCTACGGGAGCTAACCCTATGACTGAGGTCACTTAAGCAAGATATTGTGGTCCTGCTTGTGGTCTCACACTGACCGAGACGTGGGAGGTCATGGAGTCTGGCTCTTCCATGGACCTTGTATGGTACCAGATTTGGGTTTCGCAACCGAAGGTTGGATTTGAGCGGTACAGCTCACCTCCTCAGGGCATAAGTGTGCTTGTAAAATGTAATCAGCCGTATAGCATGTTTGCTTAAGGATTGAATACGGAAATCATTATCTGATGTTACATTTCTTTTGTGTATCCTTAGTGGATAGATATTATTTATGTTTCTTTACATTCCTTGCAAAGCAGATAGATGAATTATAATCTACCATGGGTAGATGCAATGTTCTCCTTATGAAAGGAGATTACTTCATTTTGTTCATATAATGAATTATCCTGCTTATTAATATAAAGACAACCTCTGCTTAGTTTATAATTGCTTAGTCTATGCTAATAATATGGTCGGTGGAGAGTTATATCTCTCGCTGGGGCAATTTTCAATGGTCTCACCCCTGTGGGACCCAAATTTTTAGGTGGACGTGTACGAGGAGGTCAAGACCATTTTGTAGAGGAAGAACAACAGCTGAGGCAGCAGTGACAGCTCAGGTTGAGTGTACTGTCTGTCATTTCATGTAGATATGGATCCTATGTGTCGTCTCTGTACTCTCAGGTCCTTGGAGTTGGTTCGTAATGGTTTTATGATCAATAAGAGATTTTGGCTTACGTGCCTCGAGGTTTTATGTTGCTCATGTATAGTTTGGTAAAGCAACTGTTATATGTTATTCTCGAGATGAGATGTACCGGATATGTACAATGTGAATAATGATGTATATAAGGTTTTGGACCTTTCAGTAAGAGTTTTCTTTGGAATGGATCTCTTTGAAAAATGGTTTTAATTTTTAGTGATTTTTGTTAATCCGCTGTTTATGTTTAATTTCGTTTAATTAATGATGATTTGTTTGTCAGTTTGGCGACTGTCGTCACACTAAAAGCATACATCATTGAGTATTGTCATTCTCTAGACATTCAATATGTTATATCATTATCTCGTATGATTGAACTAAAAATAATTGGAAGCTTGCCTTTGATGCTGATCAAAACAATCTTAATGTATCCCACCAATAATCCCATGATTGGCTCTCAGGGCATACATACCAACAGACTCCCACTTGCACTGTGAGCCAATCACCCTTGAATCATATTCTTAGTGATCTTCAAACATGTCCCACATGTTACTGTGCTCTAGTGCTAACATAGTGAGTTATGGAAACACCTTGCCAAAGTCGGTATTAACTACATGTCTCTCATCTCTTCATTGTACGTCATACGTATGAGATGGTGTTCCTGTAATATGCAATCTAGAATTCCTTTGCTAACCTTTAGCCACATTGCATGACCAAGCACTCCTAACTTGTTATCAATGACCAAAATATCTATAGTGAATCCTTCCTTATTTCCATAGAACTATTACTTCTCAAGTACTTATCAAGTTCTTATGGTATTCCAGTAACCCTTACTGGAACTAGACAGACATCCACTCGTTATGTCCCACATACGAGTTATCAGGATGAGCACATCATATTGCCATGTTCTACATACAATATGAATGCCTTTTATTCTTGCCATGTCCATATATGCAAGATAATGGGATGATTACATACATGATAGATCCATATCTATTCTTAGTGTTCCCATTCTTCATAAGAATTGGACACTTGCCTTGGGATACTAACTCCATGTAACATGGACAGGTTTTCTCCCACTGAATCTGTGGACACTGAACCCTTCAGTATAGATTTCCAATGTATTTCTCTTTTCAGCTCAAGAGATTTTTTAAAACTATATCTATAGATCTCTATTCCTATCACATAGGAAATTTCTCTATCTTCCTTAAAGATAATTTCCACTTTGGATTTCCATTCTAGAACATTTCCATTTCACATCAACATGTGGAATGTGAATATGCTCCCACTCAATCACAGATCCCTTCTTTATCTTTGACATATCAGTCAAACCCTTTGACTATATTATCAAAGTAAAGATCACAGTTCTAAGTTGCTTGTACTCAATCAATCACATTGATTAGTCCATTGTAACTTATAGACTTCGTTTGCATTAATGGATTCATAAACCTTATAGGTTGTTTCACATACACATCCTTGTTTTTATTCCTCATAGGAATGCGGTTTTAGTATTTGTATGCCAAATCTCTTAGTCATTAAGTTTCAATCAACAAGCATCATCCTTCTCATAATGTTATGCGTGTGTCATAACTCTTAAGACTCATTCACACTTATGGATTTCATCCCAATGGGTACTACCATCAAGTTCATACCTTATGGTTCACTTGGAAGTCATTTAGGATGTAATGGTCATAAACCATAACTCAAAATATGGTTCCTCATATTCATCTAGATAGTTGATTCATCACATGAACAACTCATCACATAGATAATCGAGGTGTCTCTATCAAGGATATAAGAACTCACAACTCCTTGTGATTCTTAATGTCCTTTATTAGTGTGGGGTATTCTTTATTTAATAAGAAATTAGTTATTTGATAATCATCATCTAACTCCTTAGATTATGACTCCTTTTGATTTAGACATCACCATGCCTGAATCACGAGCTCACTATGATACACTATCATAATGACTCATAAGGATCTCAAACATTTGGTTCAAGTATTTTATTCATTGATCTCATCAAGAATTAGCACTTTACCAAATTTGCACTTCATATATGATATTCTTGAACACTTCAAGATATTCATATTGGTATTTCTCTAAACACCATTTGAAGTACTAGAATTAAGTCCAATAGGTATGTAAATACATCACATGTATTATACCTAATAGGATAATCAATCTCCCACTATGACTAGTGAAGATTGATCATGTCCATGAGATTCATGTCTCTAACTGGTTATCTAACCAAAAAGAGTCTAGACCTATCCATCATATGGGAACTAGAAATGAATTTCTCATGATTTATGTTAATTTCATTATTTGAGTTATTAATAACTTTTAGGTATAATTTTATCTTATGCATACCAAGTACCACAAGATAAACAAGGCATTGCCACAAAGATTGAAACATCATCTTTATTAATTGCCATCATTGTCATACAATATGCAAAAATTAAGGTATTTCTATCCATTGGCAAATATGAAATAGCAGTTCATAACTGTATTGCATGCCTTCAAAGCTAAAAATTAACTAAAGTACTCCTATCTATGGAGGCAACACTTGCTCCATTTATTGGGTGCTTTACACTTTATATCTTGGTATCATATACCTCAAAAATGTTACAAGTTTATTTTATGACACCTTCAGGTGGAGATGTCTGTGGCCTCCTTCTTTATTTCTTCTAGATAGAGAGGACAATTCCTTTTCCAATGTCCTGGCTTTTGACAATGGTGGCAATTGCCTCTCTTGGTCATGCCTCCCTTGGCCTTGAGAGTTGAAGACGACTTGCGCTGCTAGCTAGCATCAGAACCTTTCTTAGCCTTACTCTTGCCCTTGCTCTTGGACTTGCCTTTCTTGTTGTTGATAATCATCATAGATTTAGGCTTGTCCTTCTTCATATGTGCCTCGTCTATCCCCAACATGCCCAACAACTCTGTCAATGGCCTGTCAAAGTTGTTCATGTTGTAGTTCATCACAAACTGACTGTAGGATTCTGGCAATGATTGTAGTATCATGTCATTAGACAACTCTTGGCTTAGGGTAAATCCTAGTCTTGTCAGGTTCTCCACATACCTAATCATTTTGAGCGTGTGTGGACCAACTAGATCTCCTTCTGTCATGACACACTTGAACAATGCCCTGGAGACATCATATCTCTCTTGTTGTGCATGATCTTTATACATGTTCTTGAGATGTTGAATCATCTCAATGACACCCATGTTCTCATGTTGTCTCAAGAACTCGTGGTTCATGGAGCACAACATCAAGCACTTGGCATCAATGGCATCATCAGAATGCTTTTATAAGCATCCCTTTCTACCTTTGGTGTGGTAGGAGCAGGTTCCTCTGGAGCTGGAGTATCCAGGACATACAACTTTCACTATTGAGTGAGAACAATTCTCAATGTCCTAAACCAGTCGTGGAAGTTTGTCCCATTCATCTTGTCCTTTTCAAGGACCGATCGTACCAAAAAGTGATTGTTGTTTGTTGTCATTTGTACTACAAAAGGAAATATATGCAATTTAGTCCAAAACTAAATATTGACTTATTTGATTGATTTGAAAGGTTGACGATATAATTAGGACTTTAATTAATTATCTCTCCCACTATTTTTGTTCAAATTGATAACCCTCACCATCAATTCAGAAGATTGCAGCGTATAATCTTCTAGTGGGTCAAGATCCTGAAATCCTCTGAGTCATGGACCAGCTAGGGTTGTCACCCACAACTTAGATCTTCCAGGTAGGCAACTTTTGCCAATTGCATCATATGCAACTCTTGAAAGATTTCATATGCAATTCCTTGCCATGATCACCTGCATGCCTCAAGGTGTTAGATCCTATCTAGGTCACCTTGTTAAGTCTGACCCAAAGCCAACACGATGAATATGCACCCTGCTAGGGAAGACCCACATATCCATCCTTCACTCTTCCATGAGATAGATGGTGCACCACGCTAGGGCCGTCCCACACTTGGTCGATCAAGCTTTTCACGTGTATCAAATTTGGAAGGCATCTAAAACTTTAATATTTCATGAGGGATTTGGTTTTATAGGTACATATACATATCCAATCACAACAATATATAGTACGTATCATATGCATGTTATATCCCACAAAAAATATGTGAAATGATAAAAGCGATGATTATGGCCATCCTAATGTGATTCCTCGAGCCAAGAGGAATCACAGTCATCTAGGTCCATTTCACATGCAACCTGTACAAGATGAACTCTGTGCTTTGTCATTCTGGGTTTGATCAACTCATCTCCATGATTGATCGGCTCACCATCAAGTCGGTCAGTTGGGTGCCACCAGCCGATCGACTGGCACCTCCAGCCGATCGGTTCACTAGTCATCGTGCATCTCCTCAGGGCTGCCACCCGCTCATCTTTCTCCTCGAACCAGTCATCTAGAATGCTAACCGATCGGTTCACACCGTCAACCGATCGCCTCAATTGTCATCAAGTTGTCTGTCATTCATTGACATAACATAAAATAAAAGTTCTATCCTATTTAGCTTTGAATTGAGAAACCCTGATTTACATTCGGGGGAAGTAGAGGGAAATAAATCTTGAGTTATCTCAAGTTACATCAAGAAAAGGAGGTCGGGAATCAGTGCACAGACCGAGATGCAAGTAACCAATTCAACCATACACAGACATAGGGTTTATTGGCCAGAACCACACTATACATCGACCACAAAACTTCTTTAAGGATGACGTGTATCGAGTGCATTCATATTACATATGATATATGTATATTGGGATTTGTGGATTTAGGATTGGACATGCATAAAGACAATTTTATTCTCATCGTATGCAATAAATAGAGGCGACAAACCAAAATCGATCACATTGATAATCCTAAAGTATAGAGCAGTTGACCTGGCTTTGATACCACTATTGGGTTTTATCAAGGGGAGGCAGAGAAGGCAGCGGAAAGAAAAATGTCTCCCATAACCTAGTATAAAGGAATCATGTCAACGTCTATACAGTAGGAAGGATGGTTTGTACAGATATACCTTGTCCCAAGGCTTGCTCGGCGACATTACCTCGCGGGTTGGGTGGTCTTCACTTCCGATCTTGGATCGTGTCTGTGCATCTCGTGGTCTCATCGGGACTGTCGGGATTGACAGTTGTCCTCTGAGCGGCAGAAGTCTCCCGCCTCTGCAGTCGTCCACACGGACCACCTAGAAATCTGATCACCTTATTGCACAAGGAACCAGAAGGAGTCGTACCCTCTTGTCGGTGTACTAGTCACTGACACACTCTCCTTCCACCATTCACCTTTCTGCCGTTGTCTTTCCCTTGTTGTGCCTCCCTTGTCAGGTAGCACTTACTCAGGCTCTCCTGGTTACCACAACCAGAGAGAATGACAAATTTACAGAGCAAATGGTGTTATGAGTTGTGCTTGAGAAGACCCCAATACCCCTATATATAGGAGGGTCATGGGACAGGGTTCTCTACCCCGGGTAATGTGAGATTAAAGCAAGAGTAGAAGGGTTCAAGATTTTCCACAAAATCTGACAAACTACGCCAATTGAACTGATCATTTCAAGCATGAACCGATCGGTTGGAGACCTGAGTCGATTGGTTCACACCTGAACTGGTCAGTTGGGACACCTGAGCCGATCGGTTCACTACTGAAACGATCGGTTCACTTCCCTGGTCAGTTCCCGATTGACTTTTCCTCTTTTGTTTCGAATTTATCAAAATACCAATCCTTGTTCCAATCAAATTGGACAAGTGAAACGAAGAGAAATTTCTCACCAACCTAACTTTCCCAACTCGCTCGTTTGAACCAGTTGAGATGATCAGTTCAATCCTTGAACTGGTCATCTCAACCTATCTTGAGCCGATTGGTTCATCACATGAGTCGATCGGTTCACCAACCAGAGTCATTCGGTTCATCACATGACTTGATCGGTTGGGAGTGCAGGCTGTGCAAAATCAGTCAATTGTAGTTTCAATCAATCTAATACTCTAATCAATCGATCCAACACCTTGAACACTATGATACTGAGCTATCAATTGATTAAGTGTTTATTTGAACTACTAAACTCCTTTAGTAATCAATCTAAACATCATTTGTTGATAAACTCCTCTTCCAAGTTAAATCCTTTGTGTGTGACCCTGCAGGCCCATTTCACGTTGGTAGTGAAAGTCCATAACACTTATGACTTCACAAGAAAAGAGTGGTGCCTAGTCGCACATCAGTGCTACCCAAGTGAAAAGGAAAGTTGGAGAACAACTTTCAATCCTACAATTTGTGAATGGTGTTATAGTGAATGTATAATTCCTTTGTCTCTGATATCCTGAATGAACTCAAGGCATGGAACAGTCGTCCTGTCAACAATCATTCACTTTCTTGATCTCAAAGTAGATTGGAGGAGATATGTATGACATCAATATCACATATTGATTCACACATGTGTGTTCATGCCTATGTCAATCCTACTCATCAAGTGGCCATGGATATCAAACTCCCTCAGGAGGGACAAATCCCATATCTATCACTCACCCCTCAAAATCCCCATGTGTCAAAGCCACCAAATCATCACCTTTATAACAACCCATGTTTCAAGACTGCGTTGGATGATGTCAAAGTGTACCCAATGACATGTGTTGAGTGTAGTGATTTCAGGTCAAAGAATCACACTCACCACCATCACTGTGAGAATTGACTGTGACTACCATGTCATGGTTCCATGTGTCAAACTCATGGTGGGTATGTCTGGTACACTTGTTCTCTAACAAGTACCTATGTGTTTGGTTTGATATCTCCATATCATGACTAATGAGATTCTGTCATCAATCAACACCACAATCTAGTCTTGTGTGTCATTGTTGTCTATCTACCTTCCATAATGACATCCGACTAGGGACATAATAAGACTGTACAAACTCTTAGCATATGTATGATCTCATCGTTTAGGTCCTAAACCTGAAATCATACATCATTGAGTACTTTCATTCTCTAGACATTCATTTTGTTCTATCATTATCTCATATGATTGAACCAGAAAGAATTGGAAGCCTGCCTTTGATGCTTATCAAATCAATCTTAATGTATCCCACCAAATTACCCCATGATTGGCTCTCAGGGCATACATACCAACAAAGTTGAGGGCTTAACTGATGTTTTTGGGTTTACTTGCCATCACAAGTGGATTTATAAAAGGGTGAAAGCACTCCACAAAATGTTCCACCCACTTTTTCTCAGTCATCATGTATCCAAACCGCTCCGGGAGGCAAAACTTTTGTGTGGAGTTAGCTAATGTCATGTTACCTTGATACAAAATTATGTACTATTTTTCTTTCTCCTTCTTGGTAGAGGTGGTTATGAACCTTTGAGAAAAGTAGTATGAAAATCTACCCAGGCCATTGTTTTGTCATTCAGGTCTTGGCCCATGATATGCTTTTCCTACCATAACTTTGTGGCTCCTTCTAGAAGCTGATCAGCAAAGAGGACATTTTTTTTTGGTTGCACTAACAGGATGCAAAAACCATTCTCCACTGCCAGGAGTCAGGCTTCCACTTTTTCAACCACCTCTATTTTATATTCACCGCAGAACTTTATGATATTCAACTTGACAAATTCCATTATGGTGCCTCCAAATTGAGGGTGTATGGGTAGAGGTTCAAGATTTTTGTCTCTAGTGATATCCTTGAGGGTCAGGGAACTAATGGCCTCAATCAACATCTTCTATTGCTCCAACTAGACAACCTCAAGAGTGTGGACTACCACTTGTCCCACTACTGGTGTGGAGTTAGGTGCATGTTCAGGATTAACTTTGACTTTATCTTCTATAATGGGTTCATATTTAGGGTTGGACCATCTTTAGGGTTTGGAATCTTGAAGGATACATACTTTTTATCAGGGCCTTTCTCTATGGAGGCCTCACCTTCCCTCTTCCTTTTCTTGGAGGACTCACCCTCCATGGACCTCCACTTTCTTGAGGAGGGTTTCTTCTTGCAGGAGGGCCTTAGTTTGAGATATTCGTTGTAGATGGAAGTGCCCTCGATGTGGGCCATGATCATTCACATAAGTTAACTTTATTAACCTCAATTTCATACTTAGCATATTAAAGCATCATAAAAAGTATGCCCATGACATCTTGTTTACTGGAATTTAATTATTTGGCAAAGGATGACTTTATCCTTAATATCCATAACCCTAGTACTAAAAAAGGAGTAAAGAGGGAAGTTATAGGTACGTAGGGTTTTGGTGACTAAATCAAAGGGTAGAGAAGGTAGGAAACTAGATAAGAAGAAATCCAGGTCAAATTAAGATCACTGTTTAAAACCATGTTAATGATTGTTTACTAATTTAAATATTAATAAAACTGAACAAAAAGACTATTTAATTAATGTGGAAAAAGACTACAGAAAATTTAAATTTTATCATTAGTACCTATACATACTCATTTTCATGCATTTTCTGTTCATATGGTAATTTGGATTGAGACCAAACAATTATGTCCTTTTTGTATAATAGCATTGCAAGGGTAACGTTTTCCGTATACATGTTGTCAAGATGTCTATTGGTCATGAATTCACCACCTGGAGAATTCCCTTTGGAATGAACTCACTTTTTAGCAACCCCAACTAAGGAAGGCCAAAAAGATGAGGGCCATTACCTAAAATTTCCCCAAGGATCCATATTTTAAACAAATAATAATTTGTAGTAAATAATTTCATCCATTTCAAAAATATTGTTTATAAGATGCTCCTCTACAACTTACAAAACATTCCTTTGTTAGAATTGTACATAAGAGAACTATATGTGAAGAAGTATCTATCTAGTCCTCCTTACAAGTTAACTTTGATGTCTTCAAGTAAATTCGTTTGTCCATCATATCTTGTTATCTTTACAGTTAAGGATGTACCTAAAAAGTCAGAAACCAAAAGCACAGATCTGCATATCAAAATATACTGTCTATGTGGGGTGCATGAAAAATGTGTGCAAGTATATAACAACATATAATACTAAATTACTTGCAAACAAGCATGATCATTTTCTTCACATAATCTTTATCTATGTGATACTCATAGTGACATTATATTTGAATAGAACTAAATAAAGATCCAATAATTTAGTTGTTGAATCTTCAAGAAACACTCGAAAAACATTAGAAAACTAATGTGGGTAGTCATAGGCATAAACACATACCTCAAGGGTGATCCATGAAAATTATGCAGTCAAGAAAGAAAAGACAGCAATCAATTTTAATCGACATGTATCTAAATCCTAAAGTTTCACCATCACATCAACCCTACTCGGTCCTAGTCCAGTGTTTAGGCATCTTAGGTATCAAGTTATCATTAGAGTTTTTTTTTAATTCCCCAATACCCATGTTTAGTGATTTAATAACTCAAGAAACCTAAATTTGTTGCCATGAGTATCAAATCTACAATGTCGTTGCATTAGGAACACTTATATCATATTACTCACATTAAGGTTATAGCTAGTTACATCATCAATGTTTGAGATCTTAATACACATTTTAAGGATAACCCACTCTATAAAACCTAGTTTCTCATTTTTATTATTATAACCATGTTAAATTTCCATTATAGGCACAATATCTTATTATAGCATAAAAGAGAGGTTTTTGACATAATCAGCATGTTAATACTCAAAAATAGCATTTTTATGCTATTAATACATTAAAGTTAGCTGGCGAACAATAGCCCAGCTGGTCATAGCTTGGGGCCCCTCACGAAGGGTCCCAGGTTCGACTCTCGCTGGAAGCGTTGCTCAGAAATGAATTTCCCGCAGCGTCAGCCGACCTCTAATGCGACTTATTGAGATACCGGTGTGTGGGCACACAGGTTTCCTGGGTTTACCATCCCTGCTATCTGGGCCTCCACCTAGGTGGGTGGGTTTCCCCTGGAAATAAAAAAATACATTAAAGTTAACAACTTTATGCAATCTTGCAACTAAGCTCATATCTAGGGTCTAAAACCATTTTATTTTTATGCCTCTCATTTTGCTGATCAATTGTCATATATGACATGCCCCGATCTGATCATCCTACTAATTATTATAATTCTTGCAACGTAATATCATTTGGGCTAATCAAAAGTTGACACGTCAGTGTTATTACCTTCTTCTCTGGTTTGTGAATTTCTTCTTTAATGGGTCAGATCAGGTCACTAAAATACTTGGTTACCCCTACTCAACGTATCCAACCCGGGAACATTTCAGTCATTTGACATAGACCCATCCCCTCCCTCATGAGGGTATCCTGTTCTAGACTCACCTCTACCTGCGTGTGTTTGTACGAAGTCTTGACAGGTCACCTCCCACTGGCCCTTCCACATGATGCCTCCATATGGTCTCTCCCAACTCTTCCTACCTCCACGCCCCACCTTCCTACCTTCCTCCTCTTCTCTCAAAACCACAGACCAAGATGCAGGCTCCGCCTACTATTGCCACCCAGTTAGCTCTGGAAAGCTCTAGACTATTGGGGAATTGATCCAATGCCACTGCCACTCCATGCTCCTCCTCCATCATTCATCTCCTCTACCTCTGCCCCATCTGCCCTCACTATCATTTTGTGTTCCTGTCCTTCTTCCTCCTCTCATCCATGATTCACAATCCACATTGGTTGAGTTTTGGGGTCGCTGCCACCAGTGTCTTCTCCTTCAGCTCTACCTAACACCCCCACATCCTACCATCCTTCTTGGTTGTAGCTAGAGTTCCCATCAGTGCCTCTGTACCAAGGATGGTTTCATCCTGGTCGACCTGGTTTCAATTTGTCGAGGGGCGCGTAAGGGAGAGGATGGGAGACTAAGTAGGCTCGGGTGGAATATGGATACATCGGTAAGGGGAAGCATCCTACCCCAATTCCTCAGAGTTTTTAGATCAACAGATATCCTACCACAAAGGGGAGATACTAGCCTTCTAGGAAGGATGTAGACATGGTGTGGGAAGGGCATGTCTAAGATTGAGAGCATGGTGTACATATATAGTACTAGAGACACTACAGTTAGGAGGAGGGTGATAGAGAGAGATATGGGTGAGGGCTTTGGTTTCCTTTCTTGAATATGTATAGTGTAGGGCAAAACTCATGCAACAAATGGAAGGTATCTTAAGCATAATTAACTACTAATGCCTCACTCGACTTTTCCTCACAAGACACGACTACCTATTCTTAATGTAAAAGTCATTAAAGAATAATCTTTCATGCTTGCCATGTTAAGAATTGGTTGGCAACCATAAATCTTTAAAAAAAGTCTGTAAATATATGGTGCCATATGAATTCTAGATTATTCCTCTATTTCTCTCTTTGAAATATTCTTTCAAGATAATTATCCTTATTTCAAGGAAACTCCCCAATACCTTTCCAAGAGTATATATATAGTAATTGGGATGTATTTCCCACATAATATTTATTTCTTTTAAACATTATTTAAAACAATGGCATTATCTCATAAAATATATTTTTCTCCTAAAATCTAGAATTCTCTTCCTTTTATTATTATTTTCATTATACCAAAACTTAGATAAAAATAATACCAATTGATGTCTCAGAACATGTATTGTCAAACTAGCTAGATAATTACTCTTTTAGTTATCTAAAGCATCACACATCTGATTTTATTTTAGAAACTTGCATATTATCTTATATTTATGTTGTCCAAAAATAAAAAAAGTCACCATTCTTTGTTTATACACAAAATCTCTTATTTTTTATGTTGCCACAAGAACTTATTTTCAGAGAAAATAGCCTTATGGGCCTTTATGTGGGCCATGGGATTCACCCTTGCAACATTATTATGCTATGAAATAATACCACTGAAGAAATTACTTATCAATTCATGCATTATCTTTATGTAATTCAATTCATGATTAGCATATTTCAATTTTATCAAAATTGGGGATGTTACATTTTTCTTTATGTAGTTGTTTATTATGTGAATCCGATTCTACTTATAATCACCATAAGTTACAAAATATGTTGTGTATTCTATGATCGATGATGAACATTTCAAGGATACAATTGTTATGGAGAAGTGCATTATGCATAACTCATCTAAAGTGAATGCCAAATGTGTTCTTATCCAAGGGAAAAATATATCTGAATATGGTTTATGAAATTATCCATACATTACTTCTCCATCAGATGTCTTTCCAAAGAGGTTCTTATATATGTTGTTATGAGATCCTATTGTATAATGAAAAGAATAAGTTACTCGAAAATTCTACTTTACACGATAGTGATCATGTAGCTTGGCAATGACCTTAATCTTCTACTGCATTGAATTAGAAAAATAGTTATAGCTTGTTTGAATTATTCATTATCTACTATTCTATCATTCCAAATACCACCACTCCTCTCTGTCCATCACATTACCACTATGACATAGACTCTGATATCTACTAAATGCATGATATCTATTAAATATAACTATTATCATTTTTTCTTTTAATATTAATCGTCTTTGCACTAATGTTATGTCTAGGAGACAGACTCTTATATCCTATTTTTGAGGATCATGCTTCTGTAGTTGTTGGTATCGCTTGGTTATGTTTTATTGAGGCGGCACTTCGTCTATTAAAATCACGCTTTGACGGCAACCAGGCTCATTTTTTCCTAGTACTTATTCTATGGTGGTGGTTGCTTCTTCTAGCTTGCATGCATGTTCCATATGTGGTGAAAGACATCAACATGTACATCTCATCAACAATAGTTATAGGTAGCTTCTTCTTTCCTTTGTCTATATTGTCACCAGCTATTGGAACACCTTCAGTGTTGAAATCCATCGTTGCGTCTAGGGATTTGTATGCACTCTTTGAGTCTGGAGATTTTGGTTTGTAATCGATCAAGCTTTCTATGGAACATTGGTAATGCATGAGACATATATAGAATGTTCCTTATTGTCTTATATCATGGACTACAAGCAAATATTGTGTTATCCATGCCCACAGACTCGATATTTTATACTTACTATCTCCCTTCCAGCAATTTGTGTGATCGACTCGTGTACTAATGTAATAAGTCTTCCTCTATTACTGCTACAAGCATGACCTACTCATGTGCCAATATTTCCATTTTTAATGATTTTTGACTTTACTTTGTTAGCTACATTCATGTATAACTATGTACTAGTGTATGCACATTCTTTGCATGCAGTATTATTACATATAATTTTTTGATACATATGAAATAACACAAACGCAAAGGCATATTATTTCATCGTCATATTTTAGATGTCTATTAAAAAATAATATGAGATAAAATAGCTAAACGGTCACACTTAATAGCTTATTCTTAAATTTCTTTTTCATAATATTGACTTATATGTGATGTGTTTAATTGACACATGAATGTTGTTTTTCATGTACCTTTTTATTGATAATGTTTTAGTTGACTCCTAAATGATCCTTTATTCCTCTTGATACCCTTAGCAAAGATATGAAACATTCGATAACTATCCAATATTCAACTTTAATTTGTGAAAACTCTCCTACATAGAATTTTTGTCTCATATTTATTCATAAGCATTAAATTATCACCTTGTAAAAGCAAGAAAATTGATAATAAGTGTTGCTTTCTTCAAATTAAATTAAATTAAATATATTGATATGTTGGACTAAGTATTTCTCTACTTATTTTCTAGATAACGTACTTATTACTATTAAAAGCCTAGTTACCATTTTTTAAGTTAAGAGTTTGTTATTCGTTACATATGCATACGACCACCCACCCACACACACCCCTTATATAATGTGTATGTAGTAGTTTTTGGTTGAGTGGGTACCAAAGTGCATGTTTTGATTTTTTGAATCTAGTCAGTGAAATCTATTTCCACTTTTTGAGTTTAATTTTTTATATGAGGAATAATTCTATATATTGCATCGCTTTTTGTTTTAACTCTGATAACTGATTAAAAAATATGTAATTCAAAAAATGAGGTGCTTCAAACAATTGCGGTGGATACCTTCATATGTGCTTATATCAGTACAATTTGGTTTTTTTGTTATTTTATACAATTTCCGATGTAGTAGTATTTAAAACATATGATGTAAAACCACTTCATAATAAATAGGATAGTATGAAGATTATAAAATTCTAGCAAAATTTGGATGAGTATTGATACAAAATATTAGTTATCACTATACTAACCAATACCTCCCACTATGGGGAATGAGTCATATTATTTAATGCATGCTATCAAATATTCATCTATGAATTCATAAATTGTATATGAACACTAACCATAATATGACATATATATACATATATATATATATATATATATGTATAGATATAGATATATATATGCAATGTGAATCACTCAATGATTTCAATCTTGCATGTATTTTTAGATTAATGTTAGGTAAAATATATTGTAATAAAACTTTGAATCTTTTCTCCTTAGTCTTGTAGTAAACAATGAATAAATTGAAATCTCTAATAGTGTCACAATGTTCATTGTAATTCCACAAAGTTATTCACTGCCCCATTCATTGTTACTTTGATATCTTTCATAGTTGAAGAATTTATATAATGTAGTGGTACAGATTATAAGAAAATATATATATATTCCATGTAAATATCATGATATGTATGTTTGGTTTTATGGAGAAAATATGCACGGAGGAAGCAACAAAAATTCCACGCAACCCAAAATAGGATCTCATTGACAGCAATGTATTCAGAAAGAGTGTTTGCGGGATATACCTTATCACGGAGCAAGTCCAGCGATGTCCCACTACACGATGGTGTGCAACGATACTAGCCTACATGGACAGAACTTCTCTCGTGTTCATTAAGTGTGTCGCAGGAAGATTCGGCGGTGCTCCTCTCGTGCGGTGATGTACGTTGCTTGTAGCGCATGCAGATGGTCCTAGATGTCCTCTGAATGCAGGCACAACGTCTGCATCTCTACTTTGTCCATGCGGATGGACTGGAACTCCACGTCATGCTTCCTAAGACGGCAGGAAGGAGTCGTCTTTGTGCGGCGGCGTGCTAGCATCATGGTGCTCTCCTTTCTCTCCTAAGGACGTTGAGGTCTAGGGTTTACGTATGTGAGCATAAACTGAAAAGCCTCTCTCAATATCTTATATAGATATCGGTCGTTAATCTCCTTTAAATAGGAGATGATGGGAAGTAGGGTTTCCTAAACCCATCAATAAACAAAAACATTGCATTAATTAAAACACTCGTGGATTAATTAGAATATTTTGGAATTCATTAATTAACCAAATAATTGCATTAATTGATTAGTTAATATCTGACTCCATACAAATGCTTGGGATGGCTCTATGGGCATATATACCAACAGACTCCCACTTAGAACCAGTTACTCCAATATGTTTCTAATCAATTACATAAACATTTTAGTAATCAATGTGATTCGGAGCAATTCCAATCAAATCTACAATTATACTCCTGTTCCAACACATCCTATGTGCGTGACCCAATAGGCTCCAAATTACATTGGCAGTGATATCCATAATCATATTATGATTTCACAAGCAATGATTGGTATCTAGCAAGACTTCATTGCCACCCAAGTAATTGGAGAAGTTGGAGAACAACTTAACCTATCATTCATGACTGGTGTTACAGTGATTGTATAGTTCCTTTGTTGCTGATATCTGGATTGAACTCGAGTCATGGAATTGTTATCCTCTTCAATGTTCAATCCATGTTCCTTGAACTAGAGCAGACTGTCTAAGATATATGTAATCTCAATATTACATATTGACTCACATCAGCATGGCCATGCATTTCTTAGTCTCTCTTATCAAGTGGCCGGAATAGCAAACTCCCGTTGGAAGGACACATTCCATATACATCACTCACAGTCATCTCCATGTGTCATAGTGCACCCAACCACCATCTTTATGGCAATCCTTATTCAGGACCATAGTGGATGATGTCAAAGTACACTGAATGACATGTGATAAGTGTAGTGACTCCAGGTCTAAGAACCACAATCACCACCATCATTATGAGATGTGACTCTAACTACCAATCATGGTATCCATGTGTCACTCTCAAGGTGGGTCTATCTGATACATTGTTCTCTAACAAGTATCTATGTATTTGATTTGATATCCCATATCATGGATAATGAGATTCTTCCATCAACCAACATACATTCTAATCTTATGTGTTATTGATGTCTATGGATATTTCCACAATAACAACCAATTAGGGAGAAAACAAGAATACATACTCTTAGCATACATATGATCTCACTGTTCATGTCATCAACCTGAAGACATATATCATTGAGTATATTATTATATAGACATCTCTAAGTTTTATGGTCATCTCACAATATAAAACACAAACATATAGATTGGAAAGTTGCCTTTATTGATATGATCAATGTAGTATTACAAATCATTTACATAGTATCTCATTACAATCATCAAATGATAGTCTCTATAGGTATACATACAAACAGATTCCCACTTGAACTTATACCCAATCACTCATGAATCTCAATCCAAGGGATCAAACATGGCCATCATGTTTCTGCTATGAAAGTGCTTTGTGAGCGGGTCAGCCACATTGCTTTCTGTAGGTACTCTACAAATCTTCACATCTCCTCATTGTACGATCTCTCGTATGAGATGGAACTGTTGTAGAATATGTTTGGAACGTTAGTGCAATCTTGGTTCTTTAGCCTATGCAATTGCTTCATTGTTGTCGCAAAACAACTCAATTGCATCACCAACGCTTCGAAGCACTCCAAGTTTAGAAATGAACTTCTTGATCCACATAGCTTCCTTTGCAGCATTAGATGCGGAAATATATTTGGCCTCTGTTATAGAATCCACAACCAGTTTAGAAGCTAGCATCGATGTAACCCTTTACCACATGGATCTGTAGTCATCTTTGTCAGTTTAGAAGCTAGCATTGCGATCTGTAGTCATCTTTGTCAGTTTAGAAGCTAGCATCAATGTAACCCTTTACCATGAGCTCTTCCTCACCACCGTATACCAAGAATTGATCCTTAGTCCTTCTTAAGTACTTTAGGATGTTCTTTACAGCTGTCTGGTGACATTCACATGGATCTGACTGATATCGTCCCATCATGCTCAAAGCATACGACACATCCGGACGAGTATATAACATCGCGTACATGATAGATCCAATTTCTAATAAATATGGAATCTTACGCATGCGTTCCCGTTCATCACATGAACTAGGACATTAGGATTTAGATATCATAACCCCATGGGACATGGGAAAGTTACCTCTCTTAGAACCCTCCATGCTAAATCGCTTTAGCACCTTGTCAATGTATGTGCTCTGGCTTAGGCCTAGAAGCCTTCTAGATCTATCTCTATATATCATGATCCCTAGTATATAGGGTTCTTTTCCTAAATCCTTCATAAAGAAGGTCTTCCCTAGCCAACCTTTTACTGTTTGAAGAGTAGGGATGTCATTTCCCATCAATAGTATGTCATCCACATACAATATGAGAAATATGATTGTGCTCCCACTAACCATTTTGTAAACACAAGGTTCATCTTCATTTTGACTAAAGCCAAACTTTTTGACGACTTCATCAAAACGTAGATTCCAGCTCCGAGATACTTACTTCAATCCATAGATTGATCTTTGTAGCTTACAAACTTTATTGTCTTCCTTTGGATTGATAAAACCCTCTGGGTGTGTTATGTATAAATCCTCGAGAAAATTCCCATTAAGGAATGTTGTTTTAACATCCATCTGCCAAATCTCATAGTCGTGATAAGCTACAATGGAAAGCATGATCCTGATGGATTTAACCATGGCAACTGGTGAGAAGGTCTCATCATAATCAACACCTTGAATCTGATAGAATCCTTTCACAAGCAATCTACCTTTATAGGTTTGAACATTTCCATCCATGTAGGTCTTCTTCTTGAAGACCCACTTGCACCCTATGGGTTTTACCCCTTTGGGTGGATCCACCAAGGTCCATACCTTATTAGTGTATGTGGATTCCATCTCAGATCTCATGTCTTCGAGCCATTTCTCAGATTTTGTTCCCTTAGTAGCTTCAAGATAGGAAGTTGGCTCATCTACTATGCCCAATTTGTCACTGTCTTGAGTCACGAGAAATCCAAATTTCTCAGGCTCAAGTTATGTCCTACTAGACCTATGAAGTTCCTATGTTACATTTGGATCTTGAAATTCTACAACAATTTGTGATTCTTCATGCTCCTTATGTACCTCCTCAAGTTCTCTTCTTTCTTGTTGGTCTCAAACTTCTTCAAGCTCTACATTCCTCCCACTAGTTCCTTTGGAAATAAATTCCTTTTCAAGAAATACAACAGTCCTAGCAAAAAACACTTTGTTGTCAGTTGGTATTTAGAAGTAGTATCCCCGAGTTTCCTTGGGGTATCCATCAAAATAGCATTTTTCTAATTTGGGTCCAAGCTTTTCAAGAAATTGTTTCCTAACATAATCTTCACATCCCCAAATCTTTAACATAGACAAATTGGGATGATTCCCATTCCATATCTCATATGGTGTCTTTTGAACCGATTTGAAAGGTACACAGTTAAGTGTAAACACTGCAATTTCAAGAGCATATCCCCATAACGATATTGGAAGTTTGTCTGAACTCATCATTGTTCGTACCATGTCTAATAATGTATGATTCCTTCTTTCTGACACACCATTATGTTGTGGTGTACCTGGTGGAGTCCATTGTGATACTATACCACAGTCTCTCAGAAGGTCCTTAAACTCTTGGCATAAGTATTCACCACCTCGATCTGATCAGAGTGCTTTAATACTCTTACCAAGTTGCTTCTCTACTTCATTCATGAAAGTCTTGAACATTTCAAGTGTTTTTGACTTGTGTTTCATAAGATATACATAGGCATACCTACTGAGGTCATCAATGAAGGTAATGAAGTAT
Organism: Alisma plantago-aquatica; assembly: GCA_963693085.1. Classification (NCBI taxonomy): domain Eukaryota; kingdom Viridiplantae; phylum Streptophyta; class Magnoliopsida; order Alismatales; family Alismataceae; genus Alisma; species Alisma plantago-aquatica. The sequence goes on along the minus strand of OY856409.1, from coordinate 1,911,423,115 downwards.
TGATAGCCTCCTCTAGCATTTGATCTAAAAGGTCCACATACATTAGTATGTATGAGCCCTAGCAGATCACTAGCTCTCTCATTATGTCTAGTGAATGGAGTCTTGGTCATCTTCCCTAATAAACATGCCTCACATGTCTCTAATGATTCAAAATCAAAAGAGTCTAGATAACCATCCTTATTGAGTCTAGATATGCGCTTCTCGTTTATGTGCCCAAGACGACAATGCCATAAGTATGTTTTGTTTGAGTTGTCAAGTTTTAACCTTTTAGTATTTACGTTGTATATGCTAGTCTCAAGTTCTAACAAGTAGATACCATAAGACATAGGGGCATTGCCATAAAAGATCTCATTTTTAGAAATAGAAATAATTCCTTTCTTAATGTGAAATTCAAATCCACTCTTATCCATACAAGATACAAAAGTAATATTTCTATTAATGGTAGGTACAAAATAGCAATTCTCTAATTCTATTACAAGGTCGGTAGGCAAAGATAAACTAATAACTCCAACTGCGGTGGGAGCAACTCTTGCTCCATTAGCGACCCGCAGCTCGACTTGGCCCTTTCGTAAAGGCTTACTTCTTATTAGATCTTTTATATTAGAACATATGTGAGATCCACATCTGGTATCCAGTACCCATGATGAAGAAGTATTTAAGTTTATCTCAATAACATATATACCTAAAGTGGAGATCTCTATCCCCAGCTTCTTCTTCCTCAGTTCCTCCAGGTAGAGAGGACAATTTCTTTTCCAATGTCCAACCTGGTGACAATGGTGACAACTGCCTTTTTGGAGATCCCACCTTTAACTTTGAGTGCGGATGACTTTGGCTTCTACCCAGATTTAGAACTTTTCTTAGCCTTCCCTTTGCCTTTTTACTTTTCCTTTGTCTTGCTGATCATCATCACAAACTTGGGCTTGTCTTTCGTCATATGTGATTCAGTTGTCCTCAACATGCCCAACAATTCTGACAATGGCTTGTCAAGATTGTTCATGTTGTAGTAATGAAAAAATGACTATATGATTCAGGAAAAAATTGTAGAATCACATCAGTGGCCAACTCTTGACCTAGGGGAAATACCAGCTTGGATAGGCTTTCCACGTACCCAATCAAAGTGAGTATATGAGTGCCAACTGAGTCTCCCTCTTTCATCTTGCTCCTGAACAAAGACTTAGAGACATCATATCTCTCCTATCTTGTTTGATGTTGATACATGTTCTTGGGATGTGTTACCATCTCCATGACATTCATGTTCTCATGTTGCTCTTACAACTCATAGTTCATTGAGCACAACATCAGGCACTTGACATCCACAACATCATCAAGGTGCTTCTTATAAGCATCCTTTTCAGCCTTGGGCACATTTACAGCGGGTTCCACTAGCTCTGGCATTTCAAGGACATAGAGCATACACTCATGTGTGAGAACAATTCTCAACGTCCTAAACCAGTTTTGAAAGTTGGTTCTGGTAAGTTTGTCCTTCTCAAGGACCGATCACAATGAGAAAGTGTGAGTGTTGTTTGCCATTTCATTTCTACAGAAGAAAATTTTACATGTAGTCCAAAACATTTTGACTTGTAAAGATTTGATAAATGAGATTAATTAGGCCTTTAATTAATTATGCTCCCACTATTTTATTCAAATTGATAGCTCTCACTATCAACTCAGAAGATTACATCACACAACCTTCTAGTGAGCCAAGATCCAAAATAATTGGATCAATGCCTAGCCAACGCCGACGTCAAAAACCAAATACTAAGGTAGGAAACTTTTGCCAATTACATCATATGCAACTCTTGGATAGATGATCATGCACAACTCCTTGCCATGATGCATCTGTGTGCCTCTAGTACTTGATCCTATCAAGGTTCCCTAGTTAAGTCCAATCCATAAGCCAACACGATGAGTGTGCACCCTACGGAGGCAGACCCACACACCCACCATCACACTTCCATGATATAGACAGTGTATCACACGGTGTGTTGCTTTATGGAAGGAAACTAAAACTGAATATTATTAATTGAGGGGTTTTATTAATACATATACATATCCAAACACCACATACTTATAGTACGTATCATATACTAATATATTCACAACCACAAATGATAGACTTGCAATAACAAACACAAATACATCGGTTATGGCCATACTATTGTAATCCTTTGGAGAAACAAAGGATTATAGTCAACCTATGGTCTTATGCATCTCATGCAACACCTGTGAATCAACATGTAAGCCTCTAAGGATCAGTATTATAATGAACAAATTCATGGATGCTTCCTGAGGTTGGAACTTCAAGTTGCTTCTTAGAATTGGATCTTCTTGTTGCTTCTCCATGGACGCTCCTTGGATTTGGATCTTCAGGTTGCTTTTTGGAATTAGATCTTCATGGTGCTTCTCCATGGATACTCCTTGGAGTTGGATCTTCAAGTGGTCTCCTTATATCAATTACAAAGACTAAAACTAATCATATCTCTATTACATCATATGAGTATAATTATAAAGGGAAAGAATTAATTACACTTTAAAATAAGATATGAGGGTTGGAATGCAAGCTGAATACTTTATACAAAGGATGCATATGCAACCATTATACATCCATAGCATTCACAAATAAACATATCTACAAGATTTGCATCCACATTCATTCACAACATTCACAAAAGGGGATACTAGGCCATAATCGTGCATGCATTCACCACATAAATAAATTTTTAATGGTGACGTGTATGTTATCATAGGTATATCTACATATACATATATACATATTAAAATTACAGTACTTTTAATGGGGGACATTCCCCATTAAATAAATTTTTGACTCCTACACAGACTATGTGGGGTACACAGGGGCAGCACCCCTGTGTGGGGATCGAGGGGAGGCCGCCCCTAAAAGGTCTATGGAATTTTACTTTCATGCACTTAGGAAAATCAATATTTTCCATACTCGACCCCATCCGAAAAGTCAAAAATAGAAGCCTGCGGCATATGTGGAATTAGGCTTAGATTTACACATTAGAAGTTTTAATTCACATCGTATACAACATAGAAAATAGTATATAGTGATTTGATCATATCAAAATGAATCCAAATACGTTGTAGATCAACGTTGCTCTGATACCATTGTTGGGTTTTGTGGAGAAAACATACACGGCGGAAGCAACAAAAATTCACGCAATCCAAAATAGGATCTCGTCAACAACAGCATATTCGAAAAGAGTATTTACAGGATATTCCTTATCGAGGAGAAAGTCCGGTGATGTCCCACTGCATAATGGTGTGCAACGATGCTGGCCTACACAGACGGAACTTCTCTCCCATTACTTAAGTGTGTCGCAGGAATATCTGGAGGTGCTCCTCTCGTGTGGTGATGTACGCCATTCATAGCAGGTACGGATAGTTGTAGATGTCCTCAGAACATAGGCGTCTCTATGTATGTGTCTCTACTTCATCCACACGGATGGACTGAAACTCCACGTCATGCTTCCTAATCCGGTAGGAAGGAGTTGTCTCTGTGCGGCGGCATGCTAGCGTCGCGGTGCTCTCCTTTCTCTCCTGAGGAAGGTGACAACTAGGGTTTATGTACGTGAGCGTAAACTGAAAAGCCTCTCTCAATATCTTATATAAATATCAGTCGTCAATCTCCTTTAAATAGGAGATGAAGGGAAGTAGGGTTTCCTAAACCCATAGATAAATAGAAACACTATGTTAATTAAAATGCTTGTGGATTAATTATAATATTCTAGAATTCATTAATTAACTAAATAATCACATTAATTGATTAATTAATATCTGACTCCATGCAAACGCTTGGGATGGCTCTATGGGCATATATACCAACAATGTATAAATATATATATCATGATATTTACATAGAATATATATATATATATATATATATGTATGTATGTATATATATATATATATGTGGGTGTGTGTGTGTGTGTGTGTGTGTGTGTGTGTGTGTGTATATATATATATATATATATATATATATATATATATATATATATATATATATATATATATATATATATATATATATATCATGATATTTACATGGCATAGATACCATAGAGCACACATTTAACAACCACAAAGAAGATATGAAATGGAATGTCAATTAACACTCTAAATCGTTGTATAATGATACAAATAGTAGCAAAATGGGAATTTTATAAACTATTTTATCTTAATAGGTATGAAATCAAGTCAGATATTTTTTTTATTTATTTGTCACTATAGACAACGTTATATGTAAAATTTGGTCTTGAAGATCAAAATATTTAACTTTTTGATTGTTAGTTTCATGAACTAAACTGGTTGTTCTATATAAATACAAGAATAAGTGGTTATTCTTTATAAAATACAAGAGTAATAGAATTCCAATGGTACTTCGACTATGTCTAACTTTAATAGATGAAATAGATCTAAAAGAACATAGTGTCTCTATAAATGATATAATATCTATTAAACTTGGAGTACCAACATATATATAAGTCTATATTATATGCTTTAAGCAATGAAATTAGTATAAAGTGAGTCCTTCAGTTTTTCTAATATATGTCATCAATGTAATTTATTCAGCCACTCTATCACTATAATATGTTCGTGATCTCATATTAGCTGTGAAATTCAATCTTCATACTCTTAGACAATTTTTACTTTAGGTACATTAGTCATTGTGCCAAAATAGGTCAATTTTATCCTTAAATAAAAAAATTATCTATGTTCTCGAATTGGAAAATCTCCATGTTTTATTAAAGGTTGAAGACCAAGTGTTTGTTATAAAATCATAGATCAGGTATGATGTATGTACACCCTCATTTTGAGTTATACATACATTATTCTATCTCAAAATTGCATACACTTTATTGATGATTAGTTTCTCTTTATTATATCCATCCACCTCAATCTATAATGTACTATGAATACATAAAATTTGTGTTATTTGTACTGTTCTAGATTTATTCTACACCATAATACTATTAAAACATAGCAACAAATTGATTGAGGAACTTTAAGCTGTTGACTTACAAAAGGGTTGTTGATCTGCATTACTTGAAGGTGGTGATAGTGATGTCATTCAGTATGAACTTGCATGTTCAAACTATGTAGATAGTTTAAATTCACAAGTCATAACATAATATAAATATTCAAAAAAAATTGAATGTAAAGTAAAAGCATTTAGGCATCATGTAATTATGTAATCAATAAAATTTGTTAAAATTTATTCCAAATTCTTTAATTTTGTATTTTTTTCTTTCAAACAATTAGGTTTTATTTTCGTGAACAAATTTCTGTATTCATGCAAGGGATTGCAAATATTTCATGTATTGGCTTTTTTGGTTCCATATAATTGGTTTGTGTAGTATTATATCAAAGTTGAGAAATAAAAAAGCAAGAAAACAACCACATACTTAATTGTTTGTTTGAAACAAATTGAAATTCACATTCATTCAATTGTGTATGCTTAAACTTGAAACTATCATTCATGTATGAAACGTTGATAATTAATGTCTAACATGAAGTCGGACAGCACTTGTTAGACACAAGCATGGAAGACCAATGACATACAAAAGGAGCATACTTGGAAGTACCAAGTATCTATGTTAATTGGGCCATTATATTCAATTAATTTTGTTAGTTATTCCTAGCACACAAAATTGATTGATTGGATTTAGCAAAATCAAGTTGTTTATTTGTCTTACTTCCGCTTATGTTCTACTAATTGGGAAATTAAAACTCATGTAAGAAGCCACTAATTAGATTTTTCTATGAGATATGCCAATTTTGAAACGATATATGACATAAATATCAATGATGCAGTTATGGAAATTATTCAAGGATACAAATTGGTTTGAATAAAATAGATAAGATATGTATCGATCTTTTCAAACGCAAACACCTTTTCATTAAATATAGAACTTGTTTTCTTCTCATTATAGTGTCTTTTATAAATATGTAAGATCCGGTGGCATAACATTAGTTCAATTGTGGAAGTTCAACACCTTTGAAACTACATTCAATCGAGAACACTTCAATGAGTATACTTTTGTTGTTTTTCTCTTCTTCTTACCAATGTGAGATGCTTTAATAGTAAACATTGTGAGATGTTTTGATAATATTATTAATTTTATACTTTACTAATACACTTGGTTTTGGTTGGTTCTACACTTCATCAACAACGCTATGAACAATAGTGAAGTCACAACCAAGTAGGATAGATGTTAGCACTAACTGGACAAGTTCAAGTCCTTTAGAACTAATACAAGGATCAAAGAGTTTTGATAATGGCCCTTCATCCAAATGTATCAAGCTGTATATACTTGTATCTGATATCTATACTAATAAAAACATTGCATTTTATGGTGGTTTTAGTGACTTCTGATTTGTAGTATAGCATCAACCATACCTAGAATGACCGCATCTTGGCCAAGAATGTGACATCTCAAGAGTGGTGTACATACTAAGTCGGTTAGAGTAAGTTAGAAGGGTAGATCACTTTGAAATTGTGGATCTTTTTGCTAAAATCAAGATTAGCTTTGTGTCACATAACAAAGTTTCATACCTTTTAGTAGGGGTGTCAATGGGTAAGGGTTAACCCGTTTACCCTTTATCCATACCCTTTAGGGGAAGGGTAAGGGTAAAGAATTTTTTTTACCCTTTACCCGCCTATCCACTACCCTCTAACCCGCTACCTTAGTGGGTAAGGGTAAGGCATTACTCATACCCTCTAGCCCACTATCCGCCAATATTTATATATAATATATTAAATATATTGTCATTTTGTTGTTTAAGCATATTAAATATTCAATATTATGTGGTCATCATTTAATATAATACATAGTTTTCTTGTTTATTTTTTATGTAGATAATTTGATCATGTATACATCACCATTTTGGAGGTGTACGAACAACGTGTATGAGATATTTTCTAGTTTATTTACCATTTGACATAATGTTGTAGAAGATTACTTATCATCATTATGAATATTTATAGTCATTCTTGAGCATCATGATATATCACTTAAATATATTAGGACACTTATTATTGTTAATATTATCATACATTTGAGAAGACATATAAATTCCCCACCTCACCCTTACCCTCCCCGTTTACCCAGTGGGTAAGAGGGTAAGGGTAAGGAGAGGGTAAGGACATTGGTGGAATGGGAAATTACCCATACAGTTATCCACCACTCTTGGTGGGTAAGGGTAAGGGTAAGACGTTACCCTCCTCATACCCTCCCCATTGAGGGTCTTAGCTTTTAGTTCATCCTATGCAGATGCATTGTAGATTCAGGGAAACAAAATTATTTGTCTGAATAGAAAACTAAATGCCCACATATAACCCCCAAGTCTGAGGCAAATCTTATACGAAACAAATACAAGAAAAGAAAACATCAAGATGGACGGAAGTCTTTGCAAGGAATGTGACCAATACTATTCCATAACATCGTTTGGATAGACCTTGGGTAAGTTGATGGTTGGCATAAAATGAAAAATTAATGTAAAAATCACATTGCAAGATGATTGCTGGTCTATGCGAAAGCAATTTGAATGGCATAAGGAATAACTCACCCGTAAGAGCCCAAAGTAATGATGTCTCCATGATAAAGAAACCAAGATCTTCATGGGGAAACATAGTTGGTTGGCATCGGCATCAGAGAGAAATGGTGCTCAACTGATGGAAGGATTCCAATTAAAGAATGCAGATGGATTTCCAGATACGATCTATGTTGATCTGCCGTACGTCCCGTTAAGCACTGCAAGATAGGTACATCGTCAATCCTAGATGTTTCATACACACCAGCATAGGTGCTCGAAGTTGTACACCGCATTATTGATTGTTGGCCAAGGTCTGTTTGCACAACTGTCCATCATCTTGATGACTGATTGTAACTTCATTGGGTAGCCCATGACCCAACACCAATAGAATTAATTACCAGCTAGGATCTACATCGCCCTGCAACAACTGTGGTTGATGGTGCAACTCCCGTCTCCTTACTAAGGTATAGTCAAATAGACATTGTCGGCAGTTCAATAGGAATAGGTGAGTGCATACACGAGCTTTTGCATCAATGAATCCCGCTGTCCCAAATCAAGTGATGCAGTAAGATTTATCAATGCACGGTTCTGTTAATCGCTGCAGCTAGGAGTCATACTCCGGCTGCAGTCATACTCCATTGTGCTCGTTGCAGTGGTTTCGAGATATCATCGTCCTGATCCGATCCACTTGTCCGCTAGTGCCTTTGTGGCTTTGCCGATTCCATTAGAAACTGCTTGAGTCATGGAAAGCGAGGAACGTGTTCATCGAGAGCGCAACAAAGAGGGGAAGGAGTCGAGGATACATGCATCCGTTCAGGGAGTCAAACTGTACGTTTATGAGATAATAGCATAGCATAAATCGGAAGCTTAATTATAGTCCGCACCAGTAATGAGAGTCTCCATCAAGAAGACTAGATTCGGGCTTTCCCTCCAACACCAAGATCGAAGGGTGTTCACTGTGTCAGGGTTGCCCAACCCCTGACAATTCCAGCTTATGATTTTCATGGCTGTTCACGGGGCTGGTCTCCGTCAGTCCCCGCTACTTGAACACTCTGTGTCCCATCCTGCTGTGAAGTTGGTGCACTGCTCCTTATTTTCTTGGATATGTCTTCCATAGGACTTGCTATATCAAGCTCCATATCACAATACTCAGACTGTCTTCCTCGCTTTCCCGAGATGGTGTCCCAAACAACTTCTTGCTCTGATATCCCCAGTCGTTGCGCCCTACTCATCTTGTATACCCACGGTGGCTTCTTGTTCTTCTTTGCTTCTCCCTTATCTCTTTTTCCCATCTTCTTCCTGCTTTCCATCTTCATCTGAGCCCTCGTCTTGATCTGCCTTTGCGCCGGTTGCTACTGTGGGTTGCATTCTGCCTCGTATTGTTTGGGTATGGTCTCCAGTTCCTCCCTTGGACCTGCCGTTCTCAGACCTGGATCAGACATGTTCTCGGTGAAAGCTCTCCCGTGCTCCACCTCCCTGCTCAGGTTAGACGTTGCCCGATGCTGCCTCTCCATGGGTTCTTCTCTGTCGATTGTAGCCTGACTTCTTTCCCCTCGTCCTTCCTCCATTATCTGCCCTTTGTTCGTGTCCTTGCCGACATCCGCCCTTGATGCTTCCTGTCGTTCCGGGAAAAGCTTCTCCAACTCGTAAGGGGATTCCGCACTATCTTCTTGGTGTCGCTGTGTCTGTGCGCTCCTCCTACTCTCTGTAATGTGCCCTCTCTTCCCTGCTGCCTCGCCGTCCCCGTCCTCGCCGGCCCGGCTACTTTGCGAACCACCTTCTCCCGTCGTCTCCTTGGTCGACGATCCCTGCTCTACCGGCTTATTTCTGAAGATTATCCTTTTCGTAACCCGGGTGTGACCATGAAGTTCTTCGTGTAAAGTCGTCCTCGGCTTCCGCGGGGATGCTCTCAGCCACGGTCCCCATTGTTGGCCTCCGTCCTCGCCTTCGATCCGATCGGTGCAGTCCCGTTCTACATGACCAAGCTTCCCGCAAACATGGCAAAAGTGCACCAATCTTTCATACTTCACGTCCAATGTGATGATGTTCTTGGTATTCCCTGCTAGCCGTAGAACCCTCTTCAGCGGTTTCGTAATGTCCAGGTTAACCCTGACCCTCGCCGATGATTCCCACCCAAGTTCATCGACGTCCAAGTCAAGAACCTCTCCCAGCCTGCTAGCGATCCTCCTGATAGCTTGGTCCGACCGGAACCCTAAAGGAAGCCCGTAGATCCGAGCCCAAAAGGGGGTGTGCTTGATAACGATCGTCCCCGGCTGCTCTTCCTTCTCAATCTCCTTGAATATCAACAGCTTATTATCGAAATTCCATGGCGCCCCATCCACCACCTTCTGCTTGTCCCTCCAATCGAAGAATTGGATGATAAAGACGTCGCCTTCCAGTTGCTTGAAGACAACCTTCTGCGATAGCCCCCAAGATTGTGTGAGTGTGCACCGCATCGCCCAGAAGTTGGGCGCCCTGTCCGTCAGAAACCGCGCCACCAGCGCTAGCCCTAGATGCTCCTCTTCCCCGTTTTGTTCATCGCCGACGTCGATCGTCTCTTCCTCCTCTGTCGTCAACTGTAGCCGCTCGTATCTCTCTGCCAGTTCCTCCGCCATCATGGGGAGAGTACCAGGAAGCTCGCCCGAACCTTGGACCTGCAAGAGAAGGTGACCCGTACGGGTAGGAGGACTCCCACACGCCGTAACCCTAGTCGCCAGAGCGGTACTAAAGGTTTTTCACGTGATGGGTTTAGGGAGAGAATTGTAATTTTATGAAAAGTCCTTGCGAGGTAATAAAATTAAATTCTTTCCAAATCCCGGTTGGGTAAGCAACTGGGTAGTGGACTGACAACTTTAGTATCTGCGAGGTTGATGACGGAACAGGGGCTGAAAAATGGAGAGCAGTGGGAATTTATGGGTGGGCGGATCAGCAGTTGAAAACTAATACATGGAACCTGATACGGGAGTTGAAAAATACTTCGGATTTGCCTACTATTTTCTTTGGTGACTTCAACGAGATAGTTGCCAATATGAAAAAGGCGGGAGGCCCCCCAAAACCATACCGGCACATGCAGGACTTTCGTGATGTGATAGACGACTGTGATTTGACGGATCTGGGTTACAGTGGAAATATCTTCACGTGGCAAAGGGGAACGACACCTGAAACGCTTGTGAGGGAGAGATTGGATAGAGCTTTGGCGTATCCCAGTTGGGTGGCAAGATTTCCACAGGCACGTGTCATCCACCTACCGATTGTTGAATCCGATCATGCACCGATTATCATAAACACGGAGAACAGGAGGAGGAAACAAAGAGGAAAGCAGGATAATTTTTTCTTCGAGCCCATGTGGATGGAGGATGAGATGTGTGAAAATATCATCAAGGAATCATGGGATGGTGGAGCAACGATTGATTTGCATGGAAAGATGGAAAGATGCAGCTTAAAATTAAAAACCTGGGCGCACGAGAAGTTTGGGAAAATGAGAAGAAGGATAAAAGAACTAGAAGGACAGCTGGGTGAAGCCCAACTCCTACCGCCAGATAGAATCAACCTTGACAGGTGTTCCCGCATGGCAGCCGAACTCCAAGAATGGCACAGGTGCGATGAAAAGTATTGGCATGCAAGGGCAAGAATGAATGAGATGAAAGTGGGCGACAGAAACACGGCGTATTTTCACCACAAAGCTTCCCAAAGGAGAAAAAGAAACAAGATAGAAGGACTCCATGATGATGAAGGGCAATGGCATACGAAAGAAGAGGAGATTGAGAAATTCGTCACCACTTATTTTCAAGGGCTGTTCACGACGTCAAATCCAATGGGATGGGAGACAGCCACCAAAGGGGTTGAAAGGAAAATTGGGAGTGCGGACAATGAAGATTTGGAGAGGGATATCACCACGGAAGAAATCCAAACAGCGCTGAAAAATATGCATCCAAATAAAGCACCCGGGCCCGATGGAATGAAAGCTATGTTCTTTCAAAAATACTGGCACATAGTGGGAGATGATGTAGCTAATTATATAAAAGGGTGGTGGAAATCCGAAGGCAGTATAGCTGATGTAAATACCACTCTTGTAGTTCTCATTCCTAAAGTGAAAGCACCGAAAGAGATGGGGGAGTTCCAACCCATTAGTTTATGCAATGTAATCTATAAAATTGCAGCAAAAGTCCTTGCCAACTGCCTACGCCCAATGATGGATAAAATCACTTCTGAACAGCAAAGTGCCTTTATACCAGGAAGGCTGATCACAGACAATGTCCTTGTGGCTTATGAGTTGTTCCATAGTATGAAAGGTGCAGCGGGGAAGAAGAAGGGTCATATTGCTTTGAAGCTTGATATGTCAAAAGCATATGACAGGGTGGAATGGGGTTTTGTTGATTACATACAAGAGAAGCTGGGCTTTGGAGAGCTGTGGAGGAAAAAAGTCATGAATTGTATGTCGACAATATCTCATTCTTTTGCCATCAATGGGGAACGTACCAGGAGATCTCAACCTTCCAGAGGACTGCGCCAGGGTGACCCTCTCTCACCTTACCTTTTCATTTTATGTGCTGAAGCTTTTTCTTCTTCCTTAAATATTGCTTCTCTACAAAATATTATTCATGGAGTACGAGCCAGCCGCCATGGGCCTCGTATTTCTCACCTCTTCTTTACAGATGATTCCATTCTTTTTGCGAGGGCGACCAAGGAGGAATGCCTGAAATTAGCTGTGATTATCAGCCAGTACGAACAAGCATCCGGACAAAAAATTAACCTATCCAAAACCGAGGTGGCCTTCAGCAAAGGAGTCAGCCGAGAGAGGAAGGACGAGATATGTCAAGTACTACAAGTCAAAGAGGTGGAGAGGCACGGGAAGTACCTGGGTCTACCAGCCGCAGTGGGCAGATCAAAGAAGCAAGCCTTCTCATATATCCAGGACAAAGTTTGGAACAAATTGCAAGGTTGGAAGGAAAAGCTGCTTTCCAAGGCGGGAAAGGAGGTTCTTATCAAGGCAGTGGCCCAAGCGATTCTGTCATACATGATGAGCATTTTCCAGTTACCGGGGTATCTTCTTGACACCATCAACAGTTCCATTGCTAGATTCTGGTGGGGAGCAAAAGATGGAGAAAGGAAGATAGCTTGGGTCAGTTGGGAAAAATTATGTAAGCCGAAGAACTAAGGAGGCATGGGATTCCGAGACATTAGCGCTTTTAATCAAGCTCTCCTTGCCAAGCAAGTATGGCGGCTCTTTCACAGGCGAGATACACTGGCTCACAAATTTCTAAAGGCCAAGTACTTTCCTTCATGTAATGTACTAGAGGCTAGAAGGGGTCACAACCCAAGCTTTACGTGGAGGAGTATTTGGAATTCTAAAAGCATCGTACTCGAAGGCATGCAATGGCGAGTGGGCGATGGCAAAGACATCAACATACGGACTGACAGTTGGATCCCAAATTTAAATGGAAGCATAGAAGGGAGGATGGGTATATCTTCACCGACGGTATAAAAAGTCAATCAACTTATTGATCAAGAGACTGGACAGTGGGATTGCGGGCTGGTCCATGAGCTACTATCACATGACGTGGCTGCTATGGTGCTAGCCATTCCTCTAGGGGTCGTAGCAAGGGAGGACAAAATTTTCTGGAAACCAAGCAAGAGCGGGGATTATACGGTGAGGTCGGCATATTGGTTGGCAACCCAACAACCGAGAAGAGACGGACAACCGGTCAGCCAAGAGGAAAAGGATGTGTGGCGGGCTGTATGGAAGTCGGGTCTATATCCAAAAGCGGCTCACTTTTTATGGCGTTGTTTCGTCGGCTCCTTAGCCACGGTTGGTAGGCTGTTTGATAGGCACTGCCATGAGGACGGTATATGCACCATTTGTAGGAGGGAGAAGGAAGATATTGGGCACATGTTTTTCAAATGTGACCAGGCGTGGGAGCTATGGAAGGATTAACCGTTGGAAGTGCAGCACCGTATAGAAGAGATGGGCGCAATACCAGTTAAGGCAGCCATCATGGCTGCGGTGTGGCCGGAGCAAGGTGAGCTAGATGTCGACATGGCTGCTGCTCTTTGGGCCATATGGAGTAGGCGGAACGACATCGTCTTTGGGAACAAGGTGCGGCACCCCCACATGATGAAGAACGCTCTATTACCTTGGGTCCGAAGCAGCCCGGCGCCGAACAGCAATGCTTGCAGCCCGAGCACGACGGGTGCAAGTGTGCCATGGAGAAAACCACCGGAGGATGTTCTTAAATTGAATTGCGATGCTGCGGTTAATGTCCAAGGAAAAGACGGCTTGGGGATGGTGTGGCGGACAGCTACGGGTGCAGCAACAAAGCTAGAAGGGAAACAACATCCGACACTCAAGGATCCTATGTGCGCCGAAGCTCTTGCTATTAGAGAAGGACTCCTCCTTTCCAAAGAGATGAACCTCTCGCAGCTAATGGTGGAGTCGGATGCCGAAGCGGTGATCAAGCTCATTGTGAATGGGTCTAAGAGAGCGGATCTTCTGGGTTCTATACTTGAGGACATAGGCTTTCTTAAAAGTTTCTTTGCTAGTATTTCTTTTGTTTACTGTCGTAGAGTGGCGAATGGGGTAGCACATCAGCTAGCCCGATTGGCTGTTAGTAGTAGTTTTTCTTTTCTTAATAGTAGCTCCTTACCACCGGTTGTAAAAAACTGCATTCAAGCAGATTTGCTCATCTAATATATTAGATCCGTTGATTTCAAAAAAAAAAAAAAAAAAAAAATCGGAAGCTTAATAAAAGAATAGGATAATTGGATGTAGAAGTTGATTGTTAACGTAAAAGGAGTCTGGTTATTTAGGGATTGTTAACGTCAAACTAAGGAGTCTGGTTATTTAGGGATTGAGAGAGTGCGGAGGACGGAGACGAATGTTGGCCTTTAGTAGAGAGAGTAAGAGTATATGAAGGTATGGTTTATGATGGCGGGTGCTTTTAGAATGGAAGAACTATATTGGCAGGCGCTTTCAAGATGGGAGACCTTGTTTAAGTCCAGTATCAAGGTGATGAGCCAGTACGTAGGATCACTTGATACTATATTAATTCTTCCCTTGCTTCCTTTCAACTCTAGTGTCCAAGGCCGTGTGTATCAATCTCCCGCACGCGACTTTCACATGTATTATATTTTTCAGCATATCCAAGAATCACAAAACATGTAACCTCTTCATCTTTGCATAAAGTTACATGATTGAATGATTCAAACGTCTGCACTTGAAAGAAATGATATATAACCCAAAAATAAATTGAACTATTTATACACAGGAGAACTATATTTGAGGCACGCACTAAGATTCACCTACTTTGAATCACGCACTAAACATGGAGCAATGATTTTAGTTGTCTCTCTTAATTCCACTAGGTTAGTACACTACATACTACCTCAATAATATATCTACAATGAGTCTATTTTAGACTGACTGAGACTGGTATGTGATTAATAGTTTGAATGGATGTGATTCTTTCTCTTGATTTATGGTCAATGTAAGGTGACCTGGAAGGTTCAGCTATTGTCTAAGAATTAAAAGCAATTAGGTAAGAAGAAAAAGCTAATGAGGACATCATTCTAAGAAATATCTCTAAGACTAGGAAATCATAAAGGTACTAAAAGTGTCAGTTATATTTTGAGAGAGTGAAGGTGTTTTTACATAATGTTCCATTGGTTCTACCATATTGTCTATGTCTCTAAAGATTTAGTAGTTTTATGCTGGTGATACTAGATTTACTTTTTTTAAAAGGAATAATATAACTAATAATGAAGATTATACATGATTAGTATATCATAAACCTATTGATCAGTTTGGACATTTAAGTGAGAATTTCATATCAACATGAATATTAAAAGCTTGAAATATGAGTAAAACATCAATTTGAACATCTTGTACATTACATTTAGCAAATGTCCACATAGCTATTTTCTTCATCCTGACTTATCAAATACTATCACAGAAAATACATTTATTACAAAATCACACATTTTTATTCACATATGCTAACATATTATATCATAGATCTTTTTCATAATTTGCAAGAATAATTATGCTGCATATCTTATTATATCACTAATGTGGTTTATCCATTCGACTGATGACATAAATAAAAGTCGTTAGAATTATTTTTTACTTGTTTTCCTAGGATATTTGATATGTGAATAAAAATATTACTATTTATTAGTATCATAATAAATATTAAGAAAGGAAAATACAAGTAGTTCATCCTTCAAATAATGTCAAAATTGTTTTACGTTGTAAATAGATATAAAATTTGTATATCACATGTGTTGTGTTAACTTTTGTGAGCTTGAATAAATTTTCTTGTCATATTTATTTATCTAATATTTTTAACATATGAAAATAAAAATAATTGAGCACTAAGTTGATGTTGTTGTCAAGTTATGGTAAAAAACATTTTTATATGTATTTGGTGAACATGATTATGCACAATAATATATATATAAATACTACAAAAAAAGTGATGGTCTTTGTACAATTACATATAAGACAACAAGTATGATTTTCTTTTTCTTTCAATGAAAATAAAATATTTTTCCACAATGTAATTGAAATAAATATCTACTTTTACTATTTTAGGAATTGAAGTAAATGGTAAACAAGTAATGAATCCACCAAATGTTAGTGTCATATTCTTGGTTTATCAAATTTCTTAACTATATATGTTTTAATACTGACATTGTATATGAAATATAGATTTAAATACAACTAAAAATGATTTAAAAATGATCTTATGAGTTTCATCCTCGACAAAAGATACATATTCACAAAGGACACTTTTTCTTACTAAACAATATGCATCCTAAAATTTCTTTAGAACTTCTTTTGTTATTTTCAAATAGAAAAGATAATTTACTTCAAGAAACAAAGATATGACAAGCTTGATATGTGAAATTAGACTACATCTATTTTTTTGTTATTTTTCAATTTAGTCCTTTCTATGCTCTTCATTAATATATATATATATATATATATATATATATATATATATATATATATATATATATATATATATATATATATATATATATATATATATATATATATTGTTATTTATAGATTGTATGATATATATCACGCATATTTATTTTGTATATTCTTTTCTATTCAAATAATGTGAACCATTAATTACTTTAGTAATTTAATATGGGAATACAAATCAATTTAGCAATGCTAAATGATAACAAAAGAGTAAAATGTTTCGTTTATTTGTATGAAGTGACTATATGTTACAGAAAATTCATATTAAATATATAAAATTAGGACTGATAAGTGGTCAACATAACCAGATTATCCTTTATACAAATATGATATTGCAATTATTTTCATATACAATATTGCAATCTATATAACACATAGGTGTCAAAAATTGTTTTCATAACTATTAATGGGAATAAAAATCTTATAATCGTCACATATCATATGTTTTCTTAAATAATGCACTAATATCTTGATTTTTCCCATCTACTATAAATAATTCTATTTTGTTTCAAATGAAGATCAAAGATAACATGTAACCCCAAATCTCATATATATATATATATATATATATATATATATATATATATATATATATATATATATATATGTATATATGGCTAAAAGAATTGTGTACCTGAGTAAATGTAGCTTACATGTACCCACCTTCATTTATGGGGATTGTAAAATTGTATTGAATAACCCAACCTTATGGATGTATAGTGTACCCTTTAGATAAGATGTTTACCAAAAATCATCACAATCTGATATTCATATAGCATACAATTAAAAAAATGTCTATTTTCTAATCAATGGTAAGTTGCAAAAATTGTATAAACCATTGAATGATGTATGGCTATATCTCATGATCTACATAAGATATGGTTATGATTTTTTAAAGACATATAATCTATATAGAGTTGAATCAATCCATATGGTTGGATTTTATCAACATACTCGACATTTGCTATTTTAATGGCCGATACACACTTCCTAACCTATATATATATATATATATATATATATATATATATATATATATATATATAGAGAGAGAGAGAGAGAGAGAGAGAGAGAGAGAGAGATAGAGAGAGAAAATGTCAACTATTTGAATATTTTGAATATGTCAATGTCTTTCATGTTTGGTCCAATTTGTGATTTCCATGACCATCATATATATATTCGTTATTTGGTTTCAGAGTGTCAAATGACCTCTATTTACTAGATATTGAAGTACATAGTAATTCTTCAAATAAATTTAGTGTCTCATACAATGAATTCAACATGATGAAATATTTATTGGAACAACTTTCTTTCTACAATTTTGAGTAGATATGACTTCATGGAATCCAAGATCGACAAAACATCCACTCTAACTATGTAACGAACACTACTTTTATTATGATATGAATTCAAAAAATTAAATCTATGCAAATGCTAATATTATTAGCGTTAAAGTGTTAAATAAAAATATAACTTTTTGGAAGAAAATTAATAATTGTTAATCAAATTATTTGTCATCATTTAAAGTAATTTTATTTCACTATCCCTTATGTTTGTGTATATTATCCAAAATAGTACTATATGTAAGAATTATTTTTGTGGTGAAATTTTATAATGTTTTATAAGAACAATAATTATTGGTGAACTTCTCTTATATTCTAAGATATTTTTTATATGTGATGTACTAGTAATTGTTTCGTTAGAAAGAGAAATATATGTAGGAATACAACAACATATCGGGCCTGAATACGTTCAGCCATAAGGAATTCTTCAAGCTTTAGCAGATGGAACAAAATTACTTTTTAAAGAGGATATCCCCCTTATAGGGGAGATATTCAACTATTTAGTATTGGACTAGCTATATCAATCATATTTGCATAATTCTTTAGAAGATATTTGAATTAGAAAAAATATTTGAATTTAATTTCCAAAATCTTTAAAATTCAAATTATGGTTATATCTTTCATCAAGAAATAATATATATATTATTATATTATTATGAAAATAAAAAAAAATTATCCACTCCTTCGATTTTTAATAAAGTATAGTGACATTTGTGAAAATATAGTTTCCATTCTATATTACTAAAATATATATGTTAGTGTTTACATCTCATAATTATATTTTTTAGTCTATAGCGAATATTTGACTGTTGCATAAGAATTTATTAGAGAATTGGTCATTTTATTATGTTATTTATGTATTGGACTAACATATAATGTTATTCTATAAAATTCATATTTCTAACTCCATAATACTATTCTTATAAACAATTATTTTCTTCTTCAAGATTCATTAAGAAATTAACATGATGTAAGAAAGAACATTTAAAAAAAAGGATATAAATTATGTTACTTGGTATTTTAGTTGCATTTCCATAGGGTTTCTTCTTCAAATTGTTGAATATGTTCAAGTCACTCAATGACTATGTCTATGTTTAACATAAAATTAATAAAATTTTATATTAGTGTTATGTAGATTAAATAGAAGATGTGCAAAAACTAATTTAACTAATATGTCAATTTTATGTTAAAATAAATTTGTCAACAGTTGAGGACGGAGGTGTTTTAAGGTTTCACATATGGTGAACCGGAGATCAAGAGATTATACCTAATGGACAAAGCTTATTTGTAGTCAAATATATATTATGACTTCATCAATCAAGAGTGGGGCCAAAAAACGTGATGCCTTACTTGTAAGAGTAAATAGTAATTTACCTTAAAAAGGTACATAATTGTTCATTACAAAACCACACTTTTAAATAGTAGCGTTATAGCTTCAATAGAAAGGAATGAACAATAATGTGTGACTTAATCCTTGCTAAACCCAAAGAACAAAACTAAATATATATTTAGAACCATACATTCATTACTTATTTTTTTAACATTTCATCCACATTTTTTTTCATGCAGGAACCTCAACTTAAAAGGAATTATAGATTATGTTCATTTATTACACAATTAAGGACTTATACATATTTGCACCATCTATGTTCTTGAAAAGAAACTGCATGCTAAATTTAAAGTGGGAGAATATTCTATATGTTGAATTGTTAACTCTAAAAGAATATTTGATTGTGTAATTGAGGGTGCTAGAGTATACTATCACAAATAGGGGTAAATCTTTATGTATGGTACTTTCATGTGTCTCTATTGTATAGATATTTTTGAAAACTAGCATAAGCCAGTCCCATGTCCTCGACTATCAGTTACCATTAGCCATGACGTGTGGAAAAAAGTACAATAGCTTTATGTAGATGACAAAACTTGATTTACATATGTATAAAATACTATGAAAAATACACTTATTTGATAAAAATATGAATGTTTGTATGGTCAAATCTTGGGATTTTATCTGTTCTTAGGAATAATGACATATACCACTATCATTCATGGAGTCTATTATGTGTCATAAAATAAGTCAACTAAAAAATTATTTAGCTATATGTGGTTACTTATAATGTTAAACTCAAGATCAACCGAATTTATAGGCTATTTTGCATTATACCCTATGCCTATCTTAATCTAAAATCTAAATTATTTGATGATATAATTCTCAAATTATCATATACGTTAAATAGAGATTCAATTGTTTCTTACCAACTAGAGTCACGTGCAGAGCACGTGCTTCTACTATATTTATACATGCATAGAATGACGGAAAGTGTCAAAAGCTCAAGTAAATGTGTTTGCATTCATTAAATGCATTTACAAAACCATGGCGTAGGTTATATTGTGTAGTCTTCGATCCGTGAACTTGTCAAATTGGCCCACTCCACAACGACGTTTGTTCGAAATTAAATCACTACGACGTGAGGAATTATTTCACTCGATTGGAATACGTTCTTATCGCAATGAAACTTGTTGACAAACTCATACAGTAACGGACAAGCAGAAAATGTTTTTGCTCCCGCTGAATATATGCTCAACCAATAACTGTCATTGTAGTCTAAATCGTATATTTTATAAATCACGTCATGCCGCTCTTCGAATGACTCCAACATTCAGTAATGGCAGACACAATCACAGATTCACAAATGGAGATGGAAATAATCATCACACGTGATTTATTACTTTTTCTGTTATGACAAAATATGATTAGTCATTGAATAATCCATTTCATATTAATTTAGTCGCATGGAACGAAGAACGGGCAAGGAAGACATTCAACATTTTGAGCCATCAACGTTGAGAAAAAGTATGTCAAGAAGGTTCAGGTGTAATCTGACGGTCAATGACCACGTTCAAAACGTATAGCACATGGCCAATACAGGCTAGAAACAAATAAGCATGAAGTTAGCTAGATCGTCGACACGAAGTGTCGACCACTTTCTTTTACGAAGTGTCCTCCAAGCAGAAATGTACAACTGCTAGTTTTGCAGTGCACGTTTTGTTTTGTTCCAAGTCATCTTTAGCCGTTGACAGAGATAACATATAGTTGACATTTATAATGACTTAGAAGATTCTTATTAAAGACATGACGCCGGTATTGATTCTTATGGTCACATCCGACATGTTAAGCCGCATGGTTAAAAGGAAAGGAAGAGCAAGGTGATGAGTGGATTATAAAACAGAGCCTGATTTCCCACATTACTAGGACAGCGTTTTGAGAAAAGAAAAAGTGCACATTACAGATTTTAGTAACAAGTTGTTGAAAATGGTACATTTCGATTACTTTTCACATAAACAGTGACGTATTTCCTTTTTTATTTCTTTCTCTTTTATGCATACTCCACGTAGAGAAAATGAAGTTGTTCATTATCTAGTAAAGTACGATTCATGTCTAGATAGTAGTCTTTTCCTAAAGGATTCCTTTCCACATTATCTTATTCTAATCATTGACTCAAATACTTGAGCTTATTAACATAAGAGAGAGAGTCTTTCACACACAAAAAAAGATGAGTATATTATAAAACGGAGCATGATTTTCCGATATAACTAGCATCGTTTTGAGAAATGAAAAGGAACACATTGAAAGTTTTAGTAACAAGTTGTTTAAAGTGGTATATTTAGATTTCTTTTCACATAAATAGTGATGTACCTACTACCATTCTATTCTGGTTCTAATTGATTACTTTTCGTTCTTTTATTTTTGTTTCATCTGAATTCTTGCGAACAAAGAAAGGAATGCAAAGTGAGGGATTCATAATCTAAAAGAAGAGGGTGTTTCAAGGGGGAGTTAGCCTGAATATTAATAGGAATTAAATAATAAATTCAAATATTTCTCAAGCTAATCATGAAGAAGCAACATACCTAAATTTGTGGAGCTATATATCCAGTCAGCATCGTAGTATTTAATAAAAGTGTGCATGTTAAGCCAATCATACAAATATCGACAATGATATGGTATGATAATGTACTATATAAATTATTCTTCCTACTATAGATTTTACAATTTCCCCTTTTTATACACTGTATTTTTATATGAATTAAAAGAAAATAAGTCTTTTTATAAATAATGTATGTATGAGGGTAAATATTAGAAAAATTCAAGAATCAGAGGATAGAATTGGATATTTTGACATTCACACTTGTTGTTGTTTGTACATGGTTCAATATCTGAGAAATTTATAATAAGATTTGTAACTGATTCGTACAAAATGCACTATCATCATGAGTACTTTTAGCTTATGCCATGTTGCAGGTCAGTGTAGTAGTATGGAGTGTCTATTCTCTGATGATACATCTCCATCTGGAATGGGAAAGACACACACACAAATTACAATGTATGAGAAAATAATACTTGATCATTCTTCGAGCATCACACACATATGCACAGGTGATGGTAGCAGCAATGTCAGAAGAAAAAAAGGGGGGAGTTTTAGTTTTTTTGGGATTACCAAAAGACTGGATAACATCTTTGTTTAATAGAGTGCACTGAAGAAATTGGTAAATGAGATTGTGTACAATTATTTGGAATCCCAACTACTAAGATAGTTGGAAACATCTAAAAAAAACAAATATTAACTGCATATCGGAGAGATGTGGCATATGCTAAAAAATATTAAGCGGGTTAAGTGGAGAAACCCAATAGGGTCAAGCCCCTGCAAGGAGTCCCAGGAGGCCATACATGTACCCACTCCCCCTCTACACATGATGTGATATGCATTGACATATTTGGCGAAAGGGGATTATGGATCGGAACGTCCAAACCTAATTGGGCCACCCTACCATGTGTTTGTAAGGCATATGCTCCATTTGGTCTTCAAATAACTAATGGATAAAAATCCACATATAAAGAGGAGAGAAGTTTAGAGTTCCCCCATGTGATACTAAATCTCTACCTTTTCTCTTTGAAATATCACATATATACAATAACTCCCCATGACTTCAAAGCAAAGACTTCAAATAAAAACTCAGTGGATGAACTTAAAGATGTCATGTATAAACATTGGTTGAATCTAGTTCTTAAACAGAATACATTGAGTTAATGTATGTAGCATATAGAGGATTTGTGGAACTATGCTCTTAAACTAATTCCTTATTTAGGGTCATTAACAACATGACATTCATAGAATGAATTACTATTCTTGTAGTTGGTATGTGAGGCCATGCCACTACTAGGAGTATTCATGAGTGTTTTAGAGATCTTCCCAAGTCTCAACAGGAGTGACCCCACTCCATACTGATATAGTTGGCCTTACATCAAGTATAAATTGTAGTGATATACACACCCATCATTATCTATAGGATGATTAAAAATATAATTGATTAAACTATCAATATTGAATATTATTAGGTCATCAAAATAAGATGCAAATTATAATATGTTGAGTAATCCAATGACTTAACTTTTACCAGTAAACCTCCTATTGGGATCACCGTTCATGAAGGTTGGATATCCATAACCTTTCAAATGTATCTTCATACTCCCATTCTACTTGATGTGTTGCTCACTAATCTTTGATTTAATGACTTCGTTAGATTATTGGTCAAGTTTAGTTATAACTTTATATAGTTCATTGTGAGTATGCTATCACATAGATTTTGTCTTACAATGCTATGCCAACGAGGAATATGTCTACACTTCCCAGCATTAACTTTGTTTTATCTCTTTCTATGTCATCTTCAGTTATCATGATGCATAAATGTTGGTTGAGAAGGTTTCTTCCAAATCGGATGATCCATTAAAACATATTTCAGCCATTTAGCTTCAGTTATAGACTGTTTCAAGGAATTAAATTGGGATTCCATAGTGGAAACATATATGCCTATTTGCTTGTTTGATTTCTAGACATAACACATCCACCCATGGTCAAGATGTAGCAACTTTAGATTTCACCTCATATGAATGAAAAATCAGTTGGTATCACACAATCCTTCTAGTATTGTTGGGGATCAAGGAAAAACCAATCCAAGACTGATTGTTCCTTTCAGTCATCTTGAAAACCTCTAAAGAATCCTAGTAATATTATTTGGATTTGAGTATATTTATGCTACAACAGGATGGGTATATTTCATTAAGTACATCAACATTCCATTTACTTGTGCATTTTTATCTATTTCACCGAATTACTTTTTCTTTTCTTAACATTGCAATTAGAATTAAAAGGCATGTTGAATATCTTACAATGAATCATTGAAAATATTTAGAGGAATTTCTCAACATAATGTTCTTGAGAGACAATGACGCCATCATCTCTTTTAAGAAGTTTAACTCCCAAAATGAAATCTTCTTCTCCCATAAGAATTGTGTTAAAATTTGAAGCTACAAAACCTTATGTACAATTGATAATATCAACATTAGTTCCAACATTAAGCATGTCATCCACATATAGGTATAATACAACACAACCTTGGTTAGCTACCATAGAATATACACATTTGTTCCCTTCATTTATATTAAATTCATATTATACAATGACTTCATCAAATATCTCTTACCATTATATTAGCTTGTATAAAGCCATAGAGAGATTTTTATTCTCTACACATAATATATTCTTTCCTATATACAACATAACCTTTTATTGGATTCATATAGAGTTGTTCTTCTAAATCTTCATTCAAGAATTCATTTTTAACATTAATTTGATGTAAAATTAACTTCTTAAGATGCTAAAGCATTTAAGTGACTCATTGAAGAAATTTTAGTTGTTGGAGGAAATATATTGAAATAGTCGATATCATTTGGTTGGTTATATCCCTTAGTAATTAACTTGGGTAAGACTTATCCATTGTCCCATCATTTTTAAATCTTCTTTTTAATATCCATTTACATCCTATCAATTTAATATGTGGTGGAACTTCCAATAACACCCTTATGTGATTAATTAATATAGATTCAATATCACGATTATCCTCTTCCTTCCATGGTGATGAATCATATGAATCTATAACATCACTATAATGTTGAGGGTTGATATCTGCAATATATAAATATGATTCTTCACTAAAACCCTTTTCCTTCCTCATCCTAGTGGATTTATAGGTTCTACATCATCGTGTTCTAAAACGTCATTATTGTTAGATATACTTACTACATTCTCTAAAGTTTGATTTGAAGGACTACACAATGTTTCAACATAAGTTTATATAGTAAATACATGCTCAAAAAATCTATATATTCAGATTCAACAATAGTATTGGGTTTTACCACATGGTTTCTACCTCTAAGAACAATGTCTATGTTGCATTATTTTGAGCATAACCTTTAAAAAGCATCTATAGTTATAAATCCTAGTTTTCTTTACATAGGAAATATTAATTCGAATTTATTTGAATACCCCATCCATCGAGATACTTAAAATTTGGTGGGCATCCTTTCTATAATTTGCATATAGTATTATTTGTCTTCCTACTAGGAATCCAATTTTGAATAAGGCAAAATGACAAAATTACTTCCCCCCCCCCCCCGTAATTTATTGGGTGCTCATAATTTAATCAAAAAAGAATACAACAACTCCTTTAAACTTTTATTTTTATGTTCAAGAATCACATTTGATTAAGGAGAACATGAAGAGGTGTAATCATGTATAATATTACAGGTTACACAAAAACTAGTAAATGGAGAAAAACCATATTCACCACTCCTATATAAGCAAGATGTTGTCTTTCTATTTAGTGATTTCCTACTTCTATTTTATGTTTAAAACGTATCTCTAATGTTTCATATTTTGAATATAGAAGTACATCATTTTATATCATGAAAAAACCTATGAATATGATATAATACATTTTCCAACCTATACACAAATTTCCCTTCAAGTCTTCAATGTCTAAACTAAAATCATTTAATTTTAACTATCATGCAATATGTGTACACTTAATTTCTTTTAAATTTAGATTCAACACAAACTTGGTACTTATTATTTAAAGTAACAACAACATGTATATTCTTTACCAATCTTATATATTTCATGTATTATATATATTTAAAAATATACGTGGAACACTCAATTGTTCTAGATATCTAGAAGGTCAATGATATAATAAGAAGACATATTATTAACATAAATATTTGGTAGATTTAGGAAAAGCAAGTAATTTGAAAAATATCCTATACCCATGTAAACTCTACACTTATAAATAATGGCCTTGCAATATACAAAGGACACCTTGAATCCAAAAATAACAAGTTGAGACATGGAGATCAAATTAACTCTCATGTAAGGCACATACAACACATTTTTTTATTGGCATGAATTTACCAGAATCTAAATCACGACGATACCAGTGCCTATAATTGTGGACAAAATAGAGTTGGCCATGACAACTCGATGCTCATGCCCTCTTACTTATTATTAGGCCATGAAGAAATTTGTGTTTATTGTAATGTGGTGTGATGCTACAAAATTGATGATCCAATCGTGATACTAGTATGATGCCATATTGATCAAGTTGATGAACATAAATACTATGTCCTACATGACAATTTTGTTGTGGGTTACTTATCATCATCAACAACTTGTTCATTCCTATGCATGCATATTAGAGACGTGTGACCAGGTTTTCCTCATACAATATAGAAAATAATTTTCTTCCTAATGTTATTTTTACCTTTATTTTTTTTCATGTAGTAATATTCTAAAGATTTTTTTATTGATAAAAAGAATTATGATTTTCATAAAATTGATTATCCAAAAAGTTGTTATATACAATAACTCTTAATTTAAGTAAGATATTTCTCTAGTGCAGTCTTATTCTTCCAAATGTGTAATATTACATCATCCTATGACATATTCTTTCTTCTATGTTTCCAATTGTTCTTGTAATGTTTACAAGAACTACTAAAATTTTCAACTAAAGAACAAGCAATGAAAAACTCTTGAAGATGGACACAATAACATGTAATTTTGCTTCTTTTTTAATTGTTGAAATTAGTGATTATTTTGTTGTATGATGTTTTGATTTAATATCTCAAGGTCTACTTTCGCAATTTAGATTGTAGAGGCCAATTGGTGAATCAAATTATCCATTTATATAAATATTGGTCAATAGTAATTATATTGATTGAGGTATTTCCTCATTCATCCATACAAGAAATATAAAATAGTTATATGTTTTTTTGTAGTATTAAAACCCCTTTTATGTATTTATGTATAACCTAAGGAGAACGATATGGGCTTAAGAGTAACCGAATTAAATTACATCCTTTCTCAATGGTGATAAGAGATAAATAAAGAATATCTCCTAATATATCATAGCAAAAATATACTCCTATTAGCCTAGAAAAAAATTATAACATTTTGTATTTAAATGGAGAAAACACCCTTGTTAACTTTGTAATTAATTTTTTGTTTGATCAAATAACAAGGGATTGTGAAAAATTTCAAAACTGATATTTGAAACCCTTTGTCATGTAACTCATTCAGTGAGCTTCCCTATTGGAGATCACCAATCCATAGATCATCCCTAACATCTCCCTTTCTCATGTGTCACATCTCTCTCTCCAATCACCATCTCATCTTTAAAGCAACGTCAACATTCTCCTCTATCCAATCCAAACCCATAGATACACATATTCTTATCTCATGAACCCTTAGGCTCCATGAAAAGAAGTTGCACCGCCACTTCTTCTCAACCCATGAAAAGACCAGATATGCCACCATATACCTAGACCTCTTGTTCCATAAAAACACATACTTATAATTTCTTTTTATCCCCAAATCTTGTGAATCCTAATCTTGAACCCTAGACCCCCCTGGCCCCTTATTTCTCTAATAAGAAATCCACCATTGTATCATTTCTTCCCTCACAGACTCTAATTAACAAGGTTAGGGTTAGCAGAGGTGACAAGCATCTACCATTCGATTGATTCCCAGTCAAACAAGAACCAATATAGGATGAGGTGGATGCATCACACCTACTCACACTGACTCTACTTCTGTCGCTCGACACCTATTTTAGCAAATCACTCCCAACCATCTAATCCTTTTTCTGTCATGATGATATTTCCAATATATTGAAGATGAATTCACTATTCAATTCATGTATATCTAACATTTTTTGTGAGACAAATTTAGATCATTATGTACATTAAAAGTATTGCATTTCACAAACCCTAGTTTTCTTCCAAACAAAATAAAATCAAAAAGTGAAGAATAGATATATTTTCTTCAAGACTATTATTCTAAATCATTTGTGTGACTTTTTTACTTGTAACTTATCTCAATGAATATTATAATATGTTAAGTACATAAAATATTAATTTTACATTAAATGGATTCAAAATATAGATTTCCATCTATTGATTTTCCATGGGCCTATTTTGGACGATGATCCATTTTTCATTAGTCAAGTTTCCATCACATCGGAAGTTACCTATCATGGTAACTCAACTAATGATGCTTAAATCCTTATCTTCTAGTACCATCAGTGAAGTTATGGCACCCCAATCTGTATTGACATACTGTAGTTGTATAGTGCAAACTAGGTTTTATAGAGATTGATAAAGTGATTGGTATCCATTACAAACACAACTGACTTCTCAAACATGGGTAAAGTTTGATGCAAAGCGTGTCTACTATCTAGTGAACATAATAAACTATAAATATGAACCTTTAAACTTCTTTCTAAGATTGTCTTTCATGCTTGTATTCTATTGTTGAGAGAAAAATACCCTAAATCCTCCTAATCATTCTTGAGCTTTATTATTCTCTAAAATCATTACGGGTGAGTTATAAATTTTATAAGAGATCTAGCCTCATTTTCATCTTTTTAAATCTCTCAATGTGATTTCTCCAATCCCCTCTCTCAAAAATTTCAATTGAATATTTATTCCTTGTTTTAAGAAGAAGTATATTCATGGAGGAAGATCAAAATCAAGGGTGAGTATGTCTTTGATGAAGTCTGAAGAACCTTAGTCATCAAATATATCATACCTTGGTATGTTTATTGGCTCCCTTTTCCTGAAAGAAAATCTAGTTACTCTTTGTGTTTAAAAGAGTTGTCTTCCTGGTGAAACTCTTATAAATAATATAAGATGGTAATCAAGTGTTCAATGTCAAATAGGTTGGCCTCTCTAGGTAATGTAGTACATGTCTAAGAGAATTGAAACACTATAAGTACTTGTGTTCTTTAATTTATTACTTATTATCTATCTTTGTTACTCTACTTGGTTTAATTGATCTTAAATTTCTATATAATTTATAACTCTAATGAATTTTTAGTGGTTTTGGTTGTATTCACCTACCTCCAGAGCCCACAGATCTAGAGAGTGGTATCATATCAATTTGTTCTACCATATATTACTCTCATGAGTAAGAGAACATGGGTGAAAGCATCCAAAGTTCACTCAACCTCGAGGGTGGATTCTCATTGTAACCACTAATCATTGATGGTACCAAACTCCTCTATTAGAAGAGCAAGATGAAATTATACCTTCAAAGGATGAGCTTTGACATATGCATAGTTGGATGTATTCCCTACACCCATCTCATTGGTGATATGAGCACTTGGATGAGGCATGTTTGAAGACTTCTCCACTTAATTTTAGGCACATAAGAATCATATACTCCATGATCACTCCATCCTCATTCAATTGCATATTCACTTGTGACAAGGCATAATACACATGAAGAAAGCTATGGATTACATATGAAGGGACCAATAAAGTAAAGGAGATAAAATTATAAATGATCACTCAATAATTTGAGAACCTTGACATGTGTGATGAATGCATATACATATTTGTTTTAGAAGCATTTTCAACTTCGTTTCACATTTATATCCATCAATTTTATTAGAACTAGATAACATTTACGTTTTATTGTTTTTTTGTAAATTGATAGGATTTTTATCCAATTCCTAGATTTTCATGGAAGGATAGAAATTTATACCTCATGCACGAACATAGGAGGCAGTTGTCCCACCATTTCCATCGATATTCCCCTTCATCTCTTAATTATTCTATCAGTGGATTCCTCATGAGTGTAGACCCTACTAATCAAGAAAATCTCCTTACCCCTAGGTAGGGTTTCATATATAAAAACATTATTGTGCACTAAATCTACTGAACCATCAATTTGTATCACATCTTCCCAGTCACCGACTTGCATCCCATCTACCAAACTATCAGTTTACATCACTTTCACAAACCATATGTCTTCATATTTCTCCAAACTACTAGTTTTTCTCACTCTACCCTTATGTCAGTTATGACTGATGGAGGTCCAATGTTCACCTACTGATGCTCCCCTTCTGGTGAAATTTCTTCCTACACCTTCTGACAGTATATCTGCATGCAACAACCAATGGAAATGTTGCATCTTCCATCCAATGGTTGCGACATGCCTGTCTTCTAGAGGTTTTTGTGAATTCATCTCTGATGGTATTCCAATACCTATCTATAGATTAAGTGTTGCTTCTACCTTCAGAAGGAACTCCTACACACAACAGATTAGGTGCATCCTACTCCTATCTTACATTGGGAGTTCATCTATAACAACCAATTCCCTACTAGACTCTTCATATACTAATGATTGTCTTAGTCATTCACATGTCAATGTGAATACTATGAGTGTGATACTCGTTGTCTTTCTTGCACTGCCAATTTTTTCACCTCTATGGCATCCAAGACTTAACTTCATGATGTCTAGAAGGGTTTTGGTCCCTAACTTCCACCTATAAATACAAGGACACAACCACCAAGAAAAGGATTCACCCTCTGCCTCTAGGTTGCCACTATCTGCACTCAATTTCCACTCCAAAAATGATTGACCATTTCCAGTAGTCGAAAGATATCAACCAAAGATCCTTCCTCCTTGGCCATATCCAAGGGTCCAAGGTTCTGACCTAAAAGGAGGCTCGTCCCATAGAACCTATTTCTATCAATTGAAAATTTCAGCCTTTGTCGACCACTCATCTCTAATCATAGTGATTAGAAATAGCATTGAAGAAGAGATAACAGTACTCCAAGTCCAACTTTTATGTACTTCTAGGGGTAGACCTGCTCTTTTTTTTTCCACCATTGACCTCTGCCACAAAGACATGCTTCCACATGGCACAGTCGTATTCTTCTCTTCTATTTGTGACGGTGACTTTCTATCTTTATTTTGATGTTTCTCTTGTTATTGTTGCTATTAGCGAGTAGTCCTCTCTCTAGATTCTCGAGAGTACCCTCATTATCTGAGTTTCTTCTATTTACTACATCTATTATTGTATGAAACATTGCATGTTTAGAATCAAGCATTTTATGCTTGTATGTTTGTTTGTTCAACAAGTTTACATGTTTATCATGATCCTATGTTTAGTGAACTTTGAACTCAAGATCTAGGATACCAATTGCTTCTTCTTAAACCTTTGATGAGAACTTCCAATAGGTGTTTTCTTAGGGTGATAGATGTGTGATCACTAGTTAACACGATGGTGATCTTAAAGTGATATTCATCCAAGATTTATTCCAAACACAGAATTGGGAATTAACCTAGCCCCACCATATATATGTTCATGCTTAATATGATGAATTGAGAGAGTGAATGATATGAAATGGTATTGAAACCTCCATCCTAGTGTTTCCATACATTAATTCATCAACCTTTGATCTACTCTTTTCTATTGCAACCTTAGTCTAATATACCAAAGCTAAATCTTGTGAAAGGTACCAATTATTGCTTGGTTACTTTGATTAGTCTATTCCTAAAAACATTGTTCTTTGGCTTTGATCCTGAACTATAATATGATAAGATCCATTTTCTAGTGGCTAGTGATTTATTTTACTTAGTCTAGGGAAAAATATGGAAATTGTATACTAGTTGATTTAACCCGCGCGATAACAACACACATCAATGTCAAGGCTAAGAGTGTTGCGGAAGATGTATTCAATACTCAACACCCTTATGAATGGATTTTTTGTCCTAGGCCACACCATGGACAAGAAACCTCCAATATTTGCATTCTTCCCATTAAAGAACTTCTAGGAAATCTTTAAGCCTATGAAGTGACACTCAACTCTAGACTAGAAAAGGAAAAAGAAGCATCCTCCAATATAAATAGGAGGTTACATTCAAAGATCAAGTTGAGGCCCTTGTGAAAGCTCAATTTATGAACCACTCCTATTCAAGTGGAGATGGGTCACCAAGTGACCAAAAATCTCACTAATCCAAAGGTAAAAAACTTCAACAAAAATTCCTCCTCATCTACTCATGTGTTCTATAAATGTGGTTAACATGGAAATTTCAAGGATTAATGTTGAAAATCAATGATGCATCACCACAAGAGGATCTAATAGAAGAGAGACGATAGACAAAAGGAGGGATGGTGGAAGAAGAGAGATGAGAAGGAGAAAAAGAGCACATAAAAAACCCATGTATCTTGGAATTCCTCCTCCTCTACTAGTGCCTCTAGTTTGAGTGAAGATGAATGCAGCTTCGCACTCATTGCAAGCACATGTGAAAAGATCTTTTAGATAAGTGAGGTAAATATTCAAGAACTTTATTAAGAATGTATTACTTTTATTATTCATACTACCCATACTTCTTATTAAAAATACAAGTAAAAAAGAAATGATTATGAAAATTTTTAATTAAATGTATGGTAGATAGATTCTCTTGAGAAAAATGAACATGTCTTGAAGGATAACATAGATCAAATACCAAATTTTAACCTTGATCTCAATCCATAATGTAGTGGTGTTGAAACTAAAAATTGTGTTTATCTTAAGCAAATAAATGTGCATAAAGATAAAAACCAAGTATATCTTAATTGTCTTTCCATTCTTATAAGTGAAAAATATATATTTCTTTTGAAGATAAATGATTTATAATATATACCTATTTTTCCTTGTAATGAAGTGTCTAGAATTACTCTTGAGAGATATTCTTATATGAGTAAATCCCTCTATTTATACGTTGATGTATTACATTATCATTATGATCTTGCAATTTTTTAATCAATTCTTATTACTCCTTATAATGATAAGTGTATTCTTAAAGAATCTTTGTGTAGGTTCCTTAAGGGAAAGAAAAACCTTGAATGGGATCCTAAACTATTGTGCCCAAAAAAATGGGAAAGATGGGATTGGTTATAATGGATCTGAAAGTAACAAGAAAAATAAGGTAAAGGGACCTCCAATATTACATGCATAATCCTCTTTCTACAAGGAAGATATGACTTACAGTTATGGCAAGAAAAATTATCATTTTACTTTTCTCTATCCTTACAAGAATAAGGGAACCAAAGTATAGTTAGCTTTGGTTCTCAAACTAACTATAGACCCAATGGTATGAATTAGGAAGATTCCTTTCTTCTTTTGTAGGTGAATGAAAATTCTATAGTACATATATGATTCTCTAAGCATATGATTGGAGAAAAGAGACACTTAACACTTTCAAGAAGAACAAAGGCAAATCAATGACCTTTATAGACAATAATTAGGGTAGATTACCAGTGAGGATGATGTAGGTGATTCACTTTGCATCAATAATGTTATTCTTGTTGATGGCCCACATCACAACTTGATTAGCATTAGAAAACTTTGTGATACTACATATCTTGTTCTATTCACTACACTTGAATGATTTTTTCTTCATTTAGTGACCTACAATATGTTATTTAAGAAAATTAGGACAGGTAACCTTTATACTATTTTTCTTAGATCTCTTATGCTTATTTTTTTTACATTACTTGTTGAAGATAAAAGTTACATATCATTGTTTCACCGTAGGCTTGGTCATGTAAATATTTGTCATTTTAAGAAATGGAGTAAAACTAGTTAGTTTTTTAGTTTGTCGGGGGAAACCCACCACCCTAGGAGGAGGCCCAGATAGCAGGTATGGTAAACCCGGGAGACCCGTGCGTCCGCACACCGGTATCTCAATAAGTCGCATAATAGGCCAGTTGACGCTGCGGAAAATTAACTTCCGAGTAGTGCTTCCAGCGGTAGTCGAACCCGAGACCCTTCATGAGGGGCCCCGAACTGTGACCAGCAGGGCTACTACTCGCCGTATTGAATGAAGAAAACCAACCTTTTACCCAAGGGAAGATAAATGAATCTTCCTTCAAGTCTAGGGGGAGTCCTCAGTACTAAAAAAATATATAGAACTTCTTCACATTTATCTTTCTCGGCCAGTGCAAACAAAAACACTTTGAGGTAGAAATTATTGCTTATGGCTTCTCTCATTTTACATGGACCACTTTTTATAAGGTTAAGAAGGAATAAAATATTAAAGAAAGCCTAATGACATCTAAATAGTTAATAACCCAAAACAAATATGAAACAAAGGTGATAGATACACAAAAAAGCTAGACATGTGAGATTGAAAGTAGATGAGACACTTCAGTTAGGATTTCTCATATTCATGTTTGCAACAAAAACTTTTTGATCAAATAAACCTAAAGTATTTAGAGTTACCTACAAGAATTATGCCTCAATGAAACAATTATGTAATTTGTCAGCTTTATGAACCCATAGAAGCCATCCACCAACCAAAATCTATTGCCCAATATTAAATTACCCATCATTTGACTGATTCCATGAAACAAAATGTCAAGGACAAACCCTGACAATAGTCAACAATCTATGGGAAATCCAAAATTCTCACTCCTCCAGAAAAAAGATGATAAATTACCTTATTTAAGGACTAAAAAGATAATCTACAACAAAAAAATACAAACCTAACAAAACTTCCCTACACAGTAAAGCAAGATACAATAAGAAAAGAAAAGGAAAGATACAGAAGCACAAAACCATGTCAGACGAAAGAGATTGATAGGGTGGCAAGTTGAGTCCTCCAAGATGATCATCACCAAAATGAACTATCGCCTTCAAAATAGGGACAAAAATCGAAAAAAATTACTACTGCAAATCAAAAACTAGAAAGATCTTGAGTGATAGGAGCTAAGATGCACAATCACAGAGAAGATTGTGTGGGGAGGGGAGGTTAAGGGATGGAAGACTATAAACTTGAGCCTCATCACCTAGCCTCATTCTTAGTCGTCATGGGTGGGAAGAATCCCAGAGGAAGTAAGGAGGTGGTTCCCTAGAAACCATGCCCTCTCTTGAGAT
Source organism: Alisma plantago-aquatica (assembly GCA_963693085.1). Taxonomy (NCBI): domain Eukaryota; kingdom Viridiplantae; phylum Streptophyta; class Magnoliopsida; order Alismatales; family Alismataceae; genus Alisma; species Alisma plantago-aquatica. The sequence continues at coordinate 1,911,388,122 of OY856409.1, read as the reverse complement.
AGAAGAGCGGTTCCAAAGAAACCCTAAGCAAATAGAAATCATAAATGCTAAAGCCTTATGTCTAGTGGTTCATTCACAACCTATCATTTTTAATTTCTAAGAGTGATACACTTTGGGTTTTCTCTTCTTTCCTAAAATGAATTGAAAATGAAGCTTCTTTCCATATCCTCTCTATGCAAAGTGACCAAGGTGATACTTTGAAAATGATATATTCATGTCTTTTGGGATGAATAGGGATATAAGCACAACTTTTATTCTCCTTCTACAAATCAACAAAATGAGGTAGTAGATAGAAATAAAAGGTCCTTCTAGTAAATGTCAAGGACAATACTCTTAGATTATAACACTCCTAAGAATTTTTTGGCCAAATTTGTTAACATCGCTTGCTTTGTGAATAAATTGGTTGCCACTCATCCACTTTTAAATAGAAACCCGTATGAGTCATGACGTGGTAGAAAACTGACTATTGATTTCTTTCATGTTTTATATTGTCCATGTTTTTTTTTAACAACAAAGATTCCCTAGACAAGTTTGAGGATAAATTTTATGAGGAATTCTTTCTTGTCTATAGAGGCTCTAGTAGTCAATATAGAGTGTATAATATTGTTCTATCTAGTATGGAAGAATATATCAATTTAAAACATATAGACTAACCCCTCTTCATCAAAGAATGTTGCTTGTACAATGTGCTAGATGATGTTATTACTAGGTTAAAAGAGAAAGGCAAAGGTAGCAAAGGAAAAAGATGTCGACAAAATGATTATTTTCAAGATGAAGAAAAGAAGGATTACACTACCATCTTTACCAAAGACCATCCAAAGGATCTCATTATAGGTGATCCATTTGAATTAGTAATGAAATGGTCCACATTTCAAAAAGAACAAGCAAACAACGCTTTCATCTCAAAATTAGAGCCAAGGAATGTGTAAGGAGTTCTTGAAGATGAGGATTGGATCTTAGCCATGCAAGATGAGTTGGAACAACATGAAAAGAACAAGGTGTAGACCCTTGTGACAAGGAAAAAAGGTAGATACATCATTGGAACATAGTGGGACTAACAGAAAAAGCTCAATGAGAAAGAAAAAGTGGCAACGAATAAGGCAATGTTGGTAGTACAAGTCTATAACCAATAGGAAGCTATTAATTTATATAAAATGTATGATATTGTTTCTCAATTAGAATCACTCACTATTCTAGTTTCCTATATAATAATAAGAATTTATTTATATTTTAATTAAATGTTAAAAGTGTATTTATAAATGGTCAAATAGAGGAGGAAGATTTGTGGCTGAACTTCTTGACCTTAACAAGCAATTAGATCATGTTTATCTCTTGCATAAGGAACATTATGGTTTCAAACAAGCCCCCATGGGTCGTATTGGAATCCGAATACCTTTTTGATGGAAAATCATTATGTCATGAGAAAAGTTGATTGTAATCTATTTTTGAAACACACTTCTATCAAGCATAAGATTGATTTACATTTTGACTATATGATGTTTGGTGGTATGAATATTGATCATTGCCAAATGGTTATTTCTCTCATGCAAATTAAATTTGGGATGAGCATGATAGGGGAGTTTTCATTCTTCCATGGATTTCAAATCAAGGAAACCAATCATGGGAACTTTATCAACCAAATCAAGTAAACTAATGAACTTATGAAGTGAATTGGGATGGGGAATAGCAAGTCAATTGATGCTCCCATGTCCAACATTGCAAGCCTTGATAGAGTTCAATAAGGTGAATTGGTAGATGAGAATCTTTATAAAGGTATGATTGGTATTTTACTATATCTCACATCCTCTAGATTCGATATAAGGTTTCGTGTTAAATTATGTGCTAGATTTCAATATAGTTGTAAGAAATCCCATCTCATAGAATTAAATAGGACTTCAAGGTATTGTTACAAAACCCAAAAGTTTTCTCTTTGATATCCTAAGTCAAGGGACTTTAGTCTAACCGCTTATAGTAATGTGGATTATGTCGGGTGCTTAGTTGATATAAAGTTCACAACTTCCACTTGCTTCCTCCTTGGACCTTGTTTAGTGTTTTTGTTTTCCCAAAAACTCAATGGAATTATCAATGACTAGTATTGAATACATAATCATTGGTAGTTGTTGTACCCATGTCCTTTGGGTGAAGCAAATTTTCTAAGACGTTTTTTTAAGAGAAGCCAGGAGGCTATTTATTCATCTCGCCCTCCTCTTGCAAGCCAATAAGTATAACAAATACATGAACTAGCATCTAACGGAAATTGAATCCTGGTAGTACTACTACCATTACAATTGTCTTCAACTAATGCATTCCTAACACACTCTGGTGGTCTGGTATAATTAAATACCCCATTTTTTTGGTTTTTGGTGATATTTAGCTAAAACATCTGCTACCTTATTACTTTCCCTTACAACAAATTTGATAGTCCATTCCTTTTGTTCGCGTAGTTTGCATTGTATTCTTTCAATGAATCTGGCGAACTTTGGGTTATCCCTTGGATTGTTCTACAACATATCTACAAAAATCTTGCAATCGGTTTCAATGACTACCTTGGGTATGCGTGACTGGTTGGCCATTTCACAGGCCATGTCCACTGCCAAGATTTCTGCATGTAAAGCGGATTATGTAGTCGTGTCCCTTACATGCGCACCTGCCCATTTTCCCTCATGGTCCCGACTTAAAATTTTCTAAGACTTTAAATTACATATATTTCACTTTCACATTATGTTCAGTTTGTCTTCAAATAATATACATTTTTCCACCGGTAGTTTCATTCTAGAACTATATGTTACTTATATGTCAAGTGCTTATTTTTGACTTCATATAGTTACTTTTAAATTTATTTCAAGTAGTTAATTTTTTTTTTAATTTTGAATTACCTTTAAGTTATTTCAAATAGTTCAACTAGTACAAATTATTCATCTTTTTGTGAATCGTAATGCATGTGCATAAACATTGAGAACCTCACAACTAATCGTGCATTAGTAGAGCACAATCAACTACAAATTACTAGTTTCATTCAAAGTTAATAATTTCTTTTATTATTTATCTAGAAGGAATTTAATTATTAGATTTTAGATTTTAGATTTTATATTTATGAAAATATAACATATTATCTACATCAATTCTCATGCAAATTAACATCAGTAACTAAAAATTCAAAACCATATAACAACAAAATGTGATTCAGATTGAACATAATCTTCTGAGCTTGATGATATTAAGCACACAAAAAAATGTTGATCATCACATGTCTAGAGTTTGGATACACATAAAAAACATTCACTAACATAGACCATGGTGTTCTAATAGGTTCACATACAAATAGATACTTTCACATGTTTTGTAGTTATGATGTATAGAAAAATTATCAAAACTAACTTGTAAAAGTTATTTTTAGTCTGGTACAAGCCATGAAAATAGATTTGACATGTTGTCATCAGACTTGTCATCATTTGGATTTCTAAACCCTCCTATTGCTCTACTTGATCATGAGAAACTTCTAAACTAATTGAAGCCTTCCATTTTTCATTGTCCTTTAGAAGATGTCTGCCTAAATTATATGGGTGGCTTTACTTTTTAGTGTCATCTCCTTTCCATTCACCAAATAGTCTAGATATTTCATAGAGTAGACTCCAAAATAACCACCTTCATCAACTTGTTCAAGGCATCCAGGATACTCAATTGTCCAATGACACATTTGACTTCCATACTATGAAATTCTATTGAAAAAATGATGAGAGAAACCCACCTACTAGAAAAATAAAACCTTATCTAATATTATATGTTTTAACTCCATTGCATTCATTAAGGTAGTGTCATTGTTCAACTTTTCTTATCCATCTAATCTCTTCACTTCTAGAAATGGAGTTTCACAATATCGAATTTTAAGACATATGTACCCCATCTCTGAAACTTACTTCAAATAAGTGTTTGTCATTGTCGTTGTTCAATATTGTAAGAACTAAATTCAATGTCATAAACTCCTTGTTAGGGACATCGAAGAGATGCAAAAACATATTAATCTCTTTCTGTGTCATCTAAGCCACCATCATATTTAGTCTTTTCTAGATTACAATACTAAAGACTATACATATTTAATCTTTATTGCATTGTAATTTTTGATGTAGTCTAGTATAAAGACGGGGTTTTTGGGGTCCCTGAGATTTACTTTTATGAGATAAAGCACATGAATACCACTAATGAATTTTTTTTAATTTAGAAATTAATTTATTCATATTAATAATTTGATCCTAAGGGATTCAGAGAGATATGTAGAGGAAGGGTAAAATGAGGTGTCCTGAAAAAGCTATAAACAATCATTAATAGAATTTTGACAACATTAAGATATTCTATTTCATTTACATGATAGTCACAAAGCATATGTTTACACTAGTCTTTAAAAATTTATAGAGGAAAACACCTAGTTGTCTCTCTAAACCTTAATCCCAAGAGTCCAATGTAGGAAAATATGACTATAGAATAGGCAGCGGAATAAAAAAATTAACTGCCATATTCCCCTTAGGATAGTACATCATGTCAACAACTATACAATGTGAAGGATGATTTACAAGGTCATACTTGGTCTAGGAGCAATTCTGATGAAAATCTCCCATGGTTATGTGTGCCTTTCTTCAAGTCTCACTCGGACAGCGTCAATAGCAACTCCTGGTTGATCACCATAGACCGTAGTTGACCTTGTCCTCTGAGCGGTAGGAAATAGACTCTTCGCCTCTATAGTAGTCCACACGGACTACCGATGACTCATGTCACTCTAGAACAATAAACAAGGATTTGTCCCTTCTTGTTGGTACTAGAACCAACTTGCTCTCCCACATTTGTTCTCCCTCTCCATACCTCCCTTTCTCGAGTAGGACTTACTTGGGTTTTGATGAATGCATATTCATCTCATTTTTAGTTGCATTTTCAGTCTATTTTAGCATTCATATATATTTGTTTTCATTATAATAGCTTTGTTTTACTTAGGTTTTTATGTTCATTTGTAGGAACTTGATACTTTTCTTAACTCCCTTTATAGGTGTTGAATTCTATCACTCTGCAGCAAGTTTGTTGAAAAAAAAGGATTTTGAGCTCTTTCAGAAGGCAGATCGATACATAAAAATTGTGTCCAAGACCAAAATTGACCCATCGGTCGACATGCCAATCGACCTTTAATTTTGGGAAAATTTTTAAGCATAGACTGCCTTGTTGACCTCCCTACTCGACACTCAATCTCTCAACAACCTCATTTTCAAATGATCAAAAAATTGATGCCCGATAACCTTGTTGACCTTCCAGGTCAAAAGATCCAACGATCTCTCCTTTGACAGCATCATCGATTTATTCAACTGACAAGAAATCAAGTCATCAACACAAATTTGTCGACACTCTCGTTGACAACTACAACTTCAAGAGATAGTTTTGTCGACCCTCAAGGTCGACAGCCCTGTGGAATTCCAAGACCGATGATAGAAATCCAAGAATCAGCACCTATCGACTGATAGTCTCATCAATCGATGGAAAGTGATAGACACCGATGGGAAATACAAGAGGTCAGTAGCCTCGACCCTATAAATAGGCCCCCAACATAGCCATACAACTCATCTCATATTTTCTGGAGACAAAAATGTTGAAATGTTGCCACTGAGATTAGAGTAAGGATGACGCCTATCGACCAAGCTAATTCTATCAACCTAGCTTGGAGACACCTATTGACCTTAAGTATAGATTGACAAATCTCGTTCATCTACAAATCCAAAGTCATTGAAATTCCTTCTTCAAGGCGATCGATCTCTTCCCCAAGCTACTATGTGTGGCATACAACTCATGAAAACATAATTAACTAATGCGGAAGCGTTCATTAAGAAGCGGATTACCAAAAATCACTAAAAATTAAAACCTTTTCATCAAAAGATCCATGAAGTAAAAACTTTCTCACATAGAACAAAAGTAACACATTTACATTCTGTTTTTCTAAAGTACATAACTTGTATCATCTCTTTCTGTGAATTACAAGCATCAGCGATCCTGTTAAACTAAACACAGGCAATATGAAATCTCGAGGCACTGAGCCAAAATCTCAAAATCACTAACTACTACTCTGAGGACCTGAGAGTACATAGATGACACATAGGACTCTATCTACATCTATACAAGGCATAACAGCCAGTGTCTCCACCTGAGACTTCACTATTGTCCCTGCTACTGTTGTTGTTGTCCTTCACCTACTAAAGAATTCCTGCCTCCTCGTCCGCATCCACCTAAAAATGTGATTCCCACGGGGGTTAGACAATTGTAAATTGCCCCAATGAGAGATAAAACTCTCCGCCAGAAACATTATTATTGCAGCTTAAGAAGACAAATAACACAAAGGAATCATATTTGTTTGGCAACAGTTAATTCAATGTCTAATAGATTAGAACATCATTCTTATCAAAAGCATTGCAGCTTTAACTTGATAGAACAACATGTCACTTATCCTTTAAGGAATATGAAGAACATGTATACCATTTATTTTCTATAGAATCATTACCACAACATTAACTATTTTCAGGCTTAGATCATATTTCTAATGCCTGGCATTGTCATTAGGGAGTCATGGCCAGTAGCCATACACTTCTCACAAAGTGTTGGGATTTTAGTTCCCCACCTCATCAAGTACATTTCCACTTTTTAATAAGTTCATTATCATGATTATAGAATCTGGGTATTTGAACCCTTATCTCATCATAGAACATTTGTTACCATTTATTAGGTAACTTAAGACCTTCAGATCATCTGATCAAGGATATCATGATTCTTGCTTCATAAGGTATTGCACATAGTACACAAAGTTCAATGATTCTTACTACACAAAGCATATGAAGGCTTATAAAGCCTATAAAATATTCTCAATAAACAAAGCATCATAGGCCATACCTGGCTATACTCATCTTTTCAACATATCTACATGATTAGTAATCATGGTACCATTTCATATTAGTACCATGCAATACAAGGGTTATGTTATTCATTCATAACCCATTAGTCTGTATTTGAGTTTCACATAGGATTACTCTACATTAGATCTTCACATAGCATCACCCTGTATTAAGGTTTCACATAGCATTACCCTGCATTAGGGTTCACATATCATTAATTTGTATTAGGGATTCACATAGCATTACCCTGTATTAGGGTTTCACATAGCAAGGAAATCAATATGGATAACATAAGTATTCATTCATACTTATTTATTCTCATCATTCACCATTAAATGAATTATCAACACACAACATGAGTTTCTCTCTCATCTTTGCAAGAATATGATTACATCATAGTTTATATATTTGGATTAACCTTTTCATAAGGCATGTTAGCCTACATTCAACAGAGTACATTACATATCAATGTAACCATTGACATAACACATCTCATGTGTCATTCATCCAATTATCCTACACTTATAACACATCAAGGTATACCAGTATTGGGGTGTTGGATGTGATATCTATCATATCTTGATATATCACTTCCCTCAACACCTTTATCTTACTTGAGTTCATACACTTAGCTTGAATTAGGGTATTCCCCATCCTAATACTTTATGCACCAGTTCATCACATTTATCATGTAAAGTATTGGTCAATAGTCACTCACTTAGAATATACAACCATTGCCAATACTATATACTAATCCTTGAGTTAGGAACTATTAATATAAGGATATTCATTATCAACCTCTCTAGGTGTTACATTTTTCATAACATTAATCATTGTTCCATTATTAGGAATAATATTCTCCATATTTATAATTTGAGGATTCACATAGAATATTCCATACATTTATGGATTTCACATAGTAATACTATTCAATAGAGTTTCATATAATCATCCTTCTATATCAAGGATTCACCTAGTATTATGTGAAATTAAGATTTCACAACACATCACCCAGTGCTAGGTCTTCACATAGGATTAGTGGCACTACCCTATATTAGGGTTTCATGCACCTTACCCCATTTTAGGGATTAAGGTTTTCTATTCACATCCAAGTAAGGTTACTCTTACCTCATACCCAAATTAGGGTTAGTATATACAATTCCCATTAAATTATGGTTTCCTTCATTGTTACACTAAGTTAGGATTACATCATCACCCTAGATTTATGATAACATTCATCTTTGCCCTAGATTAGGGTTTCACACATAGCATTGCTCTAATTAGGGTTTCACACATAGAATTGCTCTAATTAGGGTTTCACACATAGCATTGCTCTGATTAGGGTTTCACACATAGCATTGCTCTAATTAGGGTTTCACACATAGCATTGCTCTACTTAGGGTTAAGGCTCATTGATTAGGGTTTCATGATCTCGTTATTATGAATCAACCCTTATCACATAGTTTACTCATAATGAGAGAATTATGGATTAATTATATAAGCATTCATCTCTCTCATTCTCTCTCTCATTCTCTTTAGGAGGTTAACTACTCCAAGATTAATCTAGGTCAACTCTTCACTTGAGTACACATAGCTAGGGTTAACCTTCATAATCATAATGGGTCTACATCTTTAATAATCACATATCTGATTGACCTTTGATCATATTAGATGTCCAAATGATCTAATCAATTAAACCATCAATTATATAAAGAATTCAAAAGGATTGACCAATCAAACTTTCATTTCCACAAAGTGATCAATTGGGCAAACCATTAAAATCTTCAATTGCATTAAGTATCTAAATAGGTTCACCATATTGGACCTTAAATTACATGAGATATTCAAATGGGTTAACCATGTTGCTCTTCACAAAGTTAATTAGTTAGACCCTCAATGATCTTGGTTCTCATACATCAATTGGTTGAAAACTAATTGAACAAGTTATACTTGAAACCAATTGGAAAGAGTAGGTATTGAAACCGTTTACACTTTGGGTCTCCAAACGGTTTGAGATCATTTGGTCCCAAACAATCTTGAGACCGTTTGGCCCCAAACGGTCTTGAGACCATTTGGACTCAAACGGTCTTGAGACCGTTTGGTCCAAACCTCCTTAAAACTGCATGGACCAAAATGTGTCTCAACCACTTCAATTGTATCAGGGTTTCCAATGTTGATCCCTTCAATCGATCTTATACATGTTAGCCAATCATCAGTTGAGTTAATTAAGTCAACCTTCAACTGATTTGACCCTCAATTGACCTTCAATTGATCATCAATTAAGGCATGAACAAATTGGTTTAGGGTTTGGAATCAATAACCCTTCAACATATTTCAATGTGAGTCGAATTGATTTGAACCCATTGAACCATCATCCAGTTTGGACATGACCTGAAACCAAACGGTCTTGGGATCGTTTGGATGACCTCCAAACAGTCTTGAGACCGTTTTCCCATCACATCCTCAAAATCCAAGTCAACCCATTACGGTTTGGATCATTGGATTGATCACCAAATCAGCAATTGATTACACTCCAACTTAGTATCTTTGAATCTTCAATTGCTTAACCATACTCAACCCTAGACCTCCAAACAGTCTTGGGTGACCTCCAAACGGTCTTGAGACCATTTGGCTCATCCAACCCTTGGATTCTAGTGAAAAATCATTAGGGTTTGAGCTATTGAGTTGATCATCAAATCAACACTTAATTGAAAAGTGATTTGGTACCTTTAGACCTTCAATTGGTCAACCATACTTAACCCTAGACCTCCAAACGTTCTTGGGTAATCGGCAAACGGTCTTGAGACCGTTTGGGTGATCCCCAAACGGTTTTGAAACCGTTTGGGCCAATCAACCCAAAGTATCAACTCATTCAATTGCAAAATCAACACTTAGCCGATTAGGGTTTATACCCTATGTTTGAATCTTAAAATACTTAACCATACTCAACCCTGGACCTACAAATGGTCTTGAGACCATTTGGGTGATTCCCAAACAGTTTTGAGACCGTTTGGGCTAATTAACCCAAAAAGTAAAATCAATAAAGTTGAAAATCAGCACTTAATCCAATTAGGGTTTGCCTAATTGATTAGCCTTAAACTCATGATTACTTTGGAACTAATCCATAAAAATTGGTGGGTTATCAACCAACATAATTACTAACAGGATTCTCAAACGGTCAACCCTTGCTCAACTCTTTCAAATGGTTTTGAAACCGTTTTCTCCCAAATGGTCTCAAACCGTTTGCTCTCAAACGGTTTGGTGAAACCGAATGGGCAAACATGATGAAACTGTTTGGTCTAGATATTTGGGGAGGTGTGTGCTTATTATGATGTCATCATCATCAAGATCTAGACCCACAAAACCTTCTGTGATTTCCATGGAAATTGCATCAATCAACCTAATCAATAATTGTAAATAGAGAAATGATCATTATTTGATGGGGAATTGAATGCAATAACAAAGTTAGGGTTTCAAGTAATAAAACCTGCCTCCCAATTGAGCTCCAAAGCTCCAAGATCACGTCAAAAATGGTGGATGCAACTCCTTTCACTATTCCAAGGGTCGTCCTCAAGCTTTGAGTGAAAAGAATTGGTTAGAATTGAAGAGGAGATTGAGATATGAAGAATTCATGCATTGATTTTTGATTTTCACCATGGATTCAAGGTGAAAGGAGGTCAAGAACCTTACCAACAGTTTGGGGTCATCCTCCTGCTCCTCCACAGATCCTTGGTCGTTTTCCAAGAAAGGAGAAAGAAAGAAATCCGAAAAAGCCTTTGTTTTTGGCTTGGAAAAGGTACTTTTATAAGAAAATTGATGAGAGAGAAAATACTTTATAAAAGTCTTTTAATTCCAAAATTGTTGCCACTGCTTCCCCCTTAGTTTCTTGCATTCAAGGGAATCTCTATCCCCACCGAACTCCCTTCCATTATGCATGAATTAAGGGAAAAGAAATTAAGCACCTTAACCCTTATAATAAGAATATCCATATGTGAGTGGAAATTCTTTTTCTTATAATAATGGTGAGTGGGATTTCACCTCCTTAGGATATGCTTGTGCCTTTGCAAGGCCTTAAGATCATCCACACACATCTGAATTCAACCATTTTAATTTTGGTTTAAAGCCCTTTAATTAATACATTCATTTTTGCCCTAAATTAAATTAGGGTTTCACTTAGGATTAAATCTTGATTATTTTAATGTCAAGATTCTCTCTCCTCCAACTTAATTCAAATGAGGCACCCCTCTCACTTTATTTGCTCTATATGATGCCAAGAAACATTAGGGACCTTATTGAAGTGGTAATTTGCATATTGAACCCTACATTTTGGGTAAATTGCACTTTACACCAAAACTAGGTTTTAATGCACAAGGATTGCTTTACAAGCTTAATCTTGGTGCCCAAGCTTGTGAAAACCATACCACTGCATCATATACATTATTATGATGTCTCAACATCATAGGAACATCTTATCATGTAACATTTGCAATTTAACCCCTCAACTTGGGTAATTTACACTGTAGTCCAAAGTAGGCAAACATTGCTTCAACATTGTTCAAACATGAGCAAATTTGAAACATAAGTTTCTCATGAGCCCTAATTACTTTTCCCAAGATAAGATTAAGCATCTATTCAACCTTTTTAGGCAAAACATCTAGGGTTAACACAACCCAGGTCAGGGATGTTACAAATTATAAACCCCTAATAAGGATTTCGTCCCCGAAATCCCAAAAAAAGGAGGGATAGATTATTCAGTTGTCATACCCTCAAGTCTCCACATAATATCTTAATATCATGGAGATATCATGGATCCTATAATCCACACAAAGTTCCTTTCATTAATTCAACCTTATCAATGTTTATGTTTATGCAAAGCATAAACCCCTAACATATGATGTCCATATTATTGAAAGGAAAAAGCATAAAAGAGCATACTTCAACCATCACTCAAGAATATTTACCAAAAGAGAAACATATATATCTAACAAAGATAATTTACTCAGTAATCCTTTATTTATAAAGTTCACTTAGCAAACTCTATGTAATTGGGAATGTTCACTTAGCTTTTCCTTTCAGTTGGGAATGTTCACATTGCTTTTCCTTTTAGTTGGGAATGTTCAAATAGCTCTTCCTATTAGTTGAGAATGTTCACATAGATCTTCCTTTTAGTCAGGAATGTTCACATAGCTCTTACTATTAGTTGAGAATGTTCACATAGCTCTTCCTATTAGTTGGAAAAGTTCACATAGCTCTTCCTTTTAGTTGGGAATGTTTGCATAACTCTTCCTTTTAGTTAGGAATGTTCTCATAGCTCTTCCTTTTAGTTGGGAATGTTCACATAGCTCTTCCTATTAGTTAGGAATGTTCACATAGCTCTTCCTATTAGTTGGGAATGTTCACATCGCTCTTCCTTTTAATTGGGAATGTTCACATAGCTCTTCCTTTTAGTTGGGAATGTTCACATAGCTCTTCCTATTAGTTGGGAATGTTCACATAGCTCTTCCTTTTACTTGGGAATGTTCACATAGCTCTTCCTATTAGTTAGGAATGTTCACATAGCTCTTCCTATTAGTTAGGAATTTTCACATATCTCTTCCTATTAGTTGGGAATGTTCACATAGCTCTTCCTTTTAGTTGCATTATACTCTCTAGATTGTTTCAGAATGACTACTTGATCAGAGTAATCAAAAAGATAACAATCTAAGAGTTTCATACTTGCCTTATCTTCAATAATCATATACCTGGCCAGGGTATATAAGTATTTATATTAGGTAGTATGCACTTTAATTAATATCATATTCCTCACTTTTCATATCATTATACACACAAGATTTTCCATTCTTGAATTTTCTTCTGGTATCACTTCTATATTTCATCTTTCAACACACAGATAAGGGAGATTATAAAACATTTTAAGGAACACTGAGTAGGATATAAGTTTTCATCTTCCTTTTGTCCTTATAGGACTAGTCAAAGGAATTAAAAAACAACTACTTTCATATCTTTAACACATAGAATCATAATATGAAGTATCAAATTGAATATATTTCATTTAAGTATTACCCCTCAAGGTCACCTATCACATTAGGTTGTTTTCAACACATAGTGTCCAGTTATCTCATGTTGCTACTTTTGCCTTCTCTTAGTGGCTACTGCCCTGGTGCATTAGGCATCTATTGCACTGGTGACACCAAAAACTTTGGCTTTTCAGAATATTTAGGAAAATGTCTCTAAAATTATAGTGACCTTACCTTAATTCTGAACTTATTGCCCCTCCTTGGGCACTACCATCACATATGTACTATTTGTCCAAACTTATGGCAGAATCTATTTTCTCACCATATATTAATCTTTCCCACATTTCCACTGTTCCAACATGACCATGTCACTCAGGAATCCTTTCAAAGTCCAACGTTTATGCATTAAAGATTGGTAGCTTAGGTTGTAATACTAGTATTCAGTCTTCTATATGCATTACTGTTATCCTATCCTGCCCTTCAAGAGCATAACATAGGATTCTCTATCCTGATTAGGTCAAGGTGGGAATTCTTACGCACTTGTTCTCCTCTTGCCTGATCCCATGCACCCTCTCCTGGTGCAACAACATTGCCCTTAGCAATGTGTTCCTCATGTTCTCCAGTCATTTCCAAGTTCTTCTTCTCCTATGTGAGCAGAAGATACTATCAGATAAACTGGAAGAAACTTAGAACAAACTCTACAACCTTAGTCCTATGTCTCTGTAGACTCAGTGAACCTAGAGCTCTGATACCACTTAATTGTGGCATACAACTCATGAAAACATAATTAACTAATGCGGAAGCATTCATTAAGCAACGGATTACCAAAAATCACTAAAAATTAAAACCTTTTCATGAAAAGATCCATAAAGTAAAAAATTTCTCGCATAGAACAAAAGTAACACATTTACATTCTATTTTTCAAAAGTACATAACTTGTATCATCTCTTTCTGTGAATTACAAACATCAACTGTCATGTTAAACTAAACACAGGCAGTATGAAATCTCGAGGCACTGAGCCAAAATCTCAAAAGAACTAACTACTACTATGAGGACCTGAGAGTACAGAGACAACACATACGACTCTATCTACATCTATACAAGGCATAAAAGCCAGTGTCTCCACCTGAGACTTCACTACTGTCCCTGCTGCTGTTGCTATTTCCTTCACATACTGAAGGATTCCTGCCTCCTCGTCTGCGTCCACCTAAAAATGTTATTCCCATGGGGGTGAGACAATTGTAAATTTCCCCAGTGAGAGATATAACTCTCCACCAGAAACATTATTATTGCAGCTTAAGAAGACAAATATACACAAAGGAATCATATTTTTTTGGCAGTAGTTAATTCAATGTCTAACAGATTAGAACATCATTCTTATCAAAAGCATTGCAGCTTTAACTTGATAGAACAACATGTCACTTATCCTTTAAGGAATATGAAGAACATGTATAACATTTATTCACTATAGAATCATTACAACAACATTAACTCTTTTCAGGCTTAGATCATATTTCTAATGCCTGGCATTGTCATTGGGGAGTCATGGCCAGTAGCCATACACTTCTCACAAAGTGTTGGGATCTTATTCCCCCACCTCATCAAGTACATTTCCACTTTTTAATAAGTTCATTATCATTATTATAGAATCTGGGTATTTGAACCCTTATCTCATCATAGAACAATTGTTACCATTTATTAGGTAACTTAATACCTTTAGATCATATGACCAAGGATATCATGATTTTTGCTTCATAAGGTATTACACATAGTACACAAAGTTCAATGATTCTTACTACACAAAGCATATGAAGGCTTATAAAGCCTATAAAATATTCTCAATAAACAAAGCATCATTGCCCATACCTGGCTATGCTCATCTTTTCAACATATATGCATGATTAGTAATCATGATACCATTTCATATTAGTATCATGCAATACAAGGGTTATCTTATTCATTCATATCCCATTAGTTTGTATTTGAGTTTCACATAGGATTAATCTACATTAGATCTTCACATAGCATCACCATGTATTAAGGTTTCACATAGCATTACCCTGCATTAGGGTTCACATATCATTAATTTGTATTAGGGCTTCACATAGCATTACCCTGTATTAGGGTTTCACATAGCAAGGAAATCAATATGGATAACATAAGTATTCATTCATACTTATTTATTCTCATCATTCACCATTAAATGAATTATAAACACACAACATGAGTTTCTCTCTCATCTTTGCCAGAATATGATTACATCATAGTTTATAGATTTGAATTAACATTTTCATAAGGCATGTTAGCCTACATTCAATAGAGTACATTACATCTCAATGTAACCATTGAAATAACACATCTCATGTGTCATTCATCCAATTATCCTACACTTATAACACATCAAGGTATACCAATATTGGGGTGTTGGATGTGATATCTATCATATCTTAATATATCACTTCCCTCAACACCTTTATCTTACTTGAGTTTGTACACTTAGCTTGTATTAGGGTATTCCCCATCCTAATACTTTATGCACCAGTTAATCACATTTATCATGTAAAGTATTGGTCATTAGTCACTCACTTAGAATATACAACCATTGCCAATACTATAGACTCATCCTTGAGTTATGAACTATTAATATAAGGATATTCATTATCAACCTCTCTAGGTGTTACATTTGTCATAACATTAATCACTGTTCCATTATTAGGAATAGTATTCTCCATATTTATAATTTGAGGATTCACATAGAATATTCCATACATTTATGGATTTCACATAGTAATACTCTTCAATAGAGTTTCATATAATCATCCTTCTATATCAAGAATTCACCTAGTATTATGTGAAATTAAGATTTCACAACACATCACCCAGTGCTAGGTCTTCACATAGAATTAGTGGCACTACCCTATATTAGGGTTTCATGCACCTTACCCCATTTTAGGGATTAAGGTTTTCTATTCACATCCAAGTAAGGTTTCTCTTACCTCATACCCAAATTAGGGTTAGGATATACAATTCCCATTAAATTATGGTTTCCTTCATTGTTACACTAAGTTAGGATTACATCATCACCCTGGATTTATGATAACATTCAGCTTTGCCCTAGATTAGGGTTTCACACATAGCATTGCTCTAATTATGGTTTCACACATAGCATTGCTCTAATTAGGGTTTCACACATAGTATTGCTCTAGTTAGGGTTAAGGCTCAGTGATTAGGGTTTCATGATCTCATTATTATGAATCAACCTTTATCACATAGTTTACTCATAATGAGAGAATTAGGGCCTAATTATATAAGCATTCATCTCTCTCATTCTCGCTCTCATTCTCTTGAGGAGGTTAACTACTCCAAGATTAATCTAGGTCAACTCTTCACTTGAGTACACATAGCTAGGGTTAACCTTCACAATCATTATGAGTCTACATCTTTAATAATCACATAGATGATTGACCTTTGATCATATTAGATTTCCAAATGGTCTAATCAATTAAACCATCAATTATATAAAGAATTCAAAAGGATTGACCAATTAAACTTTCATTTCCAAAAAGTGATCAATTGGGTTAACCATTGAAATCTTCAATTGCATTAAGTATCTAAATAGGTTCACCATATTTGACCTTCAGTTACATGAGATATTCAAATGGGTTAACCATGTTGATCTTCACAAAGTTAATTACTTAGACCCTCAATGATCTTGGTTCTCATACATCAATTGGTTGAAAACTAATTGAACAAGTTATACTTGAGACCAATTGGACACAATAGGTATTGAAACCGTTTGCACTTTGGGTCTCCAAACGGTCTTGAGACCGTTTGGCTCCAAATGGTCTTGTTACCATTTGGACTCAAACGGTCTTGAGACCGTTTGGTGCAAACCTCCTCAAAACAGCATGGACCAAAAAGTGTCTCAACCACTTCAATTGTATCTGGGTTTCCAATGTTGATCACCTCAATCGATCTTATGTATGTTAGACAATCATCAATTGAGTTAATTAGGTAAAGCTTCAACTGATTTGACCCTCAATTGACCCTCAATTGATCATCAATTAAGGCTTGAATCAATTGGTTTAGGGTTTGGAATCAATAACCCTTCAACATATTTCAATGTGAGTCGAATTGATTTGAACCCATTGAACCATCATCCAATTTGGACATGACCTGACCCCCAATGGTCTTGCGATCGTTTGGATGACCTCCAAACGGTCTTGAGACCGTTTTCCCATCACATCCTCAAAATCCAAGTCAACCCATTAGGGTTTGGATCATTGGATTGATCACCAAATCAGCAATTGATTACACTCCAACTTAGTATCTTTGGATCTTCAATTGCTTAACCATACTCAACCCTATACCTCCAAACAGTCGTGGGTGACCTCGAAACGGTCTTGAGACCGTTTGGCTCATCCAACCCTTGGATTCTAGTGAAAAATCATTAGGGTTTGAGCTATTGAGTTGATCATCAAATCCACACATAATTGCAAAGTGATTTGGTTGGTCAACCATACTTAACCCTAGACCTCCAAACGGTCTTGGGTAATCTCCAAATGGTCTTGAGACCATTTGGGTGATCCCCAAACGGTTTTGAAACTGTTTGCGCCAATCATCCCAAAGTATCAACTCATTCAATTGCAAAATCAACACTTAGCCGATTAGGGTTATACCATATGTTTGAATCTTCAAATACTTAACCATACTCAACCCTGGACCTCCAAACGGTCTTGAGACTGTTTGGGTGATTCCCAAATGGTTTTGAAACCGTTTGGTCTAATTAACCCAAAAAGTCAAATCAATCAAGTTGAAAATCAGCACTTAATCCAATTAGGGTTTGCCTAATTGATTAGCCTTCAACTCATGATTCCTTTGGAACTAATACATAAAATTTGGTGGGTTATCAACCAACATAATTAGGAACAGGATTCTCAAACGGTAAACCCTTGGTCAACTCTTTCAAATGGTTTTGAAACCGTTTTCTCTCAAACAGTCTCAAACCGTTTGCTCTCAAATGGTTTGGTAAAACCGAATGGGCAAACATGATGAAACCGTTTGGTCTAGATATTTGGGGAGGTGTGTGCATATGATGATGTCATCATCATCAAGCACTAGACTGAAAAACCTTCTGTGATTTCCATGGAAATTGCATCAATCAACCAAATCAATAATTGTAAATAGAGAAATGATCATTATTTGATGGGGAATTGAATGCAATAACAAAGTTAGGGTTTCAAGTTATAAAACCTGCCTCCAATTGAGATCTGAAGCTCCAATCTCACGTAAAGAATGGTCAATGCAACTCCTTTCACTATTCCAAGGGTTGTCCTCAAGCTTTGAGTGAAAGGAATTGGTTATAATTGAAGAGGAGATCGAGATATGAAGAATTCATGCATTGATTTTCGATTTTCACCATGGATTCAAGGTGAAAGGAGGTCAATAACCTTACCAACAGTTTGGGGGTAGTAATCCTGCTCCTCCACATCTCCTTGGTCATTTTACAAGAAAGGGGGAAAATAGAAATCCGAAAAAGCCTTTGTTTTGGCTTGGAAAAGGTACTTCTATAAGAAAATTGATGAGAGAGAAAATAATTTATAAAAGTCTTTTAATTCCAAAATTTTTGCCACCACTTCCCCCTTGGTTTCTTGCATGCAAGGTCATCTATATCCCCACCGAAATACCTTCCATTATCCAGGAATTAAGGGAAAAGAAATTAAGCACCTTAACCCTTATAATAAGAATATCCATATGTGAGTGGAAATTCTTTTTCTTATAATAATGGTGAGTGGGATTTCACCTACTTAGGATATGCTCGTGCCTTTTCAAGGCCTTAAGCTCATCCACACACATCTGAATTCAACCATTTTAATTTTGTTTGAAAGCCCTTTAATTAATACATTCATTTTTGCCCTAAATTAAATTAGGGTTTCACTTAGGATTAAATCTTGATTATTTTAATATCAAGATTCTCTCTCCTCCAAATTAATTCAAATGAGGCGCCCCTCTCACTTGCTTTGCTCTATATGATGACAAGAAACATTAGGGATCTTATTGAAGTGGTAATTTGCATACTAAACCCTAGTTTTGGGGTAAATTGCACTTTACACCAAAACTAGGTTTAATGCACAAGGATTGCTTTACAAGCTTAATCTTGGTGCCCAAGCTTGTGAAAACCATACCACTACATCATATACATTCTTATGATGTCTCAAAATCATAGGAACATCTTATCATGCAACATTTACAATTTAACCCCTCAACTTGGATAATTTATACTTTAGTCCAAAGTAGGCAAACATTGCTTCAACATTGTTCAAACAGGACCAAAATTGAAACATAAGTTTCTCATGAGCCCTAATTACTTTTCCTAGGATAAGATTAAGCATCTACTCAACCTTTTTAGGAAAAGCAACTAGGGTTAACACATAACCTAGGTTAGGGATGTTACACTATTCCTCCACCTACTTTTGTAGCAAGTCCGAGTTAACATCCAAAGGAGAAAGAAGGAAGGGAGTCCATTGTCGCACACCACACCGAGCCGCTTCCACCACCATCATGAACATGATAATGTCCTCTTCCTCTTCTTGTGATATTAATCTCGCCATGTCGAGGGAGTAGTCTTTTCACTGGGATGTTGGGACTAGCCCCACTATCCATTTCTTGCAATTTATTTCATTTTCCAACTCTTGTATGAACTCATATAATTCATAGCTAATCATTCATCACATGTTTTGTGCATATTATGTGATTTGTTATAATCTTTTAGTGTTATAACTTCAACATTTAAGATTTGAATACTGATTAGCTTTTTTTGACACCCTGACTAGAACTTCAGAAGGAAAGACTCTGGAGTAGTAAATAGAGGATCTATAAGTAACGAGACATCAAGCTTATAGGGATATCTACTCATACAAGTTTCTGACATCGAAAGGGGAGACTTGCATAACTCTAATTATATCTTCATACATGTTTGGTTTTGAGTGATTGCACAGATTCGAGTAGTGGTGGTAAAACTCAATTCCACCATAGTGTTTCCATCCATTGATAACTAGAACCTCAATCTAGCTATTTTCTTTCTTGCAATCTTAGATTAATCGACCAAATCCCAACTTTTGTGATAAATACTAGTTTTTGATAGGTTACATTGTTTAGATAATTCTGAAAAATATTGTCTCTTAGGATTTGATCCTCAACTATAGTGGTATAAGATCCAACCACTTGTGGGTGGTGTTAATGCATTTTGGTTTTGGTAAAATCTAGGAATTATATTCCTAGTGAATTTGCAGTGTGATAATATTCCACATCAGGTTCTCTCGTTTACCATAACCATAGAAGACAACAATTCTCAGAGCCAATTGATGTGTCTGAGAAACCCCCAATACCCATCTATTTATACGAGGGTTAGGGTC
Organism: Alisma plantago-aquatica; assembly: GCA_963693085.1. Classification (NCBI taxonomy): domain Eukaryota; kingdom Viridiplantae; phylum Streptophyta; class Magnoliopsida; order Alismatales; family Alismataceae; genus Alisma; species Alisma plantago-aquatica. The sequence goes on along the minus strand of OY856409.1, from coordinate 1,911,367,772 downwards.
AGTGTTCCCAGCCTTAGTGGGAATGGAAGAGGCCAAATTTCACTAATTTTTGCATCCTGCGAGTAGTGACACAATTAGTTCACAGCTGAATTGATCAGTTGGCATGTGAGCCAATTGGTTCAACCCCTGAACCATTATTTTCATCATATTTCCCAATCGTAGTTGTATTTGAAATTATATAAAATTAATGCACAACATGAAATCAAAACTAATCCTTGATGTAATGAAATTGATCAATGATATGGGTGGTTTATCACATGAACAGTCGTTTGGCCAACCTTGAGCCGATCAGTTCTCTCATTGACCCATTCCGTTCATGCCACAACTCAACCAATATTCAACCAATGCAATTTCAAATAAACCTAACACTCCAACCGATCTGTTTAACACTTGAATCAGTTGGTTCAGAGTCTAGTCTGTCAATTGTTGTATAAATCGAATACCTAAAATCTTTAGTAATAAAGGTTAACATCATTCATGAATAAACTCCTATTCCAAGTGTATCCTATGTGTGTGATCCTATAGGTTCTAAGTGTCGTTGGTAGTGAATGTATGTAACTAATTTATGACATCACAAGCAATGAGTGATATCTAGTAGGACATCATTGCTACCCAAGAAATTTGGAAAGTTGGAGAACAACTTCAACCAATAATTTGTGCTTGGTGTTATAGTGTTTGCATAGTTCCTTTGTCATTGATATCTAGATTAAACTCAAGGAATGAAATCATCATCCTCTTTAACATTCAATTCATATTCCTTGAACTAGAACATACCGTTTGAGATATATGCAGGCCTAATATCTCATATTAACTCACATGAGCATGGCCATGCATTTCTCAGTCTCTCTTATCAAGTGTCCAGGATATCATACTCTTGTAGGAGGGACATACTCCATATACATCACTCACAGTCATTCCCATGTGTCACCATGCATTTGATCATCACCTCTATGGAAACACTTATTCAAGGTCATGATGGATGATGTCAAACTACACCGAATGACATGTGATGCGTGTAGTGACTTCAAGTCTAAGAACCACAATCACCACCGACTCTATAAGAGATGATTCTGACTACAATGTAATGGTTTCCATGTATTACTTTCATGGTGGGTCTGTCTATTACACTATTCTCTAACAAGTATCTATGTGTTTGGTTTGATATCACACATCATGACTAATGAGATTATGTCATCAACCAACACACACTCTATTCTTATGTGTTATACTGTCAAACAACATTCCACAATAACAACTGGCTAGGGACATAACAAGAGTATATATATGCTCTTGACATATGTATGATCTCATTGTTTAAGTCATCAACCTGAAGACATACATCATTGGGTAATATCATTCTCTAGGCATTTATTATGTTATACAATGACCTCATAACTGAATAAAACATAATAAATTGAAATATTGCCTTTATTATTAATCAAATAATTTACAAGATATGCCATTCCATTCATAATATGATCTTCCATGAGGGCATAAACACCAAAATCCAAGGTACTCTATATATCTGTCTGAATTGCATTTATAAAGTCCTTGAAATATTCCTAAATTTGGTATAAGAATATATGCGAGATAAAACAAGAAATAGAGAGACATAAAAAAATGTTGGTATGTACTAAAAATGTTGTTTGGGCATAAGGGAGAAGTACTAAGGAACATAACAAGACTCACAAAGTATAATTTAATTAGATTATACGACTGAAATAAGAAGTATGAACCAAGATCAAGTAAAATTTGATTATGAGGCATTTCAAGAGACACAGAATTAATTAATCAATTTAACTTTCCATAAATAATAATGCAACAATGGATACATATAAAGGACACAATGCAAACTTGAAAACTCAACTAGTAATGTCAAAAATACGGAAAGCAGTAGCTGCACCACCATAGAATACCTACTTAGGGATTAAAATCCAAGGTGCATGTGCAACTTTGGCCATATACACCTGATTTAGACACTATGCTCAAGGAGCATGTGCAACTAAGGCCATACACCCCCAAATATAAGGACTAAGCCCAAGGAATGTGTGCAACGAAGGCCATACACCCCACTCATATGTTACACTATACTAGGTAAGTGTCACTATTGCTTGCAAAATAGACTATGCAAGTAGTAAATAAGTCTTAGCATGAATTAGGGTTCAACAGTAAAAAAATGATATCCAAATTAATATGATTATGATAAAAGTAATTTCAAATGATCATTTGATTTAGAAAGATCCATTGTTCATGCCTCAGTCAAGAGAATGCAAGAGAAAAATGTATCAAAAGGAAATGAAAGCCCAAACATCTCAAGTGAGAAGTACATACCTGATATTCTTGACTTAACATATTCATAGGTATAGAATATCTGACAAGTTCTTCTTGACCTAGTAGGTTGTAGTACACACACTCATACATAAATCTAACTAGTAACAAAAGGTATATCAAACCTAGATCATATTGCTTAATGTCACATTGGGATTTAGGGATACCATATGTGTGTACTTATTATTGAAGGTTATATCTTGACAGTCCAAGTTATTATTTATTATTATCCATAATCGAGGTTTTGTCCCCCAAAGTTATCATAATCAATCTTATTCACTTTCTAACATTATCTTTCTATACATAAGTTTCCATACTTTAAGGTCATTCATATATAATCCAAAATAACATGTCATAAGTCAATTTTATCAACACATGTATTTTTATAAAAGTACATTCTTACCTATGATCTTGCTCTTTTTTCCATTGAATTCATGAATCAAAAAAATTATTAAATATACTTTCTAGATTCATATTGAATGCCTAAGAACCAATATAGATGTATGTGTCTTGGATTTTTATTCCTGAAGAGAATGGCATTATTATGTTGTATTTTCTTGTCAATTGCTAATGAAATTTATGAACCAAGTTATTATCTTAAACACATACATCTATGTTATAACAAATAAATCAGTATTAGGGAAATTTAATGAGTATTATTTATTACTATCATAATTTCTTGTTATACCTTGATTACAATCTTAGAATGTAGGAATATGTTTTTACTATCACATATTAATTGTAGACATGCATATTTATATTATATATATAATTTGATACATATATGTGTAGATGAGTTAACTAGTTTGAAATTCAACTAAGTTTCAAATTTTCTTGTTATCTTCTAATACACATCATTTAGTTATCTTTTTAATCATGTTAGTTAGATTAGAAAATCTAAAACACAATAGAAAGATACTAACATGTAGATCATATGCTTGCATTGAGCTCCATTAATTAATTCCCCAGTTCCCCGATCGAGGTTGGATTCTTATTAACCATGGTGTTTCTTAGAGGTATTGGGTTCCCCGCTAAGTTATGGTTGTGCAGCGGTAGTAGGAACTCCTATAGTTCATCATTTTTAGATGCAATTTCTACCATAGTAAATGGCATCATGAGAAATGTTCTTGTCACAAACATGATGACAATTGAATCGTGTATCGCAAGGTCAGGAAGTGTGATAGAAGGTGGAGGCAGATGTAGCATGAGGGGTAAAAGTAATGTTCTTGATTTTAAAGGTCGATTGATATAGACTTGCAGGTCTATTGCATTCATGTATCATTACAAGGACTACTGGACAAGTAAGAAGAACAAATCGTAGAGCAATTCAGACAAATGACACATGAATATAACAAACCTGCAAGTCTTTATCAATCGATCTTGATTGTAAGTGCTTAAAAAATGTTATGATAACCCTTTCTTCCTATTTTTAGTTGTTGTCATTTTTAACATTTTGACAAAGCAATCCATAACTTAAAATTTTAAACTCAACATTGAGTATACATAAAATGAAAAGCATTATTAGATCAGTTCTTACAGGTGATTACACCATTTTTCTTTAAATAATAGTGTTGATCGGTCCTTTTTGGTGCACCAAGATTTTTTTCTTAACTCAATTCCCTTATAGACATGTGCTTTGTTGGTTTTCTCCAACAACTATATACAAAAGAATTTCTAGAACAACTACAATTAGAAAGCAACGAATGCATATAAATTGTAAACATTGTCTTTAATAAGTAACTATTTTATTTGGTTTGTAACTAAGTATTCTTAATATTAACTGTTGTGTTTAAAAAGTAAGTATCCTATATATAGTATAACATGTCGTGTTTATATTCTAACTACTAAATATAAAAGATCACTTTTGTATCACTACAGTAACCATTTTGTATATGTAACTTTTTATCAACATCATAAATATGTACTCTAAAGTGTAAACCAGGAGAAAAAAAAATTCTTACACTTTGTTTATGTTTTCTGTGAATTCTTGTACATAATACTTCATTTGATATGTCTTGAAATGTCCTAACCCTATCTTTGAGGAGTCTTTTTGATGTATTATATGTGTAACTTCTGTTAGTTACTTATTCGGTTGTTTTCCAATATATAAAAATTAAACAATCAATTTCTTTTTTACCCTTATTAGAGCATATCTCCTATTTTTGATATTTTATTTAATGCTTCTAATATACTTCCTCATGTTCCTCTTTCTCTTTCTTATTACTTTAAGCATCTTCTTGTTACTTTCATCAGAATGAATTTCAATATTTTGTTCCTTTTCTGCATCATTTAGCTTAGGTTTTGTCTGTATATTTTTAATTTCCACATCCATCTATACATTTCCTGCCTCACCTTTATGTTCTTCTACTATAACTTTATTGTATGTTGATCTTTTTTTGTGGCTTTATCATTTGTTGCATGTTCCTCATAATAATTGAATTATGTACCAGCCTTTAAACTACTTCCTCTTCTTCAACCACCTTCCTTCTTAGTTGAAGCTTCCTTGCCTTCTTCTGTACCTCCATTTCAACTCTTTTTTTGTGTTTCTTTACTATCAACATCATTTGGTTTTGACTGCTCATGGAATCATTAGATTCATCTTCAACTTTGACAAACACTCATTTCAAAGCTTATCAGCTCGGTCTTAATATCTCCTCTAGTCTCTTCCTCACTGCATTTAGATCTATGGAATGCTACCTTTCATTATCACTAAAAGTTGGAGTGTTGCAACCAAGTTTTATTTTTCCCTTTACTTTCCTTTTATATTTTAAAGCCCAAAACTTTTAATCCAAACTAATTTGTTGTTTGAACTTGACATGTCATGTGCATTATTAAATTTTCATAGAGCTTCAATGATTGTAACATGATTTTCTTTCCTAGATTTTTGGTCACATTTTCCATTCATGTGCTTTTGGTTGGAGTCATCTATAATCTTTTTGTATTTTTGATTAATTTGAATGTCAATCTTTGGTTCTCCTTATTTTTTGATGATTTTTCAACTATAAAATAATGGGAAGGATTCTAGATAGATGCAACTGACTATAAATTGAATCTCTATTCATACATGCCTAATGTTCACAACTAAAACTTTTACTTTAATAAACAATCAGGTAATATCATTCATCCTAACTTCGTAGTGTAAGAAAAATCAAGAAGAAAAATACTCTTCCATATGTAAATGTCGATCAATGTCAGGTTAAAGTTCACATCATTCTACCACTCCTATGGCATGTTAGGTTAAAGTCCACATCATTCCACGACTCCTATGGCATGAAAAATCCCTATCGATGCACATTACAGAAGAATATGAACATGGTTTCATCCATTTACCTTATGTGTTGAACACAATAGGAATCTAATCAACACCTCTTTTTTGCATGTCACACGTCCGGAAACATATGGGCACAATTCACTAATGCTACCACCATCAAAGGCAAGCACTAGACTGAATATGGAATATATATTTTCACATGACATTAACCATCCTAGAGGAGCATATCACAACAAATATATTTATGTTACGATCAATTGGGTCATATGCATTGAGAGAAACAAAATATTTTCATGAGAGCAATTGGACATCTAATGAAAAAAATGACTAGACTGACACAATCTTTATATGATGATTATATTATTTTCAAATGATGAAGATATTGGATAGGTTATGGCCATTAAGACTAGTCCAGACGATGTAAGCAACAACAATGGACAACGTATAATTGCTATGAAACATATCCTTGAGGAAAAGGATTAGAAATAGATGTATTTTGCATTTTATATCATCTCAACATGGGACATGTACTAAAGAGATCCCCATTCTGAACCAGACTAGTTGATTTCATTATGTTATACTTTCACATAGCTATGCTGGTATGACAACTTTGGTGATCACTACCAACATCTTATGGACCATATCTATGTACTCTTCACCCCTAAGTGCTTGCATATGGGATTATCTATTTATATATCCAAAACAATTAAAAAAACAAAAATAAAGCCTCATCTAGAAAACCATACAAATAAAAACGTATACCACCCCAAAAAACATCAAAATTGTTCCATGTGCAAAACAAAAACCTAACAAGTTTCGGTCCACATAGTTTATATGTAAGTTACATCTTTTTCTTAAGATCACAAGGCCCCTAATCTACATACGAAGTTGGCATGGGTTGAAAAATCAGCAGCTCATCCCCCGTACCCACTCCCGCTTTACCAAGTTCTCTTAGCACATAGTTAACCAGCTTTGGAACATAATGCTAAACAATGTTCGCAATCAACTCAACTATCAATTCAGTATATGCCATTCATGGGTTGGTGAAGAATCTGCCTAATTTTGCTTATGAAACCACGTAACCGTTTTGGTCATTCAAGACACATTGATTTAATCCGATCAGTAGGTTACATATTTCAGCTTTCCATGCTATATCGTCAACCTTAAAATAACAAATTACCGATCAAGTTAGTGGGTGCATACGCACTCCACCGACTGCTGAAACAACGGCTAACGCCTGTGCCAAATTATTTAGCGTGATTAATGTCAAGTTAAAAAGGAATACTTAAAGACTAATCATCTTTCTTTGTAAAACTGAAAGAATGGTCCATATTATAAGGTACAGGTTGAGTCAATTTCCATCTCGTTGGTCTATCTATTGCAGATTATTGAACGGAGAACGGACGCTTGAATCAGAATATGGCGTCGACTTGATTCCCCAATCAGTCTACAGTCTGAACGCGGCAGCTCAATTATTATCTGGATTACAGTCTTGTAATTTTATATGCAACTTCCGCTGGCACGAAGATGCGACTTGACACCAACTGTAATGCTCATTATAGAAATAATTGTAAGTAATCAATGGATTAAATCCTAATCATGAGGCTTAATCATCTTGTGATTACATGCTATTAAATGTTTCGTCAAGTTTTAGTTTATTACAACCAACCGTTATAAAAAGGTCTTGATTGACACAGTGGGCAAACTCTATACGTAGCACTATAATTTCATACGTTAATATATAACATATTAGACAACATGCCCACACATCTGCAAGACTGCCAAGTGAGCCTTGAACTATAAAGATCCAGCAAAACGTGAAAAAATGATTACTGCATCAGACGTCGATCAGCCCAACCAGCGAAATCGATCAGTATAACCCACCCAACTCACAATTGGGCCGTGATTCACGTACAACTTTCGTATCGTGTTCGGACAATCACCAGATCCAGCCCAGCAAACGTGAATGTGTTTGTTGGATGTGTGACCAGATTTAGCGCTTGCGAATAAACCTGCCTTATTTTTATGAGTATATATTACTCTAATATAAATCTAGCTATATCTGTGCATTTTTAAAAATCTTAGATAATTTTGAAAACCGTAGCAGTGTTACATCATTTTATCTAGTTTATAAAATGAGCTGAGTCGTGCCTGCCCCTTCGGGTTACCGCAGTTTGCCTCCAGGCTGTAGGGTCGTTGCTGCCCCGCTGTCTGTATCACTGTGAAACATAAAGACGGGGGGGGGGGGGGGGGGGGGGGGGGGGGCAATCTTGTACTTGTGATCACCTTTGAATTTGCAAGGGCTTCAGATCTACAACGATCAAGACAATTTGCCCCACCTTGTGGGCTCCCTGACCTTCCTCACGAGCAACCGTCCCTCGTCTTGCTGCGTGCTGACCGCTCGAGCAGCAACCAAGATCTTCATCCACGCTTGGTACGTAGACTATCCCTGATCACCAACGCCGATAACTACGGTCTGAGGCGTTGAAATGGAGCAGTCTGATTTAGCCGATTCATCTTCCATGCAGCGTCCTTCGACATCTGCAGTGTCTCTTGGTCAAGTAATTTGTCCCTTCGAGACTCTTCACACATGTTGAGGTAAGCTTTTCGCACCAGTAGCTTTGCCAATCAACTACGGGTTGTACATCTTTCTTATTCGACACGAGTTGCTTACCTTAGAAAGGCGTTGGAATACTCAAATGTTTGTAAAGATTTAGTGACCGCCCTTCTTTCTTCTAAACGTTGGTTGTGTGGGACCTGCCTTGACACACAACGTTGGTCCAAGGCCTGCTGCCCCCATCGAGCTTCGGACGGCTCCGATGCTACTACCACTCTACCTCACGGCCATGACTTGACACATGTTGATGTAACAATCATCATGCCTTCCCCTATCAAGTCTGGTTTCTCAGCTTCTATTCAGTGCACCTGACAGCTCGTCAGCGTATTGAGCCACCACTTCCTCCCGCAGAACACCTCCCGCTCAACACAGATCTTTTTGACTCTTTTTTTGAAACCATAGAGATTAGTTATTATTCATCCCGATCTCTAGTTCGGGCCAAATTACAGAGAGCCGGATATTAATATCCATTGGGAGCCAGACATGTTTTAAGCGAGAAAAGATACACTGAGAAGCGGAGTACAAGGAGTGTTTTGCAATACTATCTGCCACAGAATTGTGCTTCCGGCTGATGAAGGAAAGCTTGGGATTGGGCAATAAGGTGAGAATGTGGCAGAATTCTCTCCTTAAGGGTTGGAACTTGCATGCAGGTCTCTCCTCATGTAAGAGGATATCAATGGCCGTCGAGGAATCGGAAAGGATAACCGGCGAGCTCCAATTATTTTGAACACAAACATACATAGCTAGAATGATGCCCTTAATTTCAGCCTCCAGAGCTGAGGTGGCATATCCAAAGGTGCCTTGACCCCATAAGCAGGCTCCATCGCCTTGAGTGACGTGGACTCCGATGCCCATCTTTAGAGTGTGAAGTTGGAACGCAGCGTCAACGAAGACCACTTGTTGGTGCGGAAGCGGCCGAGGGGGTGGACTACGCTGAGCTGCAACTGCGAATGATGCGTGCTTCGGAAGATTGAGGACAGTCGTGGAGCTGCCACGAATCCTTGAGGCCAGAACCTGTGGTGAGGTGCGCTTGCCACCATGAATAAAATTGTTGCGTGCGTACCAGATGATCCAGCACCCCACACAGCGTAGAGTCTTGTCCTCGATGCTTGCAGACCCATGAATGATGTTGGTGATCCACGCCTCCTCCGATAGAGCGAAGAAGTCCGGACCCATGCCCAGCAACCGCCATACCTCTTGGCTAGCGGGACAGTCACGTAGATAGTGAAGAAGCGAGTCGACATCCTGTGAGAAGACTGGGCATACGACGTCCATGCAGATATGGCGACGTACCTTCTCCTTGTTTGTAAGAATGGTGCGGTGTCCCAACAGCCAGAGGAAGGTCTTGTACTTCGGCGGTAGGGGAAGCGCCCACATCGCCTTCCAAAAGGTGGAGGTAGGGGTGGCCGTCCCTCCCTGCAACCATGCATAGGCCGTGTTGGCAGATAATTCTCCATCGGGCTCCCAGGGCCACGACCAGGAATCCGTGCCTGCGGCGGGGTCGGGTGGTGTAGTATGCTGAACGAGTGGCCAAACTTCAGGAGGAAGGTATGCATGGATGAAATCCCAGTCCCACTGGCCCACATCCGGTGACATACATTGCACCGTAAGATCAAGGAGATCCTCGGGAATAGATGTAGTAGGAGAAATGTCCAGTATAGACTTGCCCATTAGCCACTTGTCTCGCCAGTCGTTCGTATTCCGACCTGCGTTGATGGTTTTATGACAGACGGCTTCAAGCCTTGGTATGTGACCCTTGATGAAGGTCCATGCCGAGGATCCAGGCTTTTTAGAAAACTCACCATTACGCATGTATTTGTTTCTCATGACCTCCACCCACAACGATGGGGAATTATTCAGGAACTGCCACACATTCTTCATCATGAGTGCCTCATTCTGGGTCCTGGCGTCCATGAGACCAAGCCCACCTGACGATTTGCTTTTGGTAAGCTTGTTCCATGAGACCAACGCCATGTTCTTCTGTTCTCGGCCACCCGACCATATGAAATTCCTGATGTGTTTGTTGATGTCATCACAAAGCGAAGGCGAGAGCTTGATGGATTGCATGGTGTACGAGGGAATAGACTGTAGAGAGGACTTTGCCAACGTGACAGATCTTTTTGACTCTGTTTGTTGTGTAGGTGTTATAATCTCAATTTTGGTTGTACTATTATATAATTATTTAATAAAAAAGAGTTTGCTTGACGATTTGTGTGCTTTGTTTTACAACTTAGATTTCTTTACAAAATTGTCTTGAATTATGAATTTTGTGCTTTTTCATGTTTTAATAAGACAATGGAAGTGTAAATGGATAAAGGACAAAAGAAAAATCCATAATAAGGGAATATGTAAGAAAAAAAATTATATTTTATTTAAGAAAAATATGGAATTCTCAAAAATGTCACAGAAGTAGTCACAATGGGATGGTTTTGTACCACTTGCCTTCTAATATCTAGGAAAGTCAAAATTAAGAGAATGCAAAAGGAAGAAAGAGAAAATATGTGTTTTAATGCATTATATATGCCTTTTAGTGCATGACTTACATATGAAGGAAAAAAGTTAGTCTTTTCGACTTTTGATCCCATATTGTGTCCAAGGGTAGATTAAGTAATCAAGAACTTTTTCTTAAAATTTGTGATTTAAAAGCTTAATGGCTTAGGAGATATGAATTATTGAAAAATCCCTAAAGTGATGGAATTTCATTAAATGCCACACTTAATTTGGATTTCCAAAAATATTAGGATATGGCCCGCACAATGGAAGCCATCAGATCCAAGACCCAACAACGCTTGTGTGTAGCCTAGTTCGAATGAGAGAAGGATGTGGGCAGTGCAAACGAGATCATTGATCTCAGTTTTCTCGTGACCTGATGCATGAGCAAACGAGATATTTATTGGGTTGGATTAGGGAGAGGATTTTGAACCATCCTAATGTAGGTCTCCAGGGGTGTGAGGGGTTATGGCAGAGGGTGGAGAAACCTAGATAGGGTAGTCATGATAAAAATGTTAAATTTGGTTTGTTACATTTTAATTGTTGAATTGTGTTGTTATCATTACTTGAGAGATTTTGATTCTCCCACATTCCAGTATGACTTGTCATATTGACCGACATTTTGATTGTCGACGTTTTAAGGATAATCTTGCTGGAAATTGGACATTCGAAGAAAGAAGACACTGATAGAAAATAATAAAAGTAAGGCTAGAAGGATATAGATAGATGGTTTATTTTTTGGTAAATTCTAGAACCCATATTTTGTAAACTTTGGAAAAAGAAATTTTTTTATCATGTACCAAGTTTAGTTAGTTTTGTAATTTTTAAAATTATTTTTTATTATGTACAAAACTATTTGATCCTATTTTTGGGATAACGAATCTAGTTTCTTGGCCTTCCTTTATTGGGGGTTGTCGGCGAATGGGGATGTTACACCAGGTGTCCCCTATAGTAAAGAGTATACTTCTCCTTTGTTGTCTGCCCTTTGGTGACACGTTGTGCATTGTCTTGCACCAGGTGGCTTCCTGTCCATCCTTCATTGATGCTTGGGTTCATCTTATGTTACTTCCAGAATGTGTCCTCTACTGCTTCACCCTGGAGTCTACCCTAGAATGCTTTGCTCGGAATTGTGCCTCACCCCAACCACTTATGATCCTTAAGGCGCTCGAAATATGGAACTCTGGTCCTGATGGCATTCAACAGGTACTCGCTTGGATCAGGACCCACCAACGTCCTTTTTTCTGTGAACAATCTATTGAAGCTAGAGTTTCTTGTGCCAAGTCCAATATTAAGCATGGGCATTTTTCTATGGCAATATGTGTTCAATGTAAATTGTCTAAGATTACCAATAACCTGGACACCTTTGGTGATCATGCTGTGCATTGTCGCACAGAACTTTGATATAATTTTCTCCATGATGTTGTTCATGATGTCCTTTTTGACCTTGTCTCCCGTGTTGGGATAAGGACCTTGAAGGAATCCCCTATTGCTTTCGTTGGCACACATTTGGATGGTCTCCATTCACAACAACTTAGTGATATCTTATTATTTCATTAGATCGATGGAACACACACATGTATTGACCTCACTGGTATTTCCCCATTGATAAACACCCTTTTAGATAAATTTAAAGTTGACCAAGTAGCTTCAAATGTTGCTGCACAGAAGGTTCATAAACATAGAGCTTCTTGTGAGGCCAATCAACATAATTTCTTGCCTTTCACCTTTGATACTTTTGGCATTCTAATTGATGACTCAATTCCGAATTTGTTGTCTGTGCTACTAAGAAGACATCTTTGTAATTTTTTTATTAAAATTATTTATTTTAATATATTATAAAAAAGAGCTAATATTAGAACTAATAGGTAGTTAAGTTGGGTAAAATAGGTTGTATGGAAAATGCATATGTTAAAATTAGTTTTGACTAATTCATAATCTAGATATAATATTAAGATATACTATTAATAAGCAAAGGAAGATGACTAAAATGAGAAGTTAGCGATGTAGGAATGACAACTAGTCCCCGATCTTAGAAATATTACTTGAGTTTTTTTCATTGTCATGTTAGAGTGACCACATCATCTACCTCCTTTGTTTCTGGTTGTGCCATGTTCTGGATCCTAACAATCATAAACACACGACATGAGTACAAACACTAGTAGGAGTCTACTCTGACTACATACAACCTTACTAGAATGCATAAGAGTATGTTAGTAATTTAAAATAATAAAGATTAAAAATATATACAACTATTCTCATAGCCTTTCATATATACAATAAGACAAGGGTCAATTTGTACTTGATGCCAAAAATTACACTTAATATCTCATATTATTTTTCACTCATCTAAATTAAAAAATACAAGGACCAATTCACAATTAAATAAATTAAAGAACATTTGTGCATTCAAGCCTTTTTAATTACTTTTCTCTATTGCCTTTCTCTATTTTCCAAAAAAATACCTTTGTCTGTTATCCCATGTATTCCCTGCCTCCTATATATAGGAAACTTAGTTCTGAATTAATTAATACTCAACATTAATCCTTTTACATGGTATCAAGAGTGGGGCTTAACCCTATCCTTCCCACTCCTTTTTTTCTGCCTCTCCTCCTTCTCTCCACCCACCATCTCTCCCACTCCCATCGGCCAGTCGATGCCCACTCATCCCACCACCACCACCATACAACCACCCATCCCTCTCCACCCCACCCCCACTGCCACTCCTCCTCTCCTTCTCCACCCCACCTTCCCACTCTATCAACTCACCCATCATCACTGGCGGCCAACATTAGTAGGCACGAATGCAAGGCTATCGTAGGTGCATCCAACAAGGGTTGGCCACGGGTTCTGTCGGAGCCAATGCAGGCCACAATCTCTCTTTGTCGAGCGCTCTAGAAGGCTTCCACCTAGCCTTCTCCCTACGTATTTATGTTATAATTCTAGGGATTTTGGTCTATGTATAAAAGGAGAATAATCAAAAGACCATGTGTCGATCTATAAAGTACCAAAACAAACAAGGGAAAAAGCATTATTTTTTCTTCCTCTCCATGTGGTTCCCTACCCCTACATATTTGAGTACCTTTACTTGATTTAGGGATCTTTATGTGTATCTCATGGTTGATGTTATTCTTTAATGCTTGTTGATGTATCCTATTGTGCTTTCAATCTGGTAGTGCTTCTCTTTTCTCATATTTGTTTGTCTCCAAGCGTGCTGAAATTTTAGTAGTGCCTCCTTTTTCTGCTTGTAATGTGCTTCTTATTCCAGTACTGTTATCATCTTATCATCAATTATGCCTCCAAGACACTGCATATTCTTATATAAATGATATTCCCTATATTAAATTTGTCAGACTCAATGAGATTATACTTTTTTATAGATGAATATTGTTCAAACTTCCTTAGAATTGGAGGGTAAACTCAAGTTTATCACCGATGATGCACCTTCTTTGCTCAATATTTCCTATACAACATGTAAAAACTAGTTTCTCTCCTAGACCCAGGGTGTATGGAGCCTGAAGTTGTATTCAGATACATGTGGCACAAGAACAAAAACCATGTGGGAGGAAATGAAGTAGTTTTTCACTCAAGAGAACAACTATCTATACATCTACAACACCATCGAAACAATTTTCTATTTGTAATGAGGAGACCATCCCCTGCCAAAATAATATGATGCAATGAAGGATATTTCAAACCAGTTGAACTTCTTCTCTCCAAAAACCTCTATTGAGGTCCCAAAGAGAGAGAAACCCCTATCACTTGGTGCTTCCTCAATTGACTTCATTCTCATTTTTCTACAGTATGACAACTCCTCATTGGTGTGACTCTTTCGTCAATGGACCAGTCATATGTACACCTAGGTAGGACTTTAAATGGGTCCTAGTATACCTACATAACTACAAACTCAGTCCTTTTAAAAATCCATCATGGGTCCATTTTTTTATCTACAGACCCACATACCCATGGACTCGTATTTAAGTGGGTTCACCAGTGGTTATTGCTATATTTGTACATGTTAGACCCACATACCCATATTGCAGTATTAATAATTATTAAGTATATATATATATATATATATATATATATTAAATACATATATCCCTTTTGAATCCAATGACCTAAAGCTCTTGTGATGATCTAACTGGTAGTATTCACAAGACCTAAACCTAACAAGTATGAAATAAGGAATCAATCACAACTTGTCACTTCATTGTGAGACTACTGTATGCTACACCTTTGAGTCACCTCCTAGAAATCCTCCCCACCCAACTTCTACCTTCATGTCCAGGTGATTAGAATTGCACCCAACCACCTCAGTATCCAACACAGGCTAATCGACAATAGTTGCTCCACCTCACCTTCAACACCACGCGCTGGTGACTCCAGGAATTGTAACCTCTAGACACCATTGACTCCAAATGCCTCGACCAAACATCGTCAAGGTATTGAATCTCATCAGCTTCCAAATCCTAGCCATGTAGATGCCCCAATACTTCTACTACCTAAGCTACGAGTTCATATTTGTTGGTAGCAAAGTCCAATTCACTAGAAGACAATCATATCTCATCAGAGGCTGTATGCCATAGCTTCTCGTCTTCCCACAACTCCAGTCAGCATGACTGCATATTGTTGCTACATAGGACTGTAACTCCTCTACATATTGCATTCTTTATTTTATTCTCTGGTCCTAGATTTGTTACCTCCTCCTCCCACTATAGGTTTTTCTCTTTTGTTTTATTATTGGTTGACATTGATTTATGCTACCGTTCTTCTATAGTCATTGTTGTGTTGTGTTGTGTTGTCTTTGGTTATTGCTCCTATGTTTCACGATTTTAGCATTGTGTGATATCAAAACAAAAGGATTAGCAGTTTTGGGGTAAACAAAATGTCATTTTATTGATTGCTGACTAGATTCCTTAATGATGACAATTGAGTGACTAATAATGATCACATTATTCTATGTCTTTTCCTTTGTATTCTAATAAAATAATTTCTTTATCAAATATAAATAGGAGTCATTAGTTGTATTGATTCTACATATAATTTGACATTTAGTCGTTAAAGATTGTAGAATTGTATACCTATAGACTCGCACCGTATACCTGCATAGTATGCCAATTCAGGTACAGTGCATGTCTCAATTTAAGTAATGGGGTATGAATTTATACCCACTAAATTAGATAAGTATGATTCTATATATGGTCATACCCATCCCGTACTTGCATTTTTTAGAGCCCTATGCCTAGTCCAATCAGTGATGTTTGTTACTCACATCTCTCCCACTACTACACCTAAGCTTCCATTGACCTTGGGTACAATGGCCAAAAGACGTGGTTGTGGACAAGGCCAACTTCCAAAGTTCACTTGTTGGGGCATGTTGGGCCACAATGAAGAGGTATGTCACTCCAAGCATGGGTATTCATCCCTCTACAAGAGAGGATATTGTAGAGGCCCTTCCTATGTCATCCAAGCACATGCCCGCCACACCCAAGCACCTGTCCCACCAACTAGTCTTGCCCTTACTCCCCCACAATTGTCTTCTCAATAATTGTCATGTCTTATTGTTAAACAATGAGTAAAAACACATTCTCCAAGATGCACAACAATATGGGGATTCACCTCTGCACAACAATATAATAGCCTTTGCCTCCTTTGAGTGGCATCTTAGTGACCCACCTAATGCCTATCCTTCAGCTAATGCAACCACTTCTCCTCAAGGTAATTTTAGGGCATCTATGCTCGTTGTAAATTCTAACCGGATCATGTACTAAGGGGCAACATAATATATGATGGGTATGCCCCACCTTTTTACTACATCAGAGTCTTTTATTTTACACCCCCATGTTACTATGGGAGATGGATCAGTAAAGTGATCCACTCATTGTGGCATTGTCCCACTTTCCTCTAAAATTAAACTATTTGTCATTCACTTTGTTCCTAACTTCTCATACAATTCATGTATTTTATTAAAATTATTGACTCTCTTTGATGCTTTGTGACCTTTGGTCCTTCTAGTTTTGTCTAATAGGATTGGAGGAATTTAGTGATGAGTGACAAGGAGTGTGCTCTTGTGATCTATATTACTTCCCCACCACGCCAATAAATGTGATGCATGTCCTCCTTGCTTCCACTCCACCGCTACTACACCTACATCTTGGACATCTACCCTTGGACAGGCTTAAAATTTTAGATAATTTTTTTTCTTCTTGTTTGGTGTATCTATTATAATGTGTATCATCTAGGAAAATACCATCATGTGTCTTTTCAGATCTGTAGTACTAGAAAATTGTCCAAAATATTTAAATTAATAGATAGATGTTTGTGGTCCATTTTAGACTTCCAGTTATAATGGTTCAAACATTTACTTACCTTTATGGATGATTTCTTCGTAATGAGTTGGATTTATCTCCTTCAAACTTGTGATGAAGTTTTTTTCCTAATTTGTGTGTTTCACACAAGGATTTCTGTGCAGTTCTCCATATCCATAAAGATTCATAGTACCATCAATGCCTTTGATTATATACACAAGGCTATTCCCTCTTTCTGCCAAGACGTTGGGATGATTTGTCAATGCTCTTGCACTTATTCTACACAACAAAATGGCATTGTTGAGTGCATTCATCACCTTTATGACATTCCATGCTTCCTTCTTATTTATGCTAATTTCCAAAGTTCTCACTACATTTTTTATCATCAATCATAAACTGTCCTCCGTTGATAAACAACAAACTCCCTTTTTCATGGTCTTTCCATGATTGATATCATTCCCATTACCTTCTCAGGTTTCTGGGTGTGTCATCTTCATCCATAGTTTTGATCCCAAGGTTGACAAACTATTACCCTGAGATATACATATGATATTTCTTAGATACCCCTTCTCTAAAAAATGATACAAGTGTCTTTAACCCTACCCCATTCTGAGTTTATATCTCTACAGATGTCACTTCTAGTGAAGATGATCTCTTCTTTCCCACATTTATGTCATTATTTGCTCATTTTGACATAATGGTCTCACTACCTGACCCCTTCATCCACTCCAATCCACCCACAATAGATATTATTGCACTACAAATTCAGTAGGAATAGAATTCCTCAATTTTACCAAAACCAAAGTCCAATAATGCCACCTGCAAGCAGACAGATCTTACCACAGTATAGTTAAGGATAGAATCCCAAGGGACAAAATTTTTAAGAACTATATAATCAAAGTAACATAGCAAGAATTAGTATTTATCATAAAAGTCTAGATTGGCTTGTTTAATCTAAGGTTGCAAGAATAAAAAGAGCTAGATTAAGGTTCTAGTTATCAATATATGGAAACACTAGGGTAGAACTGGGTATCACTGCCACCACACAAATCTGTGCAATGATTCAAATCCAAACTTGTATGAAGTTATAATTGGAGTTATGCAAGTTTCCCCATTTGGTGTCAAAAACTTCTATGAGTAGATATCCCCATAAGCTTGATGTCTCGTTACTTATGGATCCTCAATCCACTACTCTGGAGACTTTCCATCGGAAGTTCTCATCTGGGTTCCAACCAAAGAAAATCAGTATTCAAATCTAAAATGTTGAAGTTTTCACAGTAAAATATTATAATAAATTGCGTAAAGAGGGTGATCAGTCCACAAGACATGCAATAAATGATTGGCTATGAATTATATGAGTTCAAACAAGAATTGGAACATGAATGAAATTGTAAGAAATAGGTAGTGGGGCTATTCCCAACACCCCAATGAAAAGACTACTCCCTCAACATGGTGAGATTAATATCATAAGAAGAGGAAGAGGATGCCATCACAGTCATGATGGTGGCGGAAGTGGCTTGGTGTGGTGTGTGATGGCATACTTCCTTCCTTCTTTCTCCTTCAGGTGTTAACCCTGACTTGCAGCAGATGCAAGTGGAGGAACCACAACTCGGGGAAGAGATCGATTGCCCAAAGAGAGAGATCGACGACCTAGAGTTGTGGATGAAGAAGATCTATCGATCTATGCTTGAGGTCAATAGGCGTCATCCAGCTAGGTCGATAGAACTAGGTTGGTTGACAGGTCTCATCCTTTCTCTGATCTCTACAACATCCTCTCAGCATGTTATGTCTCCAAAAAATCTGAGATAAGATGTACGACTATGTTGGGGGTCCATTTATAGGGTCGAGGTTGTTGACCTCGTGCATTCCCAATCTGTGTCGACCGCTTTCCATCAGTGTCGATCGATGGGTCCATCGGTCGACATGATTGTCGACTGACAGGTGTTGATGCTTGAAATTCTTTCATTGCTCTTGGAGTTTGACGGGACTATCGACCTTGAGGGTCAAAAAGATTGTCGGTTGAAGTTTGATTGGTGTTGTGACTGTCAACAAGAGTGTCAACAATGTTATGTCGATGACTTGATTTCTTGTCATTTGCTTGGTCGATGATGATGTCGAGCAGGGGGTCGACAAAGCTGTCGACCTTACTTGTCGATGAATTGAATACCGACCTTCTACATGTTGATCTTGTGGATAGATGGAGTTGTCGAGCATTGAGTATCAAGCAAAGTGTCGATGAGTCTTTCTATGCTTGATATTAGCAAAAAAGTACAGGTCAATTGGCATGTCGATCGATAGGTCAATTTTGGTCTTGGATACAATTTTTATGTGTCGATCAGCCTTATGGAAGTGCTTAAAATCCAATTAAACTTCAATCGACGATCTTGTAAAATGGGACCCCCTAGGTAAACTTGCTGTAGAGTGATAGAATTCAAAACCTACAAAGGGAGTCAAGAAAACTATTGAATTCCTACAAATTAACATAAAAAACTAAGTAGACCAAAACAAAGCTATTCTTATTGAAAATTAAGATATATGAATGATAAATTAGAATAATAATGTAGATAAAACTAGGATGAATATGCATTCATCAAAATACCCCAAATTTACATGTTGCTCATCCTCGAGTAACAAAAAATCTGAACATTCACCAAATTAACACTTTCGGCCCATGCAATTGCCTCATCCTCCCATCATGTTGTTTTTATTACCACCTAATATGGTCAAGATTCCCAACTACTTGAGATCACATAACACACCTTTCCATATCTCTGATCTTGATTTCATTTCATAACTACACTTTCTACCCATTGTGCCAACATCAAGCATGTCAAGGAGTATCATGAGAGTTTAGAGATACATGCAGAACAACAAGTATGCACTTGATCTGATACTAGTGTAGTCAAGAGAAGGGTAAAAATTGAGACATTCATTTTCCCCATAGGTATAAAAAGGAAGTGAATGGAGGTATGGAGGGAAGTGATCTCTCCTCTATTTGACTTGAGATCTTTTTATTTCTTTATTTGTAGTTTCATTTACCACATTTTTTGTGTGTGCACTTTTGGCATCTTTTCTTGGTGGTACACCCCTTTTAAATTTGCAAGGGGTAAGGAAGAAGTGAAAAGATGGAAGAAGGGGGGATTGTGCCACCCTGAACTTAGAGTTTGTCATATTTTGTGGCTTTTTATTTTCTTTTCGGTGGAATGGATTGTAAGAAGATGGTGGAAGAAGTGTAGAAGAGAGTTTGGATCATTGTGCAACTTGAATTATAATTCAGTGCACCAAGTTGTTCTCCTTGTCCCACTCTGCTCAAATAATGACTCAAAGAGGGTACAAATGGCAATTCCATGCAATTGTTTCACTAGTAATTAGGAAGAAAGATATGTTTGACCCTTCTCAGTTCCTTTAGAGCTTACCATATTTTCCAATGAAATATGATTTTTGGATTCATAGGCCACAAAGGAAAATTTCTATCCATTGGTTAGTTTCAAAAATTGGTCCTTTTGAGGCATTGCTTCGAATAAGGGAGATATTTATGAAAAAAAATAATTCTAAGATGACTAGGTAATGGCTTTTCTTTCTCAAGAAATGAAATTTTGAATTTTTTTGACCTAAGTGATGCATGATGAATTCAAAACCTGCAAAGGGAGACAAGAAATGTATCAAATTCCTACAAAGTAACATAAAAAGCTAAGTAGATCAAAGCAAAGCTATTCTTATTGAAAATTAAGCTATACGAATGCTAAATTATACTATAAAGAAGCTAAAACTAGGATGAATATGCATTCATAAGAACCCTTACAACAAAACATGGAAGATGAATCTTAAGAAGGTCCTCCACCATCATCACCATTTCTAGACTTATTCAATCTACCAGTGGAATTTCTTAAAGTTATACACTCTGAGACTATCAAGCATTCTATCTCTAACACATGTTGTCTAGATTGTATCTCTTTAGCTTCCTCAATTTTTTGACAGCCCTAGACGTGACATATATTCCCAAACAAATAGTTGATTCCATACAACATCTTGGTAGGAAATCAACCTTGATGGAGGAAATGAAGTCTCTACATGCCTATAAGACATGATACCTTGTCACATTACCACCAGGAAAGAACATTATTTGCTGTCAATGAGTCTTCTATACCAAACACCAATATGATGGTTCTATCGAGCATCTCAAGGCAAGGGGAGTTTCCAAAGGATTCATAGAAATTGTTGGTGTGGATTGTTTTGAGACATTTTATCTTATAATAGGGATCTCCTCTATTCACATTGAGATCTCCTTGGTGGTTCATTTTGACTGTCCATTTTTTCATCTTGATATAAGGAATGCATATTCCTTCATGGCGATCTCCTGGAAAAAGTTTACATGCAACAACCCCATGGATTTGTTGCTGACTGAGATTATTCTCATGACATTTGTTGCATTTGAACAATCATTATATGGCCTTAATCAATATCCATGGGTTGGGTTTGATAAATTAAGCATCGTTCTTGATAAACTTGGCTTCCAAAGATTGGGTTCCAATCATTCTTTGTTATTTTTAAAATAGTCCAAAGGAAACATTCTCATTGTTATTTATGTTGATGATATAGTCATACCTAGTAAAGAAAAAGTAGACATTTCCCAACTTAAACATTCATTATAGGAACATTTATACACAAAGGACTTGGGCACTGTGTGATACATCCTCATAATCGAAGTCCATTGGTCAACTACAAAAAGAAGCCTATCTCAGAGATGATATGTCTTGGACTAACTTAAGGAGGCTAGAATGATTGAAACCAAACATGTCTCCGATCTAATGGACTATCACACAAAGACACACATGAGGGATAACTCTTTGGTGATCCAGATAAGTGTCATCATCTCACTGGGAAACAAATCTATTTGACAATAACTAACTTGACATTATCAATGTTGTTGGGATAGTTAGTCAACATATGAGTGAATCACATAAGGTTTAGTGGTGCATCATTCAATGCATCCTTTGGTACATCACATGTTCTCTAAGGAGAGGATTGTTTTATAAACATACTATCATTGAGACAATCTTTATTTTTGTGTACATTGATGTAGATTGGAAGGTGATTCTAAGGACCGTTGATCCACTTAGGGTTTTTAAAAAATGATGGGCACTCACCCGATTATGTAGGGAGTAAAAAAAAACTATTTTGGCCTGCTCTAGAATCGAGTAGCATATCGGGCTATGGACCAGGTATGTTGTGACCTATAGTGAGTCTATTCCATCGTAACTGATTTTGGAAATCTTTTTTAGACTCTGGCTACTCTATATTGTGGAAACTAGGTGGCTATGCACATAGCTAATAATCTGGTCTTTCATGAACACACAAAACATATTGGAGTAGACTGACACTTTGTGTGACACTTGTTTAAAGCTAAGAAAAGTATTGCTCCTCATAAACATATAGTATATCAAGTTGTGAATATTCTCACAAAACCTCTTAGTCCTACCTTATTGAATGATATGGGTTCCAAGTTGGTACTTCACAATGATTACTCTTCAGCTTGATGGGTAGTGTTAGCATAATTGATTAGTTGAGATTAGTCCCATTGTAATCATGTTTCTCTCTTAACACATGGATTCCATGGATCCTATATAATAGGAGACCCAATTTTTTGTTAGCTTCTAATTAATGTTAATCCTTCTGAAATGTGCTTGCATGGTTGTTCTATTAAAATAGAAGACTAATTTCAACTAAAATCATAAAAAATATGCACTACAAAAAAGTATGATGTAGCTACAATTATTCTAACTACATATATCATATTTTTTGTTAAAGCCTACTTTTGCTTATATTTTTTAGAGAATTCATGAAACTATTTTATTCATCTTGCCTTCCTCAAGAAAGTAAAACATTATTCAAATTACAATCACTAATAGTAGGTGCAGAAGTTTATATGGTACTATTACTACCATTACAGGCTTCCTTAATAAGAATAGCTTCAACCTCAGTAGGTGGTTTAACACAATTAAAGAAACATAAATTTTCTATAAAATGATGTTCACCTACTTATAATATTCACATATAGATGATTCCTACAATGTGTTAAACCTACAATAAGTTTAAAATGACTATTTACAACAAAATTCCTCACCCTACTTATGATATTCACTTCCCATTCTCCTTTAGAAAATTTCTAATTATCATGATCTGTTAGTCAAACTTGGGGCAAGACATGCACAACATACCCTTATGTATAGTGGTGACTATAGAGCTACAGTTACTCTTAGTAGTAACATTAAGGTGGTCATTCTCATTAACATATTTGAGTGGTAGGCATATACCTACAAGTTCCACCTCAATAAGTAGTGGAGTGCACTTTCTTTTCCCATCCACCTCTCCATATTCACAGTTCATCAAAGATGACAATAGCCATGACTGCGTACTTCCCAACATCTATGTTGCAATTTATCTTGAGGTAGGGATCCAAGGGTGGTATTCATGTCAAGCATTATGGGGGTTCTATGCTTTGCTTATCGACTTTGTAAGGGTATTGAGAAGCAACATCAAATTGTATATATAAGCAATTTGATGAGCACTGTTTATGATCTGATTTTAAAAAATGTGAACATTCATGCAATGCCACATATATCTACACATTGATAGAAACAAAGATGATAGATCATCTGTGCAATTGAGGAAATGATGAATCCATGGCACAACATTAGAGTAGCTGATGCAATCTTCAAACCCATAGGCTGTAGTATCCCCACCCAAACTTCCTTCACATAGCTACATCCTCAAAGAGCATGAAATGTTATTCCATCTTTTCTCCCACACCTACCAAATATAACATCATTTATCAAGTGCCTCACTTTCCTTATCTTGTTGGTTAGTAACACACCATGAGACAAAATCCAATCAAAGGCTTAAATTTATTGGGTAGGTTAAGACTATAGATTTTGTTCCATTCCCCAAGGAATTTGACATGCTTAAAACTTTTGAGGAGCAAGTAAGTTGACTTTGATGTGGACGAGCTATCATTAATATGCATCCAGGATGTGATGTCATTCATCTCACATGCTAATGGAATATTATGCTCTAGGATTGCATTTACAACTTCTTCAGATAGACACTCACGTAGGAAGCCAATGTCCCATTCATTGTTAAGGTTTATAAGGCTACTGACCCAAAGATCCTTCAAATCATTAGACACTTATTTAATAGTGTGATTAGCCATAACCATATTTGGATCAACCCATCAATCAGACCACACATCGATGGAGTTTCTACTGATGATAATGTTTGTTGAGTTAACCTTAATCAATTGTTTGCTCAAGATCATGACTTTTCCCAATCTTGACACAAATCCGACCTAGTTATGATTAGTTCTTTAGATGTGCTTCTGAGATCTATTACACCACAAGGAGTCTTTACCACTCATCAACTCCCACTAGTTCTTCAAAAGTAAAGCTTCACTCTAGTCTCTCATGGATTTTATGCCCAGCTGACTAAACACTTTAGTACTGGTGACTTTACTCCAAGCCACCAACGACATGGGATTAGCTTTTTTGCTCCCCCATGAGTAAGGAATAGATAGAGCTATCAATATGATCACAAAGTTTGATTAGGAGCTTAGGTTTTTGCATAATGTAGGTAGGAGTAACTCTCAGGGTGCTCTTCGTAAGACAAAATTGACCAACAAGAGATAATCTTTTGGCCGACCATACATTAATCATGATGGTTACTTTACTAAGGAAATCACTGTAAGTATCCTTAGTCACCTTGGTATGGATGATTGGGACCCAACATAACTCCCCAGATCTTAAGTGATCTAAAAACCATTAACTACATATATGCTATTAATAACATGTGTGGGCACGCTCCTAGAGAAGACAATTCTCATCTTGGACACTAGACATCTTGTTCAACACCCTTTCAAAGAAGATGAAACATTCCTTGATAACCAAGATCTTCTCCTTACTACCTTGAGCGAATGGGATTACATCATCAGTGAAACACACATGGGTAATTGTCAAGTGATTGACTCCAAGTCTAACTGGCTTCCACCATTTGGTTGTCACTCTCTAGTGAATCAACTAGATTAATTTCTCTAAGCACAGAACAAACAAGTATGGGAACAACCGGTCTCCCTTCCAAAGGCCCCATCCTACTTTGAATCTATTTTAGAGTATGCCATTCCATATCACTATAGGAGATCCTTCCGTAATTGAGTGTATGATATATTGTTGGGTGTTGGTATCTAGTCCAACTTTAATTAACATATCTTCTACGAAATCCCTAGATATCATATAATATTCTTTGGTTAAATCCACCTGAATGGCCATGGTCCTATATTTGGATTTTCTTTTCATGTTGTGCACTACCACTTGCACAAGGAAAATGTTGTCCATGAGTTTCTTATTAGGTACAAAGCTACTTGCACATGATAAATCCAATTAGGTAGGTGCATTTTGAGTTTTTTCAACCACGATCTTGGAAGTAATTTTAAGAATGATATTTTTCGAAGGGATGGGTCTTAGTTTCTCCCATTTTTCTAGCATACTTGTCTTTGGAATGAGTCCAATTTTTACTTAATAGAGTTCCTCATCTATTGGGTGACCTTCCCACACTTTCCAAATAGTTAAGCATGCAAACTTGCCCAAGATGTTCCAATTTTTTTAGCAAGAAGATGACACTTATTCTATTTGGCCTAGCAACTTTGTAGGGGTTCATGCTCTTTAAGATTCAGAGAAGTTTATCATTGGATGGGATAGCAGCAAGTTTCCTACAATGGTCTACTATAAGGAAGTGAAATTGCATGGGATACACAGAAAGTACCGACTGTAATCCTTTCAAGTTTTCAATAGAATTTTCTCAAAGTAATTCATCATTAGGAGCTAAAAATACTCCTCATCATAAATCCATTCACCCTCCACATTCATCAGGGATGTAATTGTGTTACTTCTCTTTCTTTGGTTAAAAAAGGAGTGGTAGAACTTAGTATTGTCATCTCCATTCTTCAACCAATTTATGTGGGCCTATTGGCTCCAATCTTCCTCCTCCTTCTTCAACAAAATATTGTGTTCCTCCCACATGTGTATGAAGAGATTATTTTATATCCCATCATAAGTTTATGCCAAATTGGTCTGAAGTTGGTTAATATTTATAATAACTCTACCATTTTCTATTCTTCTTCTATGATTCAGGTTCTTATCTCAACTCTAGATTCAAGGCTTGAATCCTTGAATAGCATCATAGAACTCACTGTTTTGGGACAAAGCATGTTCAATATTGTTCTGAAATCCTCCTCCTCCTTCCAAGAAGCCCAAGTAGTGAATATGTGGACAAAGGATATGCTCCTTGTAGTCCCGAGTAATATGGGGCAATGGCTTGTATAATGCTCGGGCCCACTGCCAAAGGCTCTAGTAGAGTTTCAAAAATGACAACTGGACCCACAGACCACCACTAGCCTTAACTACGCACTTTAATCTCACTCACGCGCAAGCCTGGATCAACTTCCTGACTAGTCACCCATCCTAGTACTACTCCAAGCTGAGCACACTTAATTATGGAGTTCTTTAGAGATGGGATCCCAGAAAAGGAGGTGCACCTTGGTGATATGGGTAGTCCAATCATTCCTTTTAAGATCATGTTATACGAGGCCTCAAATCATGGGATGTTACAATCTCCCCCACTTAGACTCTTGACGTCCTCATCAAGACTCAACTATATGGCCTCATAATCATCCCCATTTCAGTGCTGGCCCAAATGGTCCATGTACACCCAACTCCTGATCATGGCTACCAATGCAAGGGTGGCTCCATCAACTTGGATAGCCCTTTCCAACATGCCTGGATACTACCAGCGCATGGGTGGCTCCATCAACTCAGATAGCCCTTTCCAACATGTGTGGACCACACTGCTCAAAGACTGGCATGCCACAGGCTCGTGTGGGCCCCACCTACTAGAGGGGAATTGGCTCTGATACCATTTGTAATGCTCGGGCCCACTGCCCAAGGCTCTAGTAGAGTTTCAAGAATAACGACTGACCTCACAGACCACCACTAGCCTTAACTGTGCACTTTAATCTCACTCACGTGCAAGCTAAGATCAACTTCCCGACTGGTCACCCATCCTAGTACTACTCCAAGCTGAGCACACTTAGCTATGAAGTTCTTTAGAGATGGGCTCCCGCAAAAAGGAGGTGCACCTTGGTGATATGGGTAGTCCAATCATTCCTTTTAAGATCATGTTATCTGAGGCCTCAAATCATGGGACGTTACATCTTGATTAAATATTTGGTAGATGTTCAACTATATCATGAGAGAATTTTTGAATGAACAAGTTGTTTGGGATCACCCTATCAAGCCTCTGCTATAGGTTATAATGCTTATTAGTAAATCACATTCTAGAGAAACCCAAATCATTTAACCTGACCTCCATCAACATACTACTGAAGATGTGGTCTTCACTAGCATTGAAGATGTCACTACCATATTTTTCAGTAGGGAGAGTAATGGTATTGGAATCCTCCATTACAACCCATGGTTCATTATATGATTGCCTCATAGCAATAAAATGTCTCCATAATAGAATTATTTGAGGACTCCCATATACATAGGTGTAAAGGCTATTTTTGTTGACTCTATAGGTTATAAATTGTCGATGAGAATTAATCACATTCTATCTAATGTTTTTGTTTTAGCCTACCCAAATGCCCCTAGAAAAGCCACATGCCTTGACTCTATGTGAACTTTGGAATCCCAACTACTTAATGTTCCTAGTGGCTTTATAACCATTGATCCTTGGTTCTAATATGATAACGATGTATGGCCATTTATTCACTAATATATATTTCATCATATTACATGTGTCTTCACTTCTAATACTTTTGACGTTCTAAGAGACTATCTTCATCATAAAGAGAGATATTAGGTGATAAAGACATATCTTACTCCTTATCTACATGTGTCTCATTCTCCTTTTCAACCCGAGCTTCGGCCACAATCTGAACTTCATTTACTCATTGATCACCCCTTGTAATGGCCATATTCAGGTCATTAAGTCTCCTACGACTTATTATTCATTATTCTGGGGGAATTATGGTTCTTGGTTTGCTTACACTTTTTAGTTTTGTGCCACTTCCTTTGATCTTCCTTCCAACTAATTATAATTCCCCACGTGACTAGTTACATGCATGCGTTCCTCTGATGCACCTATACACAACTTGAAAGTAGTGTATATATCATGGGTGACCTAAATCTTCATCTCCTTAATAACAATTATAACTTCAATCACTTTGTCAACATATAGAGTGGCCACATTATGGTTCCCTTTAACAATATTTTTTGCCTTATCCTACTTTTGGTTAACATGTTGATGAGTATTAGTAACATCTTCCAAGATCTTCCTTAGTTGGTTGTACCCATTTGGCATTTCTTGTGCCTTCTTTTTCCTCCAAATTTTGGCAGTAGCATGGATTCGTGGCTTTCCCTACTTCTCATAAATTTTCTTTATACTATCCATTTCCTTTTATATGCTATAATAATCGTCAGAATTGTTTAGTCTACATAACTTATTAATAGACTCCCCTTCATTTCTTTGATTGTCAGCTACTTCTGTCCTTTGCCTCCTACCACTACTTCTTTTTTGAGTTTTCCAGTGTTCCACATTTACCTAGTGGTCTTGGCCTTCATGGTATTTGTTTCTCTTTTGGTATGTAGGATGGGATACATCTTGATTACTCTTTTTGCATTGTTTTGAAACATGGCCAATTTCCCCATATATGGAACATGTCCATGGGAACCCCTCATACTCTAGATCATATTCCACATTGTTAATGAAGATGGAGGGTATGAAGTGTTTAGATGAATCAAGTTCAATGGTTAGTCTATAGAATTCACTATGTGTGTGCCTAATTGTGTGGACATCCACCTTTATCAGGCTCCCTAACACTAGGCTAGTGTAATCAAATATTGTTTGAACGTAGAGGTGGAGTGACAAATTTATTATACTTATGAGTAATGAATGGAAGGTAATCATTTGGTAAAACCTGAGAGACTGTTGCCCGACATCAACATTCGAGTGCACTGTCAAATTTACATATTTTTAATATGTAATTAAAACAAATGCAACTGACCACTTTTGCTTACAAACATGGGACACCATTCCCAAACATCACTTTTTCTTACAAAATTTGAACATGTAAATGAAACAAATACAAATGATTCTAATAGTTACAAATCAACTAAAAATATAAATCCTTTACACACTAACACTCCTCCTAAACCCTCTACCCCCCGCACATTTGTCTCCACACTCTCAAAGAACTTCAAAGGCAAAAATTTCAATTTTTCTCACGCCCACTCCATCTTCTACCCTACTAGATTCCAATACTTTCTCTCCTCCCCAACCATGCACACTCCTACTACTAAGTCTTACCCACCAATTATACACAACTTTAAGTCTTCACTTCCTCTGCCCTTTCTCCAACACCTGATAGCCCAACTCTACTATCATGTTCCTTCCCTCTAACCCTCTTCATCTTCCATCACCACCCCTAAAAATGATGCTTTTGCCTTCTTCATCCCCACACCCATGTCTCTGCCCTTGGTTAGCACTTCACCATGAAAATCACCGAAGATGAATTACTAGAAGGTTGAAGCCCTATCAAGAAACAAAAAGAGAAGATGAGAGGATCTAGGTTGAAGTACATGCACTCATTAATTTGGATTGGAGTTTTCCTTTGTGCCTCTTCTTCTCCAATTCATAGTGAGGTTATAACCTACCATATTTTAACATATATCTCTTACCCAATTGACACCTCTATTGAAAGTTATGATATCTTACATTGATGGATACATATATCCATAGACTAAAGTACTAGTAGAAACAGTTGTTTATATCTTGTGTCTTTTTCTATTTCTGATATATTTTAGCAATCCCTAGGACTAGTTAGTTCAATTTTAGGTGTCTTAGACTCCTGCTCTCTTGAGAAGATATTTTTTTTAGGAAGTGTTCATATAATGAGTGTTGAATCCATTGATCAATTACACAATACCATGCAAAATCTACACTTCAAAATCTATTTTACATAAATATAGAAGATGGATAAATCAAAAGTAAGCTTGATATGACCCAAATATTCTAGTCTGCTTGGAAGATTAAACACTCACCCATCTTATCCTAGCCATGATACTGATTGGAAAAAATGTGGTTGTCACTATTAGAGCTAGACATTGAAAGAGAAGCATTAGAGAACCAGCTAAGGATGATAGAGATGAATGCTAGTGCATAAGTTCTTCTACAACCTGTAATAAGTTCCCTTTATATAGGATTTGTTTTCTAGAGATTGTATAAAACATTATAGGAATGAAGGAGAATCTTATTTAAATGATGATAAAAACATTTCTCATGATTATCCAAAGGTTTCAAATCTTCCAGAAATACAATAAGTTGAAAGTATTAATACATAAGGTTTTATTATATGACTCTGTTTATTCACAATGTTGTCATAAAAATTGACTTGTTGTATTTTATCTTATCATCCAACACATTTTCATAAAAATTTCTTACTTAGGGCTTCATGTAAAATCACTTATCCTTGTCACATATTTCACCCTTCTTTACTTGTATCATTCCTTTTAATTCAAATGGCTTCTCTTGTTTTTGGCATCTGTTCACTTTCATTTAATATTTATTTTTTTTAATTCTCATGCAAGAAGTACATAGGAAAGGAGAATATCTATGAAGTTGAGGTTCTATCCCTTATGACATTCTTTTAGTACTTTTCACTCACCCAACCTAATTTAAGAATATCTATCAAAAATGTTTATTTATGTAGACCTTTCTTACTTTACACATTTTCCTTAACAACCAAATTTAATATGAGCTTACCTTACATTTATCGCATTACTTGTATCAAACTTTTCTATAAATGTTACCATATTCATGCCATATACTAAACCCTCCATTTATAATTAGACTTTCCCTTAGTTTTAGTTACTATTATGATTATTTATTATTTTATTATATTTCTTAGTATCTCTTAATAATTTTCATACTTTGATATATGAACTAATATATCCCTTAGAAGTATCATATTTGAGGTCAATAAATAGCATCTTATTATTGTTTTTTTGCTCTTTTCCAATTCATATAACTCAGATCAAGGTCAACCATTTCTTTCTA
Source organism: Alisma plantago-aquatica (assembly GCA_963693085.1). Taxonomy (NCBI): domain Eukaryota; kingdom Viridiplantae; phylum Streptophyta; class Magnoliopsida; order Alismatales; family Alismataceae; genus Alisma; species Alisma plantago-aquatica. The sequence goes on along the minus strand of OY856409.1, from coordinate 1,911,336,595 downwards.
TGCAAAATGCTTATGGTGTTCTTACATTTTCTACTACTGACTCTTATATTTTGCATTATCTGTAAGTTTCCTAATCATTTACATACACAAGGAGTCTAATTTACAATGGTATAAGTTCTAGATAAGAGCATAAATTGTTCTTTGTAAGGGCACATATCTTAATTTTCGTTCGTATCAAATAACTTCTCTTTAATAATGTCAAACATTTCCTTGTCCACCTTTTTTATCCATATTTGATGTTTTGATATCATCTTTCATATGTTTGAGCAACACTATTTTTCATTATTTTTTTCGGAAAAACTTGCTCTCAATGTAGCTTTCAATATTTTTCAACTCATTTCCCCTTGATATTCAAACATTCAAAATTATAATAAAGCATCCCAGTAAATTACTTGATTCAGTTATCTTAGTTCATTCCTTCCTCATCATTTATATATGTATTTTACTCATCTTATCATTCAAGTATAGGTTTTTCCATAGGTTTATAAAATATTGAATCTACCTTCATTCAATTCTTTTTGCACCTTTATAGTCTTATCTCATCTTTTTATATCTTTATGTTCACAGAGTTCCAACTTAACCATGGTATCATTATTTTTAAACCTTTAGTGATTGATTTTTATTTTATTTTCCTTCATTAACAAAGACACCAAAGTTCTTTATACTTATTATTTTAAGGATTTTATTCTAAATTTGGACAATATTACCTCCTTGAAATTATTTCTGGAATCTCTGCAGTCTCACTTTCTCTTTTCCTTCTTTTTAATTAGTTTGTTTTAGTATTAAACAAAATTTTCTTGGCTAAGGAAAATGATATTAGATTTTGGTATTGTTCTTAGTATTCAAATGTATAAGTGACCTTAACTAGAGTTCTAGTCAATGCCCAAATGCTTTGCATCACTTAATATGCTTTGTACTATTTTTTATCTAAATTCATTCTTCCTTGATGCCTAGAATTAGGTTTTCTTGTCATGTGTTCAATCCTCAGATACAAGTATAAGTTTAACTAGTTTTTAGTTATTCCACTCGTTCCCTTAGATTCCATATCTTAGTGGATTCACATTCCTATTTAATTCTATCTCCAATTTGTTGAGAACATGTACTAATTTGATTGTCAATAGGAGTCGTTAGATCCGAATAACAAATCTCGCCAATTGGACTAGGTTGAACATGTAGTCTTGAAGACAAGTATAGTCAAGATGAACCAACTCCTATTTATCTTTAGCATGCTAAAAGAATACCGACTTAAGCAAACTTGTATAAAAGAAAATAACTTTTGGTCTACTTTATGTAAGAAATTAATAATATTTTATATAACTTCTTAGTGTACAACAATCATAACATGTTCATTTAATTATGAAAACTAAAAATGTAAGATTCATACAAAAAAAATTGTATCATTTTCAAATCAAACCAACAATCTAAAATAATGTTATTTCATACTCAATTTTTATTTTCTTATTCTTTTGTTACTTTTTGGTCTTATAACCCTAGTTCTTATAGGGTTTCTTTCCAGCCCGTCCTTTCTTTGCATACTTGGTTAGGGCATACATAAAATATAGATAGAGTAGTGTAATATTGTCCAACCCAAGTATTCATATTCCAGATCAGGATATCCAAATGCTCAAATGTAATGACCTTGCCTCCCGGTAACCCCCAATTAAGGGAGACCAAGAGGTCTGAGTCATTATCCCAATTTCCCAGATCACAGGTTCGACAATTAATCAATAATAATTATCAAATTCTACGAAGACTATACTGAAAGATGGAATAAAAAAAACCTTGCATACCTTTTTCAAAAACATAGATATCTAACTTCTATCCACATCTGGACTCTATTCTAACTAATCCTCCTTGAACTTTGTTTCTTAATTTCACAATATGCCACTTTACTGTTTGTCCTTTTCAATTTGTACATAAAACGCCGACAAACAAAATGTCGGTCAACATAAATGAATATGTCAGTATGCGGGGGAAACATTAATCATGCAATTAATTGTAACAACATATTGCAGTCAATTATGATTTAACAAACAACTTTACGTTTTAAACATAACTGCTCAATCCATCCATACCCTAGCCTCTGCGCTGTCCCTACAGTGGACCTGGATGCTACCTTCCTTATGGTAGATCCTCATTAAAACCTTCATGATCCTACCTAACAGGTGAATCAACTTCTAGGGTTGAGTCACATGGCACTACCCATAGATAGCCCACTCCTTAACTCATGGTATGCTAAAGACTCTCATGGCACTACATGTGGGTAGCCCAATTTCTAACTCATGATAACCTAATGTCCTACTTAACATGTATGCCCTGTACTAGGTTACTTTTTTCATCATTAGCAAAGCCACAGAGGAGGACTAGGATCTGAGCTAATCAAGCATGCATATTTATGGTGATAATCATAGTCACTTTATAATTGCATGAAATAAAAGTCATCCAAGCAGTTATTTTCAAGCAACCGATAAAACATCTGGTTATCTCCATGAAACTAAAGAGATTAACCATAAGCGTAACCACATACATGTACTACAGATTTTTGAGATAGAATCAATGACGAAGGGAAATCCAATCAAGCAAGTGCAAGCATCTTGAAATAACATACAATTCGTTTTTATCAAAATCTATCCAAACCATCTTGCTTCTTAGGGTTTCTATTCCATTTTAGGATTTCTACCTCTTTTTAGGGTTTCACTTGCAATTAGGGTTTTGCCTCCACACTTATCATCATAAGCCCTAATTCAACAAAACTACATAAAAACCTTAAATTTCTCATCTCATCACTCCTAACATGCTTAGGATCATTATTTAGTAACATATTTCCATAATTCGAATTCAACATGGTTTTTCTCCTTTTTACCCTAAATTAGGGTTTCAAAATGTATTATCCTTCATACATAGGTTAAAACCCTAAATTAGTCAACTTTTCATGTAAGACATATTGAAACTCAACTTTAAAATCCAACAGGTTAATACTTCTCAAATTAACCTATTAAACCTCAAAGATTCATCCTTTATACTCAATTGGGGTTTCGTAGGTTTCTTATTCACAAAACCCTAATCATGTCAATTATCTTCATTAAGGATTCTTTAATCCAAACTATGTTCAAGAATCATTATATTACAGTTGTATACTTGCAATTTCAGATTATGACCACTAAAACTCATATTTTCCCGAATTAAGGTTTTTAGTCCATTAAACTAGGTACATGGTCATAAAAACCATAAAACCAACATCCTAATCATCCTTTTATGATTTTACCCTTTCTCTTACTCTTAACAGGTTAAAATTGATCAAAAACATATAAAAGATTCATCATGATTGTTTTTATATCTTTCTAGGGTTTTTTTGTAAACTAATGCATTAAAAAATGTAAAATCCTATAATTTTTTAGTTTCAAGTAGAAATAGTCTTCCAATATAACCTTTTTGTGTTCCTCTCATTCTGAGGATACATTTTCATATATAACACTTTGATATACGAGTTACCAATCTTTTCCTATGATTTTTGCAAGTTAATTACTTTTAAGCTAATAAGAAAGTGACATATCGACCAAATGAGACTTACTGCATTATCCACACATATTGGTTGATTACTTTTCTACCCTCGATCCCTTCTCACGACTACTGGGGGTAGGGGATTATTTTCTCCCTTGCTTGTCTTCCTCCTCTACTTTCTCGACGCAGAGCCATGGAAGGTCAACCTAGGTGTTGACTTCCATCGAAAAGCCTCCTTCCTTGCTCCAAGCCGGTCCTACGCTTCCACCCATCCCAACAGAACTCATCAGTGGTCTTAATTGCTCTAGTCATGGACAAAGTTGCTGAGATGACACGAGCGGCCTCCAACAGCAAGCAAGGGAGGTTCAGGGTGCGAGAGAGGTCCGAGAGGGGGAAATTGGTGGCTGGCACTCAGTCTGTAGATCCTATAGCATCTCGCGGAGCAGTGCGTAGTCTCATAGAGAGGTGACACCCCCTTTTATAGGCCATGTCTATGGCACACAACCAGCGAGAACACCTATTTTTCAGAGATTCTTCTAGATGCTCCCAAGACAGGTAAAACCTAGGGTAGGCATGGCCGCAAAGATCTCATGAAACCAACTGGATGGTTTCCAGGTTTGCTTGTGTGTTCAAGTGCAAGAAATCCACTTTGAAAAACTTTTCTCCACATTTTTTATTTTTCTTATCTGTCCAAGCTCACACGATCCATTTATTTTTGGGATTTTCAAAAATCCATATCTATTAAACTATACATTCAAATAATCCCAAATTTTGAGGGAATCTTATTAATGACTTAATCTATCATCATGCCAAATTTGAGTTTATTACCTAAAGAAATCAGGTCCTTTTCTTTCGTTGCAAGTTATCACTCAAATATATATATCTATATATATATATATATATATATATATATATATATATATATATATATATATATATATCATATTTTCTCTTTCCTTTGCCATTAAATTATTATCTTGAATTCCTTGGACCTTAATGAACCTTAAGATTTCGTAATCCCCTTTTTGAAGGATTCTTATTATCCTTCTAGATGCATCCATATCCATTATTTCTCATTATCTTACTTATTCTTTTATTAAAAGATTTCTTTTCAAGGATTTCTCTTTATCCTTTATGTCCTTTTTCCTCTTTTCCTATATCTTCCATTAGAAAACATATGTAAACGAAATTTATTCAATTGTGGCCATTAATGCCACTTTCTAGATATTTCCATATATTTTTCATAATTATTTTTCTTAATATCCATTATCTTGTATCTTTTTCTATTATTTGGACTTTTCTTCTTTTCTTCTCTTTTATATCCATTATAGGATAAATATAATAATAGGAACCACGAAATTCCTATCAAAAGGGAGTTTTGCAAAGAAACCCCTTCTTTGAAGCAAAGTATGCAACCTATTCAATTAAGTCCAAATTCATAAAATCATTACATTTCAATTATGAAAATACATGAAAAAATGAGGTCGTAACATCCTTCCCCTCTTATAGGAATTTTGCCCTCAAAATTCCACCAAACATATAAACAATTCAAGATAAGACTTTTCCATATCTGTCATTGGCCCATATGTGGGTTTACCCAATCCATGGCACTTCCAAAGAACCTTTATCATCACATATTCCTTTCTTTGAGTTCTTTCACCTTGGAATTTATAATCCTCATAGGTGGCTTAGGTCATTTCAGCCTCCCTTGGGGCTCACTAGGTTCATTGCTCAGCACATGGCCCAAGTACCTCACATAGTGCTCTAAACTGGACACATGGAACTCATTACACATCACATTATCCTGAGGGGTAAGACTAAACATAAGCATCTCCACTAATCCAACTCAAATGGACCCATGTATCAGGGACTCATCTATCTCATCTCTAGCTCAGAGGGGTCATATTTTCATATCACATATTCTCCCACAGTGAACTGCCTATCAGTCTACTTTGCATCAGCTCACGACTCATGTCGCCCATGGGCTCTCTTTTAGCCATTGCACGATCAATGTAACTTCATCTGTACACACTGTGGTCCTTTTCTAACCTTCGTGAGGCCCCTTCACCAACATCATCTTAATGAAGTGGTAACCGACACAACCTCTCTTACAGAGCTTCTTATATCCAGATACTGCTATGGTGGCTATCATCACAACTTTTATAGGATGAGAACCGTCCTCATATATCACCTTGAGTAAGCACATATGCTCTCATCAGACCCTCTACTCTGGATCATGCTAACATCATTTAGGGGTGATAAGCTATACTAACATCGGGTTCGTCATGTATCTACTTCCATCTCATGGAAGTGAATCTTTAGGTCATACTCAAGAACCTTTGAACTTGCATCAAGGTGTAATTGAACCATCTCTCTCTTATATGTAGTTCAACCAAATTTGTCCCTTAACAATACTATCTCTTTCTCTTAGATCATGTCATCTAGGTAATGCAATCTACCATAACCCATATTGCATCCTGACCCTTCTTGGTCCATGGGAGACTTACCACAACATCCATAGTGATGAACTCCCATTCCCCCTCGACGTCCCTTATCCTCTATATCAACTCAATGGGTTATTGGTATTCGTCCTTCACCCCTTAAAATGCATGGAGACAAGCTACATGAAACTCCATACACTTCTTAGGCATCCAAAGTACTACTACCACCTATTATCTTAGCAGTACCACAATATATGGTGAACTTAAAATCATGATCTCCTGTATGTCATGATTCCTTAAGGTTGATGCCTCAAAAACTCTAAAACACTCTAGTTGTTGGTTTCATCACCTGCTGTTCCATAGAAGTGCATCTAAAGTTCCACAACCATCCTTTTATCACATCAAGGCCTAGGCTGTCTAACCAAACAACCACTAACTTGATCAACGAATCTCGTTACATCTGAGTGTTAGCCAAACATATCTCCTTAAACTTAGGGCTAACCTAACAACCTCTTCTAGCCTGCAACTAAACTAGGCAGCTGCATCTCAACCAGAGCATCCATTACCACCTCACATCCTTATGTATAAGATAATGTTGAAGACATACACCTCCCTATATTCCACTTATCATCTCATCTCAGACTCTAAGTCTACCTTCATCCAGGGAACTTAGAGCTCATTCTCTTAGTTATCGAACTCTACCTTGTATAGTTCATAAGTTCCACATAGCTCATGATAAAAACATCCTCATAAAATGACTACCTTAGTTCTCTTGGTGTTTGTACAATATCCACACATCATACATTCCTTAAGGGTATGTTATTACCTCCATCCTCATGCATCATAGCAACATTTCCACTCACATTATTTTTATCCCTGGTGTATGGTATGTGTCCCGTCCTATCTCTCACTCTAATAACAAGAGGAAATAAGCATTTAGCGGCCATCCAAACACAAAGTTCTTCCTGTTCCAAGAGTACACATGGTACATCCCATATTGCCAGTACACCTTCAAATCTAAGTTGTAACATCCAACATATGAACATCTCAATATCTGTTTGTATGTATGCCCTGAGAGCCAATCATGGGATGATTGGTGGGATACATTAAGATTGATTTGATAAACATCAAAGGAAAGCTTTCAATTCTTTCTGCTTCAGTCATATGAGATAGTGATAGAATAGATTGAATGTCTAGAGAATGACAGTACTCAATGACGTATGCCTTCAGGTTCATGACCTGAACGATGAGATCATACAAATGCTAAGAGTTTGTACATTCTTATTATGTCCCTAGTCATATGTCATTGTGCAAGGTAGATAGACAATAATGACACATAAGACTAGATTGTGGTGTTGGTTGATGACAGAATCTCATTATTCATGATATAGAGATATCAAACCAAACCCATAGGTACTTGTTAGAGAACAAGTGTACCGGACAGACCCGCCGTGAGTTTGACACATGGAACCATGACATGGTAGTCACAGTCAGTACTCACAGTGATGGTGGTGAGTGTGATTCTTAGACCTGAAATCACTACACTCAACACATGTCGTTGGGCACACTTTGACATCATCAAATGCAGTCCTGAAACATGGGTTGTTATAAAGGTGATGATTGGGTGGCTTTGACGCATGGGGCTTTTGAGGGGTGAGTGATAGATATGGGATTTGTCCCTCCTGAGGGAGTTTGATATCCAAGGCCACTTGATGAGTAGGATTGATATAGGCGTGCACACACATGTGTGAATTAGTATGTGATATTGATGTCATACATATCTCTTCCAATCTACTCTGAGATCCAGAAAGTGAATGAACGTTGACAGGATGACTGTTCCATGCCTCGAGTTCAATCGATATATCAGTAATAAAGGAATTATACATTCATTGTAACACCATTCACGGATTGTAGGATTGAAAGTTGTTCTCCAACTTTCTACTTGCACTTGGGTAGCACTGATGTGTGACTAGGCACCATTCTTTGCTTGTGAAGTCATAAGTGTTATGGACTTTCACTGCCAACGTGAAATGGACCTGCAGGGTCACACACATAGGATTTAACCTGGAAGAGGAGTTTTGTCCACAAGCAATGTTTAGATTGATTACTAAAGGAGTTTAGTAGTTCAATTAAACACTCAAATGATTGATAGCTCAAAATCATAGTGTTCAAGGCATTGGACAGATTGATTAGAGTACCAGATTGATTGAAATCGCAATTGACAGTTTCTGCACAATCTGCACTCCCAACCGATCGGCTCATGTGATGAACCAGTTGGCTGAGCTTGGTGAACCGGTCGGCTCAAGTGTTGAGCCGATCGGCTCAAGATCAGGGTGAACCGATTGCTTCAAGTGTTGAAACGATCGATTCAACTGGTGCAACCGAGAAACTTGGGAAAATAGGATTGATGAGAATTTTCCTTTCGTTTCAATTGCCCAATTTGATTGGAAAATAGGATTGGTATTCAATACCAATTAGAAACAAAAGAATGAAAGTCAATCAGGAACCGACCAGGACCACCAACCGACCGATTCACTTGTGAACCGACCGGTTGAGGTGTCCCAACCGACCAGTTCAGGTCCCCAACCGACCATTTCAGTTGTGAAACGATCAGTTCAGGTTGTGAGTTGGTTGCTTTTGTGGAAAATCTCGAACCCTTCTACTCTTGCTTTTAGTCCCACATTGCCCGAGATGGAGAACCCTGTCCCATGACCCTCCTATATATATAGGGGTATTGGCGGCTTCTCAAAGTACAACTCAGTGCAACCAGTTGCTCTACAAAGTTGTCGTTCTCTCTGGTTTTGGTAACCGAGAGAGAGCCTGAGCAAGTGCTACCCGCAAAGGGAGGCGCAACAAGGGAAAGACAACTACAGTTGCAACTGGCAGAAGGAGAGTGTGTTGGCAACTAGTACGTCAATAGGAGGGTGTGACTCCTTCCAACTCCTTATAGGACAAGGAGTGTGGAGTTCCAGGTGGTCCGTGTGGACTACTTCAGAGGTGGGAGGTTTCTGCCGCTCAGGAGGACAACTGTCAACCCCGACAGTCCCAGTGAGAGGAGGAGTCGTCAGTCCCGATGCGACCAGGAGCTGCACAGACACCGTCCAAGACCGGAGGTGAAGACCGCGCAAGGACCGAGGTATTGTCGCCGAGCAAGCCTCAGGACAAGGTATGATTCCACAAACCATCCTTTCCTAGTATATAGACATTGACATGTTTCCTTGTTCCGGGTTTGGGTAGAAAATTTTTGTTTCCGCTGCCTTCTCTGCCTCCCCTAAAACCCAACAATGGTATCAGAGCCACATCAACTGCTCTATATTTTAGGAATATTGATATGATCGATTTTGGTTTGTCGCCTTTATTTATTGCATACGATGTGAATAAAATTGGCTTTATGCATGTCCAATCCTAAATCCACAAATCCCAATTACATATATGATATGTATTATTAATGCACTCGATACACGTCTCCCTTAAATGAGTTTTGTGGTGGATGTATAGCGTGGTTATGGCCAATAAACCCTATCTGTGTATGGTTGTATGTGGTTTCTTGCATCTCGGTCTGCGTACCGATCTTCCCTCTCCTATTCCTGATGTAACACGAAATAATTCGAGATTCTTTCCTACCTTTGCTCCCCCCGAATGTAACTCGGGGTTTCCCTTTTAAGCAATGTAAAATTAGGATAGATTTTATTTCCTATTATGTCAAAGAACGAAGGACATCTAGATGACAACTGAGACGATCGGTTCAAGACGTGAACCGATCGGTTGACGTTCTAGACGATCGGTTCAAGGAGTGAACCGATCGGTTGATGCCCAGTTCGAGGAGCGAGATGAGCAGGTGGCGGCCATGATGGGATGCACGACGACCAGGTGAACCGATCGGTTGGAGGAGCCAACCGATCGGCTGGTGGCACCCAGACGACCGGGCCATAACGAGCAAGTCATTCATGTGATGAATTGATCTACTCCGAAGGAAAAGCACAACGTTCATCTTGTACAGGTTGCATGTGATGTAGACCTAGATGACCGTGATTCCTCTTGGCTCAAGGAATCACATTAGGATGGCCATAATCATCACTTTTATCGTTTTACATGTTTTCTGTGGGATATAGCATGCATATGATACGTACTATGTATTGTGGTGATTGGATATGTATATGTATATTAAAAACCAAATCCCTCATTAAAATATTAAGTCTTATATGCCTTCCATTAGCGGCACACATGAAAAACTCGATCGACCAAGAGTAGGTTACGCCAAAGCGTGGTGCGTCGTCTATCTTGTGGAAGTGTGAAGGGTAGACATGTAGGTTCTACCAAAGCAGGGTGCATGTTTACCATGTCAACTTTTGGGTTAGACTTAACTGGTGATTCTTAGAGCGTCTAAGCCCAGAGGAAAGGAATGTTCATGGCAAGGTGTTGCACATGTTCATTCATCAAGAGTTTCATATGATGCAATTGGCATGATGGCCTACCTAAATAGTCAAGATTGTGGGCGATCAGCCAAAGCTGACTCATGACTTGATGAAATATGGATCTTGTCCACTAGAAGGTTGTACGCTGCAATCTTCCGAATTGATGGTGAGGGCTATCAATTTGAACTAAAATAGAGGGAGCGATAATTAATTAAAGGCCTAATTTTTATTGTCAACTTTTCAAATCAATCAAATAAGTCAAAAAGGAGTTTTGGACTAAAATTGCATATATTTCCTTTTGTTAAAATAAATGGTTAATCAACAAAAACCACTTTATTTGTGATCGGTCTTTGAGACCAACAAATTAAATGGGAATAATTCCACGACTAGTTAGGATGATGAGAAGTGTTCTCAATCAAAAAGAGAAATCTCTAAGTCCAAGTTATACCAGAACCAGATGAACTCGATCCCACCACATCAATGGCTGAAAGTACGCTTATGGAAGCATACCGAGGATGACATTGATGAGGAGTGCTTGATGTTGTGTTCTCTGAACTATGAGTTGCATAGACAACATGAGACATATGATGTCTCAAGGACACTGTCCCAGTATGTCATGACAGAAGGACATCCAGTAAGGTATTCACGCACTCAATATGATTGGGTATTAGGAAAACCTGACTAAGAAGGATTCCCTCTGAGCCAAGAGTTGGCTATTGGTATGATACTACAAATATTGCGAGAATCATACAGTTCGTGATAAACTACAACATGAACAATTTTGACAAGTGTTGACAAAGTTGTTGGACATGTTGAGGACAATAGAGTCAAAGATGAAGAAAGACAAGCCATAATATTTGATGTGATCAAAGAAAAGGTAATTCTTAAGGGCAAGGATAAGGGCAAAGCAAAGAAGTGTTCTGATGCTAGCCAGCAATCCAAGCCGTCTTCAACCTCAAAGCACATGGGGAAAGGGTGTATGAGGGATTTCCCTCTATATCTGGAAGAACAAAAGAAGATGAAGGAGGGGATGGAGATCTCCACCTAAGGTGTCATGAAATGAACCGCTTCTTTATCTGAGGTATATGATACCAAGATATGGATCTATCATATATGATATGCAAGATCCGCAAAGAAGTGATGGCCTTTGTGAAAGGACCAAGAAAGGAGTACCCATCATTGGAGCAAGTGTTGTTTCCATAGATAGGAGTATCTTTCAGTTTATTTCAGCCTAAATGGCACGAAATAGAGTTGAGAACTGCTATTTCATATATTGCCAATAGATAGAAACACTTTATTTTTGCATATTGTATGACAATGATGGCAATTAATAAAGTTGATGTTTCAATCTTAAAGATATGATCTTTGTGGCAATGCCTTATTTATCTTGTGATACATGGTATGAATAATATAAAATGATACCTAAAAGTTATAGATAACTCAAACAATCAAATTAGCATCAATCATGAGAAATTCATTTCTAGTTTCCATGTGATGGATAAATCTAGACTCTTTTGGTTAGAGAACCAGTAAGAGACATGGATGTCTTGGACATGATTAATCAATCTTCACTAAAATTAGTGGGAGAATGATTATCCTATTAGGTATAATACATGTGATGTATTTACATACCTATTGGAACAAATGCTAATACTTCAAAAGGTTTTTAGAGAAATACCAATATGAACATCTTGAAGTGTTCAAGATTATCATAAGATGAAGTGCAAATTTGGTAAAGTGTTAATTCTTGATGAGATCAATGAATGAAATACTTGGACCAAATGTTTGAGATCCTTATGAGTGATTATGATAGTGTATCATAGTGAACTCATGATTAAGGCATGGTGATGTCTACATCAAGAAGGAATCATACTATAAAGAGTTAGAGAATGATTATCAAATAAATGAATTCTTTTTAATAAAAGAATACCCCACACTAATAAAAAAAATTAAGAATCACAAGGGTTGTGAGTTTTTATATCCTTAACAGATACACCTCAATTATCTATGTGATGAGTTGTTCATGTGATGAGTCAACCATCTAGATGAATATGAGGAACCGAATTTTGAGTTATGGTTTATGGCCATTGCATCCTAAATGACATCCATATGAACCATAAAGGTATGACCATGATGGTAGCACCCATTGGAATAAAATCCATAAGTGTGGATAAGTCTTAAGTGTTAAGACACATGGATAACATTTTGATAAGGATGATGCTTGTTGATTGCAACTTAATGACTAAGACATTTGGCATATGGATACTAAAACCGCATTCCTATGAGGAATAAAACAAGGATGTGTACGTGACACAACCTATAAGGTTTATGAATCCACTAATGCAAATGAAGTCTATAAGTTATAATGGACTAATCAATGTGATTGATTGAGTACAAGAAACTTAGAACTGGATCTTTACTTTGATGATATAGTCAAAGGGTTTGACTGATATGTCAAAGATAAAGAAGGGATCTGTGATTTAGTGGGAGTGTATTCACATTCCACATATTGATGTGAAATGGAAATGTTCTAGAATGGAAATCCAAAAGTGGAAATTATCTTTAAGGAAGATAGAGATGATTCCTATGTGATAGGAATAGAGATCTATAGAGATAGTTCTTAAAAATCTCTTGACCTAAAAAGAGAGAGCATACATTGGCAATCTGTACTGAAGTGTTCAGTATGCACAGATTCAGTGGGAGAAAACTTGTCCATGTTACATGGAGTTAGTATCCCAAGGCCAAGTGTCTAATTCTTATGAAGAATGGGAACACTAAGAATAGATATGGATCTATCATGTATGAAATCATCCCATTATCTTGCATGGCAAGAACAAAATGCATTCATCATCTTGTATGTATGACATGGAAATATGATGTGCTCATCCTGATAACTCGTATGTGAGACATGACGAGTGGACGACTGTCTGCTTCCAGTAAGGGTTACTGGAAACCATAAGAACTTGATAAGTACTTGGGAAGTACTAGTTCTATGGAGATAAGGAAGAGTTTGATGTAAAGAGTTACATTGATGCGAACTTCTGAAAGGACAGAAAATTAATCGCAATATATATATATATATATATATATATATATATATATATATATATATATATATATATATATATATATATATATATATAGGATATATAGAAGTGAAAATTTGTTGATAATTGGAAGTGTTCCAATACAATTATTTAAAAGGAAATGCCGAGTATCTATGTGTTAGAGAACAACAGTGGATACTATATGGATCTGGAAGTTTATGAGATGAACTTATATTCTGCTCATTGATGACAAGTATGGAATCCTTGATCATGCAATGTGGCTAAAGGTTAGCAAAGGAATACTAGATCGCATATTACGGCACCTCCATCTCATACATGTGACGTAGAGCGAAGAGATGAGAGACATGCAATTTATACTGACTTTGGCAAGGTGTTGCCATTACTCACTATGTTGGCACTAGAGCACAGTAACATGTGGGACAAGTTTGAAGATCACTATGAATATGATTCAAGGGTGATTGGCTCGCAGTGCAAGTGGGAGTCTGTTGGTATGTATGCCCTGAGAGCCGATGATGGGATGATTGGTGGGATACATTAAGATTGATTTGATAAACATCAAAGGCAAGCTTCCAATTCTTTTTGCTTCAGTCATATGAGATAGTTATAGAACAAATTGAATGTCTAGAGAATGACATTACTCAATGACGTATGCCTTCAGGTTCATGACCTGAACGATGAGATCATACAGATGCTAAGAGTTTGTACATTCTTATTATGTCCCTAGTCGGATGTCATTGTGGAAGGTAGATAGACAGCAATGACACACAAGACTAGATTGTGGTGTTGGTTGCTGACAGAATCTCATTAGTCATGATAAAGAGATATCAAACCAAATACATAGGTACTTGTTAGAGAACAAGTGTACCGGACAGACCCACCATGAGTTTGACACATGGAACCATGACATGGTAGTCACAGTCAGTACTCACAGTGATTGTGGTGAGTGTGATACTTAGACCTAAAATCACTGCACTCAACACATGTCGTTGGGCACACTTTGACATCATCAAACGCAGTCCTGAAACATGGGTTGCTATAAAGGTGTTGATTGGGTGGCTTTGACACATGGGGCTTTTGAGGGGTGAGTGATAGATATGGGATTTGTCCCTCCTGAGGGAGTTTGATATCCAATGCCACTTGATGAGTAGGATTGATATAGGCGTGCCATGTGTGAATCAGTATGTGATATTGATGTCATACATATCTCTTCCAATCTACTCTGAGATCAAGAAAGTGAGTGAACGTTAACAGGATGAATGTTCCATGCCTCGAGTTCATTCGGGATATCAGTGATAAAGGAATTATACATTCACTATAACACCATTCACGGATTGTAGGATTGAAAGTTGTTCTCCAACTTTCTACTTTCACTTGGGTAGCACTGATGTGTGACTAGGCACAACTCTTTGCTTGTGAAGTCATAAGTGTTATGGACTTTCACTGCCAATGTGAAATGGACCTGCAGGGTCACACACATAGGATTTAACCTGGAAGAGGAGTTTTTTCCACAATCAATGTTTAGATTGATTACTAAAGGAGTTTAGTAGTTCAATTAAACACTCAATTGATTGATAGCTCAAAATCATAGTGTTTAAGGTGTTGGATAGATTGATTAGAGTATCAGATTGCTTGAAATCGCAATTGACTGATTCTGCACAATCTGCACTCCCAACCGATCGACTCATGTAATGAACCGGTCGGCTGAGCTTGGTGAACCGGTCAGCTCAAGTGTTGAGCCGATTGGCTCAAGATCAGGGTGAACCGATTGCTTCAGGTGTTGAAACGATCGATTCAACTGGTGCAACCGAGCAACTTGGGAAAATAGGATTGGTGAGAATTTTCCTTTCGTTTCAATTGCCCAATTTGATTGGGAAATAGGATTGGTATTCGATACCAATTAGAAATAAAAGAAGGAAAGTCAATCGCGAACCGACCAGGACTACCAACCGACTGGTTCACTTGTGAACTGACCGGTTGAGGTGTCCCAACCGACTGGTTCAGGTCCCCAACCGACCATTTCAGTTGTGAAACGATCGATTCAGGTTGCGAGTTGGTTGCTTTTGTGGAAAATCTCGAACCCTTCTACTCCTGCTTTTAGTCCCGCATTGCCCGGGATGGAGAACCCTGTCCCATGACCCTCCTATATATATAGGGGTATTGGGGGATTCTCAAAGTACAACTCAGTGCAACCAGTTGCTCTGCAAAGTTGTCGTTCTCTCTGGTCTTGGTAACCGAGAGAGAGCCCGAGCAAGTGCTACCTGCAAAGGGAGGCGCAACAAGGGAAAGACAACTATAGTTGCAACTGGAAGCAGGAGAGTGTGTTGGCGACTAGTACGTCAACATGAGGATGTGACTCCTTCCAACTCCTTGTGGGACAAGGAGTGTGGAGTTCCAGGTGGTTCGTGTGGACTACTTCAGAGGCGGGAGGTTTCTACCGCTCAAGAGGACAACTGTCAACCCCGACAGTCCTAGTGAGATGAGGAGTCGTCATTCCCGGTGCGACCAGGAGCTGCATAGACACCGTCCAAGACCGGAGGTGAAGATCGTTCAAGGCGCGAGGTATTGTCGCCGAGCAAGCCTCGGGACAAGGTATGATTCCACAAACCATCCTTTTCTATTAATAGACGTTGACACGTTTCCTTGTTCCGGGTTTGGGGAGAAAATTTTTGTTTCCGCTGCCTTCTCTGCCACCCCTAAAACCCAACAATATTAAGGTTATTTCCATGGAAAACTGGTCTCAAAACCACTTGGGTCATCACACCATCCTTGGTCATCTCCTATAGGTCTGTAGGGTGCCGACACTTTTGGGGTCATCCCTCTTCCCTTATGCATCAAAGAGTGCCCTCCTCATCTGCCCTTTGGGTCCCATGAGTTCATGAAGGTGATCAATCTCCAAACCCATGGTCCTCAGACAATGATAGATGTTACCTCCCGACCCTATGGTCATGTGCAACTAGGGAATTAGGCAACTCCGACTCTCATCGGCCTTATCCCTACCTAACCCTAGGATAGACATAGGATTCTAACATAGTACATATCTAACTTGAAACCTTACCCAAGTCTCCATCATCTCTCATGGCATTCAAGGTATGACATACACCCTTTCATAGGGGTCATGGCAACCTATCTACCTCGGTCAGGCCCCATACCAGTTACCTCCATGGTAACACATCCACATGCACTCATAGATGATCATCTATGGGTCTATAGGTTCACTCTTATACTATGTACTTTCCAATTAGCTTCTCAATATTCTATGAGACCTCTTAGGGTTTCCTCAAACCCAACCAAAAGTTGGTATACACCCTACAAAAGGATCCCTCTCCCAGGATGGGAGGAAACTACATCTTGATAAAAACGGTCACAACGTCCTTATGTCCAAGTTTTACCTTCACATGAGTACGCCTAGCCCTAGCAAGCTACTAAGGCACATAGCTAACAAATATACCACCTTCTAAACCATGCTAGGTCTCCATGGTAGGTCCTACTTGTTTCTAATCCTTCACATTGGACCATCATCATACCTTCCCATGTCACCAACTTATAGGTGAGGGGTTCATCAAACATACACCTTAACCAAGGGGTTTCCTTTTCCTTCAAACATGAGGGGTGCCATGCTCAAATCTATGGAAACTCAAATCTCATCATGAGCAGCAGGTACACCCATCACTACTACTTCCCCTCTTAGGTCTAGGAACCCTAGTTTCACCTTTCTGATGTCCAACTGCATGCTCAACCCTATAACCATGTACCAAGAATGTACAAGGTGTGGCATGCACTTCCTATTATCATTCCACTTGAATAACACCTCAAAGTGGAGTCCTCCTCAAGGACAACCGACTAGGTATAAGGCCTCACAACTTGTTACTAAACCTGTAACATCCCTGACCTGGGTTATGTACTAACCCTAGGTGTTTTTCTTGAATAAGTGATCAGATGCTTGTGTTTATCCTTTGAAATGTAATTAAGGCTTTTGAGGAACTTATATTCCAATTTCAGTCCTTTTTGTTTAATATTGAAACATTGTTTTGTTAAAATTGGTCTAAAGTGCAAATTACCCAAAAAGAGGGGTTAGTTTGCAATTTTCACATGATAAGATGTTCCTCTAATGATGAGACATCATAAGAGTGAATATGATGTGGTGATATGGATTCCACAAGCTTGAGCACCAAGATATAGCTTGTAGAGCAATCCTTGTGCTTTAAAACCTAGTTTTGGTGTAAAGTGCAATTTACCCAAAACCTAGGGTCCAACATGTAAAATATACCCTCTAGAGGATCTCTCATGTTTCTTGGTATCAAGTAGAGCAAATAAAATGAGATGGGCGCCTCATTTGAATGATCTTAGAGGAGAGAGAATCTTGATATTGGAGTAATCACGATTTAAGTACAAATGGCTCTTTAATATAACTTAATGCAAAAAAAAATATTAATTATGAAGCCCTTCAACCAAAAGTTGTAGGATGTGTTTGTAATAATATGGAC
Organism: Alisma plantago-aquatica; assembly: GCA_963693085.1. Lineage (NCBI taxonomy): Eukaryota > Viridiplantae > Streptophyta > Magnoliopsida > Alismatales > Alismataceae > Alisma > Alisma plantago-aquatica. Next base: position 1,911,318,686 of record OY856409.1, on the reverse strand, counting down.
GAGATTGTGTCATGCTTGGGCACCAAAAAGATCATGGTAGAAGTGAAAGTTACTCACACTAATTATATATTAAGCAATATCCAATAAGGGTGGATATTAATATACCTCTTTTAAAAAGGATGATTAGTTCTTTTCCTTTAAAATTTGGATAAAGGAGGAGTTTTTCATGAGGTTAGAAGGTGGAAACGTGGCCAAGGATGGATCAAGCCTTGGTGGATATGTTTGAGAGATAAAAGGAAATAATCCTCTTTTTCCTTTTTCCCTAAAAGCCCATATACAAATCTATTATGTATATCCTACCCAAAAACACATAACAACTGTTTCCTTAGTTTCCTTCTTCTCAAACTTTCTTAGACTGACCAAGGAAGAGATCTGGAGTAGAGGGAGGACGATCAACCTGTAGGTGAGTCTTGGTCATCCCCTACCTCGGATTTTTGGGGGAAAACCCTAAAAACAAGGTTGGATTCATGGTTTCCTTTACATGATTTTCCTTTCTACCCATCTTCTCCATACAAAACTTGAAGAACGAAGCTTGGACAACCACTGGAGCTTCATTCACCATTAAAGCTATGGATCTTGGAGCTCTGGATCAGTCCTAGATGTGAGTTTTATAACTCTAACCCATAAGCTTTGCTAATGCATCCTTCTTTCCTATAATCGTTAATTATACTTCTTCTTTTAGATACCTTTGTGTGTTCTTGCTATCATTTCTATGAAAAAAGGCCCCTATTCTTGGTTGAACAGAGGTATAAGATGATGATATTAATCTCTATGTTTATCCAAAAAAATTACTTTAGCAAATGGTCTCCCAACCTTGCTCAAATGGTTTCCCAAACTGTTTGGGAGAAAACGGTTTCAAACCGTTTGAATGTAAACGGTTTCAAACCGTTTGAATGTAAACGGTTTCACTAGACCACATAGAAGCAAACGGTCCAAGACCGTTTGGAGGCACTGACTAGGTGTTGACAATTTGGAGGACTGTTGGGAATAATGTATACTAATTACCTACCAAAAATCATCAATTAGTTCCAAGTGGTTCACCAATTGAAGGTCCAACAATCATCAAAACCCTAATCGGGTTAATTACTGATTTCAATAATTGAATTAAGTTGAAGTATGGGTTGCGTGACCCAAACGGTTTCAAAACCATTTGGGGATCACCCAAACGGTCTCAAGACCGTTCGGTGATCACCCAAGACCATTTGGAGGTCTAGGGTTAAGTAGGGTTGACCAATTGAGGGTTCAATGATATCAAGTTGATGAATAAGCGATTGCTGATTTGGTGACCAAACCTAGGGTTCAAACCCTAATTGAATGACTTGGTTTTTGATAAAATAATGGGAAAATGGTCTCAAGACCATTTGGAGGTCATCCAAATGATCCCAAAACCGTTTGGGGTCAGGTCATGACCAAATTGAATGATGGTTCAATGATTTCAAATCAATTAGACTCACATTGAAATATGTTGAAGGGTCATCGATTCAAACCCTAATGTAATTGATCCAACCCCTAATTGATGATCAATTGAGGGTCAATTGAGGGTCAAATGAGTTAAAGGTTTATCTAGTTAACTCAATTGATGATTGGCTAACATGTGCGTGATCGATTGAGGGGTTCAACATTGGAAACCCTAATTCATTTGAAGTGGTTGAGACACTTTTTGGTCCTTGCGTTTTTAAGGTGGTTTGGACCAAACGGTCTCAAGACCGTTTGGGTTATGTGAATAATAAACCCTAATTTTGGGTTATGTTGTATAACATGAAGTTCTTTTGCTGGGTAATGCAATGATAAGTCATTAACCCTAATTGAATTAAAAAGGGAAACCCTAACCCTGGTAAGGGCATAGTGGTGCAACCCTTAAATAAGGAAGTTATTAATGTTTTGCATTATGTTGATCTAAAATAGATGTGTTTGCATTCATATGTACTAATCATGCAGGTCTTATGGAATATTGAACATAGCCATGTATGAGCTATGAAGCTTTGCTTATCAAAAGTACGTAATAAGTTCGTAAGCAATGATATGTTATGTTGCCTAGTGAAGAGGTAGCATAAGAGATTGATAGGCTATATGAGCCATATGAAATATCATCATTGTTATTATCTTATTTACACTGTCAAATGACATGATGGCAGTATGATACTTGGTAACAAGTGTTTAAATGATTTAAGGGTTTGAATACCCATATTCATGAATTACAATGATGAGATGGTTAGGGATTGAGATCCCAATGTTAACAAGAGGTGAATTGAACTTGATACAAATTAGTACTCTTTCTTTATAGCAATAGTTTTGGTAATTTATGATTGAAAACATGCCTAATGCTAAAATAATGCCATAATGTACTTAAATAATCAAGTATAATGATATCATGTAAATCCCTGACCATAGATTCATCATCGTCAGAAGCTAGATGATGGTGAAATATGTTTTCCTAAGGGAACTCCTGGAGAGCATACTTTTGAGTATGTGGGGGTTATGGACGCGAATATCCTTACGTCCTAATGGAGGAATTGATGTGAGATAAACATCAAATCTCTCAATCCTTCATTATATGTATATTTCGGGATGATGTATCACTAATCTCCCGATGATGTTGTTAATGCCGAATCGATGTGAGATAAACAAGAAATCCCTCGATTGCAAAGAGAGTACAATATGTCACTGTAACTCTAGTAGCGAAGTTGCCAGAATACCCTAGAAAGCTATTTTAGCAGAGACACGAGATGTCCTGCATGATGATCCTCACACTGACTGAGGAAGATGAGGTCATAGAAATCCAGCTCTTCTGATGACCTATGTATGGTACTGATTGCAATTTTGTAATGGTCGGTTGGAGTATGAGTGGTATACCTCATCTCCTCAGGGCATAAGTGTGTTTGTAAAACGTAATCAGCCGTGTAGCATAATTGCTTAGGCTAAACTACGAGAAACAATGATTGATGATACATTATTTATAGTGCTCTAGTTGAATAACTAGTATACATGTTCTTCATATTTCTTACTGATTAAATGAGTTGTTACTCAATTAAGTTATAATTGAAATGATTGCTTTGAGAATACTACTTTACTTAACTTATTCGATGGTTTACCTGCTGTTGAATATTTATAATCCTACTGCTCAGTGTTATTCCATTATCTGCAATAATAATGCTTCTGGCAAAGAGTTATAACTCTCGCTGGGACAATGTTTCAATTGTCTCACCCCCGTGGGATTCAACTTTTTAGGTAGACACCGAGGACGAAGAAACCCCTCAGTGGATGAGCAGCAACAACAATAGTAGCAACAACAAGGACAGCAGTGATCCATTGGTGGAGTCACTGTCTGTTAGGTCTTGTGTTTAGAATGTCCGTCTCTGTACTCTCAGGTCCTAGGAGTCAGTAGATGGTTTAATGTAGATCTGAGATTTTTGGCTTAATGCCTCAAGATTTTTGTATACTGCTCATGTATAGTTTAACAGGACAGTCAGCGATATGACTCTCGAGATGAGATAATACAGAGATGTGTTGATGAATCAATTGTAAATAACTTAACTTGTTTCTTATGCAGGATTTTTACCGTTTGAGAATCTCTTTACAAAAAGTTTTAATTTTTAGTGATTTTTAGTAATTTCGCTGCTAATAATTTTCTTCCGCATTTGTTGATCTCATTTTCACAAGTAGATCATCACAAAACCTTTTTAGGATACCGATCATGTACAAGGTGTGGCATGCACTTCCTATTATCATTCCACTTGAACAACACCTCAGAGTGGAGTCCTCCTCAAGGACAACTGACTAGGTATAAGGCCTCACAACTTGTTACTAAACCTTTTTAGGATCTAAGGAACTCTTCTTCCTAACCCTAGAATGTAAACACCTATACCATGGGCACATAGGTACCAGCGGCCTCATCCTCCCTCTAGGGTTTTGTTTCCTCTAAAGGCAACCAAGATACCAAACGCCTCCAGGGATCATGCATGAGGCAACCACAACCATCCATTTAGGTCGCATCATCCTCAACTCCCCATCATTCCTCATATCTCAGAGTCTAAGCTTCCAACCTTATAGTTTAGGCCCTACTCTCTCTCTATAGCTAACCCCACAACTAGCCTTACTTCTAGAGGTCCTCCCTCCATGAAGGTGCATCAAGCTCACAAGCATACCCCTACATGGGTGAAACCTATGTTCAAACTTATGTTTTCTCATGATGATCCATAACTCTTTATGCTTTTCTCATAAGCTATCCAACATGCCTTTCTGGCCAGGGTTTTAACCTACTACCAACACTACTGATGTACTCAAGGTGCATACTATACCATGCTCATATTAGCCCATAGGGTTTCTATAGGTTCTTCACTAACCTCATCAATGAAGGAGTCATCCTTCACCCTACCATGTACGACCCTACTAACGTCGGGTCCTCAAAAGGTACTAGGTCAGTCAACCTCATGGTGTGTCCCTACTAATGGTGCTTTTACATCCCACAAGGTCGGAGCGCATGGGATATGGGATCTTATGCTTTTGAAATTTTTAAGAGCTACACTAACTACCTACGTCTACTAAGACACTACGCCCACAAGCGCACGGGGTCGTGTCGTAGTATAGGTGAGGCGACAAGTACATGGTCGATCCACGGAGATAGAGGGGGCACTAGAGTTAGATAGAGTGGGCTATGTTCCTTTTGCAGAGCTTAAAGTTTTAGGGTTTTAAAAGGTTTGGGTTGTTGATTAAGCTAATAGAACAAGTAAGAAATGAAAGATGGAAACTAAGTTATGGAAGAGCAAGCAAATTAGTAAACTAAGTTAACAAACTAACTAAATAAGAGCAAGAAGAGCTATACTACTCTAGCAAGGCAAGAAGCAATTAAGAACTAAACTAACCACTAGCAAGAGCAAGAGCCTAAGTTAACACTAAAGAGCAAAACTAAGCAATTAACTAGATTGAGCAAAAGTGACTAAACTAGACTAGCATGAACAAGAAAGCAGAGCAAGATGGGTTTTAAGAAGTTGATTAGGGTAGGTGGGCCGTTTTGGGGGATGTAACTTTGATATTAGTTGGGGGGATCATTAAACATGCAAGGTTATCATTTCATATCTAGATTACCAAACCAAACAACAAGGACAATGCCATTAGAATGTACCCTATACTACTAGTAGAAGACTAGGATTAGGTGTAATTCTAATGGAATTAACCAAATCTAGGTTTCTAGGGTAAGTGATAGTGGGCAATTGAGGGTTGAGGGTAGAGATGGGAGTAGAGATGAAGGTATTTGACCTCATGCCACTAGCCACTCTAGCCTTTAGAAGGCCCTAGGCAATTGCATCACTCTCACTTACACTAGCCACTTAAATCTCACACTCCCTTGTAGGAGGGAGGTTGTGTATGTAGGAATAAAGGGGGCTAGCTAGGGATCCATTAATTGGACCTAGGAGCCAATCCTAAGATTTCCACACACACTCCAATCCCTCCTAGAAGCTAAGTGTCATCAAGCATCTCAAAGCAAGCAATACATGTTATAGGCACAAACCACATGCAATAAAATGGGAAATGAGATAGAAGCAAGAGTCAATAATCATAGATATGAATTAAGTTCATTACAAGCAAATTTCCCCCAACATGGTATCAAAGTCATATTTTAACCCCAAACAACCCACCACAAGGGGTTTAGCTACACATAGTCAAAGAAACTACAAAAGAGAGGGGAAGAAGAGGAAGAAACTCCTTGAAGCTTGATGAAGTGGCCTTCTTCTTCACCTCCAAGCTGCTGCAGATGACCTCCCTCCTCTAAGGGTGCATGGGAGCATGGAAATGTGGGGGTTTATGGATGGAAACCTAGGAAACTAGGATTCCATGGTGGAATGAGGGTGAAAATGGTGGATGGTGAGAAAAAATGCAAAGGGTTTGCACTCAAAGCTCAAGGAAGGGGAATGGAACTTGGAGCAGCTATGGGGGGTAGTTTAGGAAAAGCAATGAAAAGTAGGGTAGGGTTGGTGGACCACCACAGCCGTGGTGGTGTGCCACGACCGTGGTGAGGGTGGTGGAGAACGGTCGTGGGGTGGCGAAACGGTCATGGTATGGAGGGAGTGGTGAAAAAGCAAAGTATGGTGGTGGCCACGGCCATGGCGGCATGCCACAGTCGTGGTAGGTGAGAGGCACCACGGCCGTGTTGGGTAACACGACCGTTTTGAAGGAGGGAGAGGTGGTCGTGGCACAACAACACTGGCATTTTAGTCTTCATCGGCCACGGTCGTGGCAGTGGGCCATGATCGTGGCGATCTGGGGGTGACAACCTGTAACTCTGGCCAAATAGATGCAATAATTCCCACGACCGTGGCAGGGTGCCACGACCATTTTCTCTTCTACTGACCACGACTGTGCTGATGGCCATGACCGTGGTGTCTTCAATGACCACGGTCGTGGCAGGTGGCCACAGCCATGGGATTCTATAGAAAAACCCTATTGGAAAGGGCACTTCATTGCTAATAAATGCACGATCGTGGCATTGTGGCCATGACCGTGGCGAGGCTTGCATCACTTTATTACACTTCAATCTTTGTCATTCTCGGATGTCTTTGCTTGGTGATGACCCTTGGCCATTGGAGGTAGGTTGAGGGAGATTTTGGGGCCTTCTTTGGGTCCCTTCATGATTGGGGAAACCCTAGAACTCCTTCTTTCTGTCTCATCCATCTAAACATGGTCCAAGTACCTGAGAACAGTGCAAACAACATCCATAAGCATATTTGCAATGATAACCATATTAGGGAAAAAGACTTGTAATCTAACATGTTTAGATGCAACTTAAGTACAAAATGGCACAAGATGGAGCCCTAAAATAGGGCTACATCACCACCCCAAACTTAAAGCATACTTGTCTTCATGTATGCTCTAACTCAATCTCTCTACAAATTTTCCACAAACAAGAAATGACAAATGCAATGTAAAAGATGATTATTGCTTAGTGGGATCAAAGATGACTGAGTGCATACATTTCACCTCTCTCCTCTCCTACTTTCACAATCCAATCATGAAAAGAGCACAAAACACATGAACTTCACATATAGCGCGTAGAATACACACGTTATCCATATCTCTTTCATTAAGTTCCGGGTAAACCGTTTCATGATAGTGTTAATCGAGGATGACTAGGAGTGTTGTTTCACATTCATGAATTCTGTCTTATATTTCAAATCATACCAGATGACCCACGTGGCTGCGGAAAAAAGGCAAAATGAGCTAGGTTTGATGCTTCTTAGCTCAATGGGTATGAAAGTGGAAGAAAGGGTTGCAGTAAGATTTTTGGAGTGTTTTTACACACTCACCTTTTCTTTATTTGAATGCTCTTAAACAACAACATCCTCTTGTTTTTTTTTGTTTTTTCTTTTTCTTTTCTTTTCTTTCTTGCCCTTGGTGTAGATAGGGCAAATGGTGGATAGAGTGAAGCGGGGAGATAAAGATATGGCCACCCCAAACTTTTAGAAGTGGCCAAGGCTGATTATGTGCACTAGGGCATCTTTTTATGAGGCGGAGGGGTATGAAGATGGTGGAAGAAGAATCTGGTCAAAGAGGGGTCATTGGTATGATTTTCCACACAAGACATCCTGCATGAAAGTTAATCCAATAATTCATCCTAGATATCACACCACATGAATGCACAAGATGAAATTTGATATATCAAACGAGTGATTCCACAAACACTAAGCGTTCAAAGCTTGCTCAAGTTCACAATTCAACCAAATCAATCACAATCATAAGAGAGGTGATGCCCATGTAAAAAGTCAAACATTGATACCACTTAGCAATAATGCATAACATTTCACTTGCATTAGTCAAAGGTCGTCATTTTTACTCAAAACAGTAGAGATTGGGTCAAAACATACTTTTTAGACAAGAAATCTCAAATTTGGGCACAATTGGCCAAAATGGTGCCAATTTGCACTAAATCACATCTAAACCTACTTTAGGGGAATTTAAAGCATAAAGTAGTAAATCCTACTTAACATGCAAATGGAATTATCAAAAACTACATGAGAATGAAATGCATGATATGGGACAGCAAAACAAGCAAAATTTTTGAAAAATTACACAAAAATGCAGAAATTAAACTACATGAATGTGTGAATGCAAGCAAGCACACAAGGTCAGGATAGACAAATATGAAGGTTAGTCGAACTATTTGATCATCTTGCAAAATGTAGCGCAAGGCACATAGAGAAAAATGCGGCGAAAGGAGGCTTACCACCCTACCACCCCAAACTTTTAAATCATGATGTCCTCATCATGAAATAGAAGTTTAGACTAGTAGGGTAAAAGGCGTGGGGTTGCGAAAGGAAACCGCCAAGAGTTGGAGTGGTCAATGTAACTTTAGGTGAGCATGACAAGGCCACCAATGCCTTCTTCCTGTAGCTCCTCCATTGATTTGCAATATCTTCTTCCAGTTTGACCATTGCCTTGGCTAAACCCTTTAGCATCATCTTTTCTTTCTTGTGCCTACGCTAAAATGATTCACAAACAGAAAAACTATCAAGTATAGTGTGTGTGTGTGTGCTTCTTGGAAACCAAAAGAAAGTATGGTAAAACAAGGTTCGAGAATCTCAAACCATGTGGGTTGCCTCCCACTAGCACTAAATTTATAGCCTTCAGCCGAGCTTGTTGCTCTTTTCGCTATGTATTGACACCCACGGTGCCCTCCTTCTCTTCCATGGTGATCCATTCAAGAATTTTGATGACATGTGCTTTGTCCCAAGGAGTGTACATGGAATGGAAGTATGGGCTCGATCTCCACAGCTCCATAGGGTCACGATAGCACGAACTCTCACCGAAGTCTTCATTGGCCAGCTTGTCCCTCTCTTCGTCGGTGAACATGAAGAAGTCAAACTTTTTCCTCTTATAAGTAACCGTTAGCATGCCCGTGCGGATATTGATTTCAGCTCCCGCGGTGGATAGGAAAGGTCTACCCAATATGAGGTACTCTTCTCCATCAATAGGTGTGGTATCCACTATCAGGAAATCGGTCACACAGGCAATGTTCACCCTTTCATCCATCGACACTATTGTGTTCCACATTATTCCCAAGGGCTTCCTCTTTGTTCCGTCACCCAAGATAATGGCACACCCCACTGGTTTCATTGTGTTTAGGCCAAGTCGTAGATACATGCTCCATGGCATGAGGCTTGTCCCTGCACCTAAGTCAATGAGAGCATGCTTGATGGGTTGTGTACCGATGTAGTAGGAAATCAGTGGCACTCCCAGATCACCTCTCTTTTCTGGGAAGCCAATGTCGTAGATGAAGTTCATGGACTTTGAGGCAACAAGCTTCATGGTTAGTCGTAGCACTAACTTTTTCCTCCCCATGCACACGTCCTTCACTAAAGAAAATAGCGATGTGATGCCCATCGTCCCTCACTTCAAGTTTCCTAAGAGATTCATGATATTGCCGCCCTTTTCTTGGAGAGTCGAGCCTTCATGGAATTGCTTCCTATCGTCATCAAACATCTCTGCTGTACTCGTTGGAACTGGAGGAGGGGTTGTGGTGATACTTGTATCCTGTATAGGTTTTGACTCCCAAAAAGTTATGGCCTCAAGCATTGTTATGTCAATGGTATGTGAAACAGTGGGCATGACCATATCGCCAATAGCCGGATGAACCATATCTATTGCAATTTCAGTGACCCCGAGAGAGGGTGAGACGAGTGAGGGTGCTCTTACATTTGCGACGAGTGCAGTAGAAATTTGGATGCACTTGACATTCTTTGGTAGTTCTTGAGCGGAAAATTCTTTGGAGCATTCATTATCTTTGCTAGACCTCCCTGGTATCGGGCTTTTATCTCCAACCTCAGTCACTTTCTTTTCCCTTTCTCCAAAATCTTAAGTAGCTTTTTCCTCCCATACGATAGAGACCATACTCACTTGTTTGTGGGTGGTAGGAGAGGGAGCTTGTGGAGGTGGTTGTGGCTATTGGGGTGGTGGAGGCCTTTGGTGAGGGGGGTTGGGATTTTGAAGAATGAATTGGGGTTGCGGTTGTTGTTGTGGTGGGGGGGTGGTATTGCGTAGGTGGTTGTTGGTAGGTGTGAGGTGGAGGTGGAACATATTGATAGTTGAGTGGCATTTGAGGAGGTGGAGGAGCATAGGGGTTTGGTGGGGCTTGGTAAGATGGTGGAACACAAGCACTCGAAGTGTTACCTAGAAAAGCCCCATTATTGTTCAGATTTGGCATTGGTTGAGATGGAAGTCTACCTTCTTCCCTTCTAGCCAAAGAGAGAGAAATCTGATCCAACCTCTGCTCAAGACGGTTAATAGACTGTCCATGTGCATTGACATCTTTTTTACTTCATCCAGGCTTCTTAGCCTTCCTAGCACTTCCTCCTCAAACTTGGAGCTGTAGCGTGGCTTTTTCTACCCATGTCCTTGCCCATCCTCGTTCTATTGTTTCCAGGAGAAGTTTGGGTGGTTCCTCCACTTGGGAGTGTAGGAGTTGGACATTGGGCCCTGGTTGTTGCGGCCACCAAAGGAATGTAGAGCATTGACTTCCTCGTCTACAATATCAACCACCTTTGTGGGCTGGATAGAAGAACTACCCACATGATTTTTCATCATCTGCATCATATCGGCCATCATCTTCATCATATCAGGGTTATTGGTATTGCGACTCAGAGCTGTGGAAGAAGGTGGAGGAGCGTAGCTTCGATCACAATGCCCCCCTTTTGTGGAAGCACGGTGGTAGGAATTTTCTACGAGATACTCAAACAATGGCCATGATTCCTCAGGCGACTTTGCCATGAAAGTGCCCCCGCAGGAAGAGTCTATGTTGTTTTGTCTTTGCTCCTCAAGCCCGGTGTAGAAGGCTTGAACGAGCCACCACAGAGGAACCTCATGATGAGGGAAATCATGAAGTAGCTTTTGGAACCTCTCCCACGCCTCGTGGAAGGGCTCGTTCTCTTTCTGGGAAAACGACGTGATGCACCTTCTCATATAAGATAACTTGGCGATGGGGAAGAACTTTGTGAGAAACTCATTCTTCACCTCATTACACGTGATCAACTCTGGCTTCGTCACATACCACTCCTTGGCTTTCTCCTTGAGGGAGAAAGGAAAGAGTGTACTCCTGATTGAATCATCGGTGACGGCTGGAGTGCGAAAGGTAGAGTACGTTTCAAGGAACGCGTCTATGTGGAGGTAGGGATTCTCGTTCTCCATACCGAAGTATGTAAGGAGAAGTCCCAGGAGTGCCGGCAGGATGGAGAACTGTTGATTGGGCATATGGTCAACCAAGGTGGCGATGGGGGAGTTGTAGTTCCCCAATGTGAAGTACTCGTAAAGAGGGCGATGTGGCGGTGGAGGTGGCTGAGCATCTGCATCTCAGTTGTTCTCGGCCATCTCGGCCTCTCGGTGTAGGTTGCGGCGAGCTTGACACCTCCTTCTACCAATCGTGGGGTTGTATACCACCACATCGGTGCAAGTAGAGTGTGTGCTACACATGCACAACTGTCACCTGCACAAAACACAAACAAACAACAAGAAACTAAGTTAGCAAACCAAGATGTAAAAGTAAAGCAAAGAATAAATAATAGCAATGGTGAGGGAAAAAGGAAAGGCTAAGCTATACTATCAACTAGGTTGAGCACCTCTATCCCCGACAACAGTGCCAGAAAGCTTGGTGCGTCCCCGCTAGTGGTGCTTTAACACCCCACGAGGTTGGAGCACACGGGATATGGGATCTTATGCTTTTGAAATTTATAAGACCTACACTAACTACCTACATCTAATAAGACACTACGCTCACAAGCGCACGGGGTCGTGTCGTAGTATAGGTGAGGCGGCAAGTACATGGTCGATCCACAGAGATAGAGGGGATGATGCGATGATTTTGAGTCGCATTTATAGACCTATTTCATATGTGTTTTGTGCTTTAATTACTCATTTTCATGGATAATATTGCATAATTCACTTAATTTGGTCTTTGCCATCATATTATATCAAATCCCCTTTGCTTTACTATTTTGAGCATTATTTATCATAATATTATTATATGTGTGGATTTACTTGGTCTTGTTGTGAAATTTCAGGAAAAACAAGTATTTGCTTCTGTCGATACCATCGACCAAGCCACAGGTTGTCAGCCGAGAAGAGCAATACAGAGTCGATACCATCGACACTTAAGTCGATGGTATCGAGATCCCTTCAAGTTGCTGGCGAGGAAACTGTCGATACCATCGACCCAAGTCGATGCCATCGACACAAGGGGAGCTACAACGTCGCTAAACGACAACAAACGACGCTAAAGGAGTCGATACCATCGACACACAAGTCGATGGTATCGAGATCACCACAGGCGCTCAGAATAAAAGAAAGGAAAGCTGCCGCTAATCCGCCGGGTCGATACCATCGACCCGCGTCGATGGTATCGACGCCGGCAGATATGCGTTGGATTTGTTTTGATCTCGATCGGACGGCTGTTGTTATTTGACGACCTAATTAGGGACTTATACCTAATGATGGCCGCCCAGACGAGAGGATGATCTCATTTTGGATTGCACGAGTGCCGAGGAGGAGAGAAAGGAGAACGGAGGCCGAGAAGCTCATCCCGGGTGATTCGAACGCTGTCGAAGACGATTTCCACCACCGACAGGCGGGGGAAGCTCGTGTTCTACGCCAAGGATCCACCAGTTCTTCTTCGTTCAGGGGTTTTCCCATTTATTTCCTGTTTTTCTTATGAATTCCCCAATTTCTACCATGTATTCGTGTGAGATGAACATGAGAGGCTAAAACCCTCAATCTTTAGGACCGGGAGTAGCCCGGGAATGCATTGTATGACATTTTTATATCAATAATTCATATTTTTCTCTCAAATCTGTGGTATAGATTCGTTTTCTCCATTTCTATTGTTCTGCTTGATCACCATAATAATAATTTAACACCCTTAATCACTTCGACAGAAGGATTAACGGTTGAAAAGAGACGAATTCTACATTAATCAATAAAACCCTTGACAAAGGAGTTGTAAAATTAATGGTGGGAATTGAGAGACCGTTTATAATGCACTTAGTGTAGGGGAATGATTACTACGACGGTGGAATCAACCTAAATCTAAGTAGTGAATTACACCATGACAGTGGGTAATTCTGTTTTCAGGCCACTACCCGGATAGAGAGAGATGTGTGAGGAATTATATAAAACCTAATACAATGTTGACCCGCGGTGAAACCGCCATCCTAAAGATATCCCTTTGAATTGATTAAATTAACCTTTAATCGATTGTTTTCTTTGTGTGATTTTTATTTTCTTTTTAATTTGAACACAAAACCCTACTTTGTTAATCGGTCTAGCTGATTGCGATTAGTTAGTAGAAGTCTCCAATAATTCATGTATCCCTGAGTTCGACTCGGGCCTCACAAGGCCTATATTACTCGACGTGTATACTTGCGTTTTAGCGCGTAGTAAAATACACGTCAAGTTTTTGGCGCCGTTGCCGGGGATACGGCGAATTATTGGCACTTTGAGTGCTAAGAGTGGCCATTCTAGGCCACATTTTTTTATTTATTTTAAAACAATTTCAAAAATTCCTTTATTTCTCTATAATTGTGTTGACTCGTTCAAAGCATTGTACTGAACCCCTATTTCCATATTTCAGGTACTTTGCATGGTGCACACACGTAGTCGAGACTACGTGAATCGCACACCTGAGGTTCCATCTGCGGGACCAGAGGACGAGGACTACTACGAGGAGGAACACTACAGTGATATAAATTCTGAATCTGAGCAAGAACAAGAAGAAGTAATGGCTGAAGCACAGACAATATGGGAGAAGATCAAGGCGTCTTCTTCATCAGCTTCAAAGGGGCCTATAAAGAAACAGGGGCTCAACATTCCAACCTACAAGATCGATCCAGCATTGATTAACTTAGTTAAATCAAACGCATTTCACGGGCTGAAGAATGAGGATCCAGTGGCACACATTAGTCAGTTTGTTGAAAACTGTGATATGGTGAAGATAGATCGGTTCCCACAGGATGTTCTGTACCTCAAGTTATTCCCAAGTTCCCTGGCAGGAATAGTGAGAGAGTGGCTACATAACCTCGACGATGAGTGTGTTGAATCATGGGATCATATGGTAGAGGTTTTCTTCGAGAGGTTTTTCCCTCCTGAGAAGACCAATGACATGATCAGGAAGATTCACAATTTCACCCAACAATCAGGTGAAACTTATTCTGAGACTTGGGAGCGATTCCAAGTCATGTTGCGGAGATGTCCACATCATGGACTGGACAAGGAAACACAAGTGAAAATCTTTTATTTTGCTCTCTCCGAGCACGATACAAGTAATCTTGATTCAGCCGGATCCGGATTTTTTCTGAATAATACAGACACCAGATGTTGGGAGATACTAAAGAACATGGCTAGGAAACAGTCATGGGGCGACAGAGGTGCAGTGGAACAGGTCAAGGCTGCTGGTGAATCCAGAATAGTTAGGGAGCTGAACGATAAGTTAGATCTTCTAGCTAAGAAACTGCTGACTAAGGAAGATGCAACTGACAATGAGGAATCCCAAGTAAAATTCATGCAACAACAAGGCTATAGGAACGATGATTATGCATGGAGGAAGGATAAGAAGTTTTCATGGAAGGATCCGAACAATTTTCTACAGGATCCGGATGCCAAGCCACAGCAGAAAGCCCAGGACAAGAACACTAAATTACTAACTCAAATGGTCCAACAAAACCAAGAGATGATGGCCATGTTTGGAAAACAATTGCAATCTCAAGGTGATATTCTAACCAAGTTTGGGCAGACGCTGCAAAGCCATGGAGCACAAATGCGGGCATTAGAGACCACCGTGGCACAGATTTCGAGTGAAGTGGCGGCCATTAAGCACGCCAACCATCAGAAACCAGCCGAGAATGCAAATGTGGCTCAAGCACATCATCAGGTCAAGTACATGTCTGTGGTAAGCACTGAGGAGGAATCTCAGGTGCAAGAAGTTGTAGAAGAAAGAAAAATGACTTTCCATGTGAATGCAACACCGGCGATACCATATCCACGCACTTACTATGGACTACCAGGCGGAAGCACTTTTTCTTTCTGGAAAAGACGCCAAGAGCCCTTGGTGGTCACGCCTCCACCTAGGCGAGAAGAGCAAGTCAAGACTATCTGTCAAGGTGCTGATATATCTATTGTTGATATTAATGTTGATGATGTTTCACCAAAGCCCACACCGGAGGGAGTAATTGAAGCAAGCTTAGGGGAGGTACCCCCGAAAAGCTCTTATGTGCCACCTCATAGGCGTGTTGAGGCAGCAGATGTTTCAAATGTGGTTAATCCTAAGTCAAAGAAAGAGCATCGTCACTTTAAAAAATTCCTGGAGATATTCCGAAAACTCCACATCAATATTCCCTTAGTGGAGATGATCGAGAAAGTACCCGCCTATGGGAGGTTCATCAAGGAAATCATCAATAAGAAGAGGCGGATAAAAGACGATGAAATCTATTGGATGAATGAGACAGTGAGCTCTATGATTCACGGGTGTTCACCAAAGAAGAGAAAGGACTCAGGAGGTTTTTACATACCGTGCTCAATAGGTGGTCAACATTTTCAAAAAGCACAATGTGATTTTGGCGCTAGCATAAATCTCATGCCGTTGGCGACATTTCAAAAGCTGGGGTTAAAAGAGATAAAGAAGTTGGCTGCAACAATTGAATTGGCGGATGGGTCTACAGTGATACCCTATGGAGTATGTGAAGATGTTCTAGTCAAAGTGGACAGATTCATATTTCCGGTGGACTTTGTCGTCATGGATATGCCACCACTCCACAGCTGTGAAATTCTCCTAGGAAGACCGTTTCAAGCAACGGCGGATGTCGTGACTGCCTTAGGCAGAGGGACTTTGTCCTTGGGTATTGGAGGAGATCGAGTCGAATTCAAATTACTGAATGATCCTCTAAGTGCAGTTCCCAAGGTGAAAAGATGATGATTGTCACACCGTCTAGCCTAAGACGCTAAAGAAGGGCGCTTGTTGGGAGGCAACCCAACCATTGGTACATTAGGATAGTTTAGTTATAGTCGTAGATTGCTTTTATTTCGTTTAAATTTTAGTGTAAAGAAGATACCTTGATCCGTTTGTTCGATGTGCAGGCACAGGCAGGGTCGATACCATCGACACACTGGTCGATGGTATCGACATAGGTTCAGGTTGACAGCTGCAAAAATCGCACTGAGTCGATACTATCGACGGTCCCGTCGATGGTATCGACATACCTACAGGCAGGCTGCGCAATAAAGGTCGATGGTATCGACGTGCCAGTCGATACCATCGAGATCTCTGGAGATTTTCAGAAGAAATCGACTCAGTAGAGTCGATACCATCGACACACAGGTCGATGGTATCGACATTTACAAATGAAAACGGCGGCGGCCGGACTCGCGAGGCAGTTGCCCTAATCAGCGAGTCGATACCATCGACTTCCGTCGATGGTATCGACAGGTACACAGCAGTGTTGGGGTCAGTTATTCAAGACGGGGTTATTGGTCAAATGAAGTCACATCTTCAACGATTTCTTCCTCCACTTGCGCCAAGTGTCATCCAGAGCAAATGCGGACCCTACGGCCCCGCAATACCCGCCTCCACCACCATCGGACTGATCTGGTATCTCTGTTCCACTCTTAAGATTGTTTTTGACTATGAGGCCATAGTCGAATTCAAGCTTAGGGGGGTAGCTGGAACAGCTCTATCTTTTTCTTTTGTTATTTTTAGTGGTTATTTGCTATTTGTTTCTTGCATTTTTAGTTTTTGTTTAGGATCCACATCTATCTAGTGTAACTGTGGATGTCGTAAAAGTTGTCATCTCGCTGTTTTCATGGGGAATTTAAGGGAATTTAAAAATTTCTGTGTCTTTTGGATAGCTTAACTTGGTTGTCCTTGGGGAACTTGTCATATGAAAATGATTGATTATGTCAACTTTGAAGCAATATGTCACACCCACACCCCCGTTGACTCATGAAAAGTGGATAGTAACGGTTGTTTGAGCCTAACCTAATCAAATGGTAATGAGACCTTAATTGGATATAAGAGAAAGAACCCTTTGAACCACTACACATGTCAGTAAGGAGGGACACATGATATTTTTCTAAGGTTCAGTAATTTAATCTTGTGATCATTCCACTTCATATTTTTCCATAATCTACCAAATAATTGGAAGTAAAGTACAGTTTTAATTCCTTCTTGCGTGCATAGCATGTAGATAGGATTTGCATTGTTATTTTCATACTTTTGCATAAAACGGAAAAAAAATGTATAGTGATTCATGCACATTACCTTTAGGTGCATGTCATGTAGTTTCACTCATAACTTTTATGATTTTCATGCATAAGTACACCATGTACCTCAGTTTGTCTTGAAAAGTGATCTAAATTGTCCCATACCCTCGAAATAGTACAAAGATTTCCAATCATGAAGAAAATAGCCTAACACATGTATCTCTAAGAAATTATGGATATGTGGGCTAAGAGGAAAAGAAAAAAAAATCTGAAATTTGAAAGAAAGAAAAAAAGAAAAAAAAAAGAGAATTTAGAAGGAAATGGAATAAGAGGGAGAAAGGAACATGATATCACTTACATAACAAGGAAACTGAGTACATGATGTGGCTTAATTAGATTTCTATCTATTTTTGAGGTGGAAGGTTAGTGCATGCATCATTCCACCTAATTTTAAGCATTAGGGCATTTTCAATGTGCATTTGCATCATTTAGGACATTTTTTTATGTGCATTTTGAAACTGTGTAATACTTCCAAATTCTTCCATGAACCACCGATTCCATCCACCCGTTGCTCGGATTGGTAGGCCACTGTGATTTTCTCCTCACTCATGTTTATCAGGAGAACTGCTTCCATGTAGATGGTAGTTAGGGCGAGCAACGTAGTGTAGGCGATCACAAGATGCACCAATGCTGAATCGGCGAACCTTATTATGTTAACTGCCTTATGTGATAGTGTTCATCGGTTTGAAGGATAATTTTTCTTATTGATGATTATTGTCGCCTATAGGGTAATTACTGTTTTGTGATTAGGAAAGGCCGGTTTGAGAACGTTCAGTGGGAGTCATGTGGAATGTGGGGTGATGTGTTGATTTTTAGTTGACATCTGCAATTCTATTCTAAGGATTAGTTGCTCGAGGGCGAGCAATGTTTAAGCTTAGGGGAGTTTGATGCGATGATTTTGAGTCGCATTTATAGACCTATTTCATATGTGTTTTGTGCTCTAATTAGTCATTTTCATGGATAATATTGCATAATTCACTTAATTTGGTCTTTGCCATCATATTATATCAAATCCCCTTTGCTTTACTATTTTGAGCATTATTTATCATAATATTATTATATGTGTGGATTTACTTGGTCTTGTTGTGAAATTTCAGGAAAAACAAGTATTTGCTTCCGTCGATACCATCGACGGAAGTCGATACCATCGACCAAGCCACAGGTTGTCAGCCGAGAAGAGAAATACAGAGTCGATACCATCGACACTTAAGTCGATGGTATCGAGATCCCTTCAAGTTGCTGGCGAGGAAACTGTCGATACCATCGACCCAAGTCGATGCCATCGACACAAGGGGAGCTACAGCGTCGCTAAACGACAACAACCGACGCTAAAGGAGTCGATACCATCGACACACAAGTCGATGGTATCGAGATCACCACAGGCGCTCAGAATAAAAGAAAGGAAAGCTGCCGCTAATCCGCCGGGTCGATACCATCGACCCGCGTCGATGGTATCGACGCCGACAGATATGCGTTGGATTTGTTTTGATCTCGATCGGATGGCTGTTGTTATTTGACGACCTAATTAGGGACTTATACCTAATGACGGCCGCCCAGACGAGAGGATGATCTCATTTTGGATTGCACGAGTGCCGAGGAGGAGAGAAAGGAGAACGGAGGCCGAGAAGCTCATCTCGGGTGATTCGGACGCTGCCGAAGACGATTTCCACCACCGACAGGCGGGTGAAGCTCGTGTTCTACGCCAAGGATCCACCGGTTCTTCTCCGTTCAAGGGTTTTCCCATTTATTTCCCGTTTTTCTTATGAATTCCCCAATTTCTACCATGTATTCGTGTGAGATGAACATGAGAGGCTAAAACCCTCAATCTTTAGGACCGGGAGTAGCCCGGGAATGCATTGTATGACATTTTTATATCAATAATTCATATTTTTCTCTCAAATCTGTGGTATAGATTCGTTTTCTCCATTTCTATTGTTATGCTTGATCACCGTAATAATAATTTAACACCCTTAATCACTTCGATAGAAGGATTAACGGTTGAAAAGAGACGAATTCTACATTAATCAATAAAACCCTTGACAAAGGAGTTGTAAAATTAATGGTGGGAACTGAGAGACTGTTTATAATGCACTTAGTTTAGGGGAATGATTACTACGACGGTGGAATCAACCTAAATCTAAGTAGTGAATTACACCACGACAGCGGGTAATTCTATTTTCAGGCCACTACCCAGATAGAGAGAGATGTGTGAGGAATTATATAAAACCTAATACAATGTTGACCCGCGGTGAAACCGCCATCCTAAAGATATCCCTTTGAATTGATTAAATTAACCTTTAATCGATTGTTTTCTTTGTGTGATTTTTATTTTCTTTTTAATTTGAGCACAAAACCCTACTTTGTTAATCGGTCTAGCTGATTGCGATTAGTTAGTAGAAGTTTCCAATAATTCACGTATCCCTGAGTTCGACTCGGGCCTCACAAGGCCTATATTACTCGACGCGTATGCTTGCGTTTTAGCGCGTAGTAAAATACACGTCAGGGGACACTAGAGTTAGACAGAGTGGGCTATGTTCCTTTTGCAGAGCTTAGCGGTTTAGGGTTTTAAAAGGTTTGGGTTGTTGATTAAGCTAATAGAACAAGTAAGAAATGCAAGATGGAAACTATGTTATGGAAGAGCAAGAAAATTAGTAAACTAAGTTAGCAAAATAACTAAACAAGAGCAAGAACAGCTACACTACTCTAGAAAGGTAAGAAGAAATTAAGAACTAAACTAACCACTAGCAAGAGCAAGAGCCTAAGTTAACACTAAAGAGCAAAACTAAGCAATTAACTATATTGAGCAAAAGCGACTAAACTAGACTAACATGAACAAGCAAACAGAGCAAGATGGGTTTTAAGTAGTTGATTAGGGTAGGTGGGCCGTTTGGGGGATGTAACTTTGATATTAGTTGGGGGGATCATTAAACATGCAAGGTTGTTATTTCATATCTAGATTACCAAACCAAACAACAAGGACAATGCCATTAGAATGTACCCTATACTACTAGTAGAAGACTAGGGTTAGGTGTAATTATAATGGGATTAACCAAATCTAGGTTTCTAGGGTAAGTGATAGTGGGCAATTGAGGGTTGAGGGTAGAGATGGGAGTAGAGATGAGGGTATTTAACCTCATGCCACTAGCCACTCTAGCCTTTAGAAGGCCCTAGGCAATTGCATCACTCTCACTTACACTAGCCACTTAAATCTCACACTCCCTTTTAGGAGGGAGGATGTGTATGTAGGAACAAAGGGGGCTAGCTAGGGATCCACTAATTGGACCTAGGAGCCAATCCTAAGATTGCCACACACACTCCAATCCCTCCTAGAAGCCAAGTGTCATCAAGAATCTCAAAGCAAGCAATCCATGTTATAAGCACAAACCACATGCAATAAAATGGGAAATGAGATAGAAGCAAGAGGCAATCAACATAGATATGAATTAAGTTCATTACAAGCAAATTTCCCCCAACATGGTATCAAAGTCACATTTTAACCCCAAACAGCCCACCACAAGGGGTTTAGCTACACATAGTCAAAGAAACTACAAAAGAGAGGGGAAGAAGAGGAAGAAACTCCATGAAGCTTGATGAAGTGGCCTTCTTCTTCACCTCCAAGCTGCTGCAAATGACCTCCCTCCTCCAAGGGTGCATGGGAGCATGTAAATGTGGGGGTTTATGGATGGAAACCTAGGAAACTAGGATTCCATGGTGGAATCAGGGTGAAAATGGTGGATGGTGACCCAAAATGCAAAGGGTTTGCACTAAAAGCTCAAGGAAGGGGAATGGAGCTTGGAGAAGCTGTAGGGGCATCTAACCTTCATGCCCTAGCCGCCACCTATGTATATATAGGTGGTGGGGAGGCACCAGGGTAAGTGGGGGGTAGTTTAGGAAAAGTAGTGAAAAGTAGGGTAGGGTTGGTGGGCCACCACGACCGTGGTGGTGTGCCACAACCGTGGTGAGGGTGGTGGAGAACGGTCGTGGGGTGGTGAAATGGTTGTGGTATGGAGGGAGTGGTGAAAAAGCGAAGTATGGTGGTGGCCACGGCCGTGGCAGGATGCCACGGTCGTGGTAGGTGAGAGGCACCACAGCTGTGTTGGGTAACACTGTCGTTTTGAAGGAGGGAGAGGTGGTCATGGCGCATCAACACAGAAGTTTTAGTCTTCATCGGCCATGGTCGTGGCGATCTGGGGGTGACAACCTGTAACTTTGGCCAAATAGATGCAATAATTCCCACGACCGTGGAAGCATGCCACAACTGTTTTCTCTTCTACTAACCACGACCGTGCTGATGGCCACGTCCATGGTGTCTTCAGTGACCACAGTGGTGGAAGGTGGCCACGACCGTGGGATTTTGTGCAAAATCCCTGTTGGAAAGGGCACTTCATTGGTAATAAACACATGACCGTGGCGTTATGGCCATGTCGTGGCGAGGCTTGCATCACTTTATTACACTTTAATCTTTGTCATTCTCGGATGTCTTTTCTTTGTGATGACCCTTGGCCATTGGAGGTAGGTTGAGGGAGATTTTGGAGCCTTCTTTGGGTCCCTCCATGATTGGGGGAACCCTAGAACTCCTTCTTTCTCTCTCATCCATCTAAACATGGTCCAAGTACGTAAAAACAGTGCAAAGAACATCCATAAGTATATTTACAATGATAACCATATTAGGGAAAAAGACTTGTAATCTAACATGTTTAGATGCAACTTAAGTACAAAATGGCACAGGATGGAGCCCTAAAATAGGGCTACATCACCTCACATGGCTCAAACTATCACGGGGATTCAAAACTTCCATCTCATCATGCCATCTCTCTCTAACCACCACTTAGGGTTAGGGTTAGCATCATCCTCATAGGATGTGCCAGGTCTCTACCTATAATGGAGGTCTCTACCTCCAAGCCTAACTCTCTCTACTCATCCTCCTAACAAGTAGGTCTAACCTCACGTCTCTCCTGAGGGCATGACAACACATGTCACATGACCTAAGCATGCAACTAATCTTTAGTTTATGCTTAACTATTAAGCTTATGTGCATGAAATCTTATTTATATGCTTTTAATTAATTTAGTGTAGGATTCCTTAACCTCATTATACATACCATGACCTCCATAGGGTGAGGAAGAGAGAGAAAAACCCT
Source organism: Alisma plantago-aquatica (assembly GCA_963693085.1). NCBI lineage: Eukaryota > Viridiplantae > Streptophyta > Magnoliopsida > Alismatales > Alismataceae > Alisma > Alisma plantago-aquatica. Next base: position 1,911,296,257 of record OY856409.1, on the reverse strand, counting down.
AAACCTTAATATCTTAATAGAATTAGGGTTTAGAAGGGACAAAAATAGATAAGAGAGTCCTAAAGGTATCTTATTTCGAGTCAGATTCTAAGACATTGGCTAGGAAGTCCCACAGATCTGGGAGTCCTCATATTCTGACTAGCGGTGCGGAGGAAAATCTTTCCAGCCCCTAGGCATGATCCTTTTTCTAGACACCTCTATCTGTCGGAAAATCCTCTAATAATTCCCTCAGGTTCTACAAAGTTTGTAAAATTTAATAATTATTAATATGGAATAAAATAAAACTTTGCATACCTTTTTCAAAAACTTGGATATCAAACTTCTATCCACATCTGGACTCGATTCTAACTAATCCTCCTTGCACTTTATTTCATAATTTCACAATATGCCACTTTACTGTTTGTCCTTTTCAATTTGTACCTAAAACACCGACAAACAAAACGTCGGTCAGCATAAATGAATATGCCGGTATGTGGGGAAACAATAATCATCCAATTAAATGTAACAACATATTGCATTCAATTATGATTTAACAAACAACTTTATGTTTTAAGCATAACTGCTCAATCCATCAATACCCTAGCCTCTACGTTGTCCCTACAGTGGACCTGGATGCTACCTTCCTTATGGTAGATCCCCATTAAACCCCTCATGATCCTACCTAACATGTGAATCAATTTCTAGGGTTGAGTCACATGGCACTACCGATAGGTAGCCCACTCCTTAACTCATGGTGTGCCAAAGAGTCTCTTGGCACTACACGTGGGTAGCCCAATTTCTAACTCATGATAACCTAATGTCCTACTTAACAAGTAGGCCATGTACCAGGTTACCCTTTTCATCATTAGCAAAGCCACAGAAGAGGACCAGGATCTGAGCTAGTCATGCATACATATATATGGTGATAATCATAGTCACTTTATAGTTGCATGAAATAAAAGTCATCCAAGCAGTTATTTTCAAGCAACCGATAAAACATCCAGGAATCACCGTGAAACTAAAGTGATTAACCATAAGCGCAACCACATACATGTACTGTAGATTTTTGAGATAGAATCAACCAAGAAGGGAAATCCAATCAAGCAAGTACAAGCATCCTGAAATAACATACAATTCCTTTTTATTAAAATCTATCCAAACCATCTTGCTTCTTAGGGTTTCTATTCCTTTTTAGGATTTCTACCTCTTTTTAGGGTTTCACTTGCAATTAGGGTTTTGCCACCATTCTTATCATCATAAACCCTAATTCAACAAAACTATATAAAAGCCTTAAATTTCTCATATTATCACTCCTAACAGGCTTAGGATCATTATTTAGTAACATATTTCCATAATTCGAATTAAACATAGTTTTTCTCCTTTTTACCCTAAATTAGGGTTTCTAAATGTATTATCCTTCATACATAGGTTAAAACCCTAAATTAGTCAACTTTTCATGTAAAACATATTGAAGCTCAACTTTAAAATCCAACAGGTTAATACTTCTCAAATTAACCTATTAAACCTCAAAGATTCATCCTTTATACTCAATTGGGGTTTCTTAGGTTTCTTATTCACAAAACCCTAATCATCTCAATTATCTTCATTAAGGATTCTTTAATCCAAACTATGTTCAAGAATCATTATATTATAGTTGTATACTTGCAATTTTGGATTATGACCACTAAAACTCATATTTTCCCAAATTGGGGTTTTTAGTCCATTAAACCATGTACATGGTCATAAAAATCCTAAAACCAACATACTAATCATCCTTTTATGATTTTACCCTTTCTCTTACTCTTGACAGGTTAAAGTTGATCAAAAACATATAAAAGATTCATCATGATTTTTTTTATATCTTTCTAGGGTTTTTCTATCAATTAATGCATTCAAATATGTAAAACCCTATAATTTTTTAGTTTCAAGCAGAAATAGGCTTCAAATTTAATTTCTTTGTAGTCCTCTTATTCTGAAGATAAATTTTCATATATAACACTTTGATATACGAGTTACCAATCTTTTCTTATGATTTCTGCAAGTTAATTACTTTTAAGCCAATAAGAAAGTGACACATCGACCAAATGAGACTTACTGCATTATCCGCGCATATTGGTTGATTAGTTTTCTGCCCTCGATCCCTTCTCACGGCTACTTGGTGTAGGGGAGTCTTTTCTCCCTTGCTCATCTTCATCCTCTGCTTTCTCGACGTAGAGCCATGGAAGGTCAACCAAGGTGTTGACTTCCATCGGCATGCCTCCTTCCTTGCTCAAAGCTGGTCCTCCACTTCCGCCCATCCCAACTGAACTCATCAGTGGTCTTAATTGCTCCAGCCATGGCCGGAGTTGCTGAGACGACACGAGGGGCTTCCGGCGGAAAGCCAGGGAGGTCTGGGGTGGGACAGAGGTCTGAGAGGGGGAAATTGGTGGCTGGCACTCGGTATGTAGATCCTATAGCATCTCGTGGAGCAGTGCGTAGTCTCATAGAGGGGTGACACCCCCTTTTATAGCCCATGACTATGGTACACAGCTGGAGAGAACACCTATTTTTAGGGGATTCTTCTAGACGCACCTAAGACAGGCAAAACCTATGGTAGGCATGGCCGCAAAGATCTCACGAAACCAACTGGATGGTTTCCAAGTTTTCTTGTGCGCTCAAATGCAAGAAATCCACTTTGAAAAACTTTGATTTACATTTCTGATTTTCCTTATCTGTCCTGAGGTAGGTGATGATCTCCTGATCATTGGATCTCGATCCCATGATCATAAGTTTACACGATCCATTTATTTTAGGGACTTTCAAAAATCCATATCTATTAAACTATACTTTCATATAATCCCAAATTTTGAGCGAATCTTATTAATGACTTAGTCTATCATCATGCCAAATTTGAGTTTATTATCTAAAGAAATAAGGTCCTTTTCTTTAGTTGCAAGTTATCACTCAAATATATATATATATATATATATATATATATATATATATATATATATCACATATTTTTTCTTTCCTTTGTCATTAAATTATTATCTTGAATTCCTTGGACCTTAAGGAACCTTAATATTTCGTAATCCCCTTTTTGATGCATCCACATCCATTATTTCTCATTATCTTACTTATTCTTTTATTAAAAGATTTCTTTTCAACAATTTCTCTTTATCCTTTGTGTCCTTTTTCCTCTTTTCCTATTTCTTCCATTAGAAAACATATGTAAACGAAATTTATTCAATTGTGGCCATTAATGCCACTTTCTAGATATTTCCAAATATTTTTCATAAATATTTTTCTTAATATCCATTATCTTGTATCTTTTTCTATTATTTGGACTTTTCTTCTTTTCTTCTCTTTTATATCCATTATTGGATAAATATAATAATAGGAACCACGAAATTCCTATCAAAAGGGAGTTTTGCAAAGAAACCCCTTATTTGAAGCAAAGCATGCAACCTATTCAATTAAGTCCAAATTCATAAAATCATTACATTCCAATTATGAAAATATATGCAAAAAGGAGGTTGTAACGTCAACCTTCCCATATCTATGGCCACATTATCTCCTAACTTCATACTTATGACTTTGACTAACTAACTTAACGATACTTGATGGATGACCTAAGATCTAATGCTAAGCTAACAAACTTTAAGTCACACAATCTCTATTTACACAAAGAATTAGGACCTAAGGTGATCAAGATGACTGACAAATCATGCCTAAAATTCTTTTGCAAGATATGAAATGTAGATGAAAACCTTTTCACCTATCAAATCATATTATATTCAACCTATATGTAATATTTACATTTATCACATGATATCTCAACACATTTGGATACATGAACATAAATTCTACAACATATTCTACAAGAGAAGAAATTTTATTTCCTTGAATAATGAAATTCTTTTTTCTCACTCATAGAAGGACATAGAGTAAATAGGGACTGAGACTAACTAATCTCACTTTACAAATAAAATGATAAACATTGGTCGTAGGAATAGTCTGAATCTTTTTCTATCTCAATTACTTGCAACATAACAAGAAGTATTGTTCAATAGAGTTTGTTCTGCTATTCTCTTGATGAATGGAAATTTACCAAGTAGTAAATATAATACATATATCATTCATTAAATGGATAGCAACACCAAGAATCAAGCTATTAATTACTAAATTAATATATTAAAAAAATTGTCAACAAAAGCTCGTGCGGCTTTTTTTTCATTTTGTTTTTGTGGTGGCATATGCAATGTATATTCATTTCCCAAAATAGACCTGAAAAGTAGAAAAGGAGTATATATCTATACATTTGTGTAGCATGTAAGAGACAAAAGTATGAACCAATCTATCCAAACTCTCTACGTCTTCTCCCTCTGAAGCAACTCATACTCTCAAATTAGAGCAACATCCAAACTCAGATCAACATTGAAGGATAGAATCACTCCTGAAATCAGGTCATACATAAATGGGACAGATAGGGTCTTTTCCATAAGTAAGAAAATGAAGGCCATTCAACTGATTATCTCGAAAGTAACAATCATCCACAATAGTACAAATAAATCCCAGAAAACATAACCTCTCAGGTTAGATAGAGGAAACAGTCTAGGAACTCTCACTGAACTGGAAGTAGAAATCTTCAGACATACCAACTGAAGGATATTAGGATAGAGACAAAGAGTTCAAGGAACTAACATAGGCAAAAATGACCCACAATAATCAGAATCCTTCGAATATTTCTTCCAAAAAGCACCATCATCTTTATACCTCCCATGATGCACTCTAATATTCCTCTCCTACGAGCCATAGTACATAATAAGTGGGGCAATAATAATAGTAGAATAAATATTCAACTTCACCAGATCATCCCAAAAATAAGGAGACCCATCAATCTTACTTGCAAAATATGCTTGGTTCCAATGGATCTTGACAAAAGGGAATTTATAAGAGACATGGTGGGTACCTTCATATCCATTCATGCAAAGAAAGCAAATGGAAGCGAAATAAATGCCTCTTCTCCTTATGTAATAAGAAGTGGGAATCTTGTTATGTTTAGCCTTCCAGAGGTAAATAATGCAATTAACTTGGCATTCACACTTCCAGATCCATTCAAACCTAGGATCATCAATACCTTTACTCTTGATTTTCTCCCAAATCATCTTGATATTCACCTCTTTTTCCCATAGAAGGTTAGATGACCCCTTTCACTTAGACCAGGAACGTAATTAACTAACACAGAAGAAAGTACAGAAGACAAACTATTCAAAAGAACTTTCCATTCTTTATCAGAGATAATAACATTCAGATGAGAATTGGAAGGAAGACCCAACCTTATGACCAGTTCTATCCCAAAAACATCCCCTAAGAATTTTGAACAACACCACGAGTCATGCCACAACAAGAAGCTATCCTCAGGATCAATATTGAAGGTAATCAAGGGGAGAAGGATATGTCTTACTATCAAGATGTTAGTAAATAACCATGAATGGTTTGATGACTCTTCTAAAAGGAACATTTCCTAAAATATTTCTCACCAACTCATTTGACCCACAAAGTGTCCTTCTTGCTAGTGACATTCGAGGCATTCATTATTAGACATGACTTAGCAATGTCTTTGTTCTTCCTCAATCTGAGACCTCCTTACCTTTTTGGGAGGGTAATAACATCCCATTTTATCAAATGTAAATTATGTTTCTCTTCAGTCTGCTCCCACAACAAATCCCTACAGATACTATCAATTTCATCAAGAGTGGAACTAGGAATTAGAAAAGAAAAGACCCAATGTAAGTACATGGAGGATAAAGTCGACTTAATAAGATCAATCCTTCCTGCAAGATACATTAATTTAGCTTTCCAAATATCCATACATTTTTTGATTTTGTCAACTAGAGAAGAACAATTCTTCTTGGATATCTTCCCAATAAACAATGGTATACCAAGGTAATTGGAATTTTCCAAGGATCCAACACTAATGTCAAGAATCTCAGACATTTAATCACATCCACCTTTTTGCTAGATAGAATAGAACTCTTCTTAATATTAATCTTTAAACTAGATACACATACAAATCAATAAAATAAGTTTCTAAGATTAGAGGCTTTATCCTCATCAACTTTAGAAAAATCCATCAAGTCACCAACAAAAATTAAGTGCGAACATAAGATATCGTTAGATATTTGAATAGGTGAAATAAGTTTCTCATAGACTTTTTTATTCATCATTTCATTGAAATCCTACATAACTAAAACAAACAAGTAGGGAGCTATAGGGTTCCCCTCCCTAATTCCATTCATAGGCCAAATGGAATCTATAGGCTCACCATTAATTAGGACTTGATACGAAGGAGAATAAAAATAACTTCAATCCATTGAATCCAAGTGGAAGGAAAGCCCATGTTAAGCATAATAGAGAAAAGAAAAGGCCACTTCACAAAGTCACAAGCCTTAGAAATATTGGCTTGAATACACATATAAGACCCTAAAGCTTTCTTAAAGTCATTTAGGATCTCATTGGTCATCAAGATGGAATATTTGATGCTCCTTCAATCTAATTATCATCAGCAATGGAAGGCAAAACCAACTAATGTCTGTTACAAAAAATATTCAAAATAATCTTGTAGAAAGTGTTACACAAAGAAATAGGTCCCAATTGGCAATAAGAGAGTTATCGATCCTTTCATGATAAGAGTGATATAAGTCCTGTTAGCCTCCTTTAAAAGACAACCATTAGTAAATATAAAACAACAACATTGACCACATCATTACCAATTACTTTCCAGGCTCTTTTAGAGAAATGACCATTAAATTCATCTGGACCTAGGAATTATCATCATCATCATCACCACCACCACCATCATCATCATCATCTAAGCCTCAGTCCCAACTATGTTGGGGTTGGCTACATGGATCCTTTGTTTCCATTCATCTCTATCATGGGCCATATTCTTATTGAGATGTAGAGATTCATAATTTCTCTTTATAAGATCATCCCATGTTAATTTAGGCCTTCCTCTTCTTCTATTTATAGTGTTTGTCTCAATAGCATATTTGTATAGGCGTACTAGTAGGTCTGCATTGTACATGTCTGTACCATCTGAGTTGGCCCTCACGCAAATTGTTCTCAATGCTCGCCACCCACACTTTAGTCCTGATATGGTCATTTCTCAAGTGATCTTTTCTTGACTTCCCACACATCCATCATAGAATATGCATTTCAGCCACGTTCATCTTGTTGAGACCTTGTTTCTTCACCGCCCAACATTCACTCCCATAGAGCATGGTTGGTCGTATAGCTGTTATATAAAATTTACTTTTTTAACTTGAGAGAGATCTTCTGATCGCATAATACTCTAGTTGCACTCCTCCATTTCAACCATCCTATAGTGATCTGGTGACAAACATCATTTTGGACATCCCCGTCTATTTGAATAATAGAACCCAAGTAACGAAATTTATAACATTTTGTTATATCTACTCTGTCCAACTTGGCTCCATCATTCACACTACGAGATTGGATGAACTTACAATGCATATACTCAGTTTTTCTCCTACTAATCATCAATCCATTTGATTCCAATGCCTTTCTCCAACGTTCAACTTTATCTCAGTCCATATTTAGTTTCATCAATCAAAACAATATCATAAACGAATAACATACACCAAGGAATATCATCCGGAACATTTTTTGTCAACTAATCCATAACAAGAACGAATAGATATGGGATGAGTGTGGATCCTTGGTGTACCCCAACTGTGATAGGAAAAGTTGGTGTCTCTCCTCTAGGAGTCTTGTCATCATAAAGATTATTGGCAACATCTTCAATCTCCTTTCCAGTGAGTGTACATATGAGACCCTCACGTTGAGAACTAGACAGAGTAGGCCATTCCAAGTACCTAAAAAACACCTTTAGAATATTCATTCATATAAAACAACATAGAGTAACTTATGGATAGATTCACAAATATCATTTTGATCATGAATAAATTATCCATTCCCAGTTAAGCTACTGATGCTATTTCTATTATGATACATTTTCAAATAAGAGTAAAAGAATTTTGTATTCAAATTCCCATTTTTTAACCACCGAACCCTGGAATTCTACCTTAACAAAGACACTTCAATATCACAATCTTCCTTTGCCTTCATTCTCAAAGCATTGGCATTATTTCTAGATATTTCATCCAAAGGAGAAAGATCAACAATCCTTTGAGCTTCTAAATCATTGTCCCATTCTCAATAATATATACCACACACTTTTTGTTCCACTCTTTAAGTTTTTTTTAAAAAAAATTCCATAGCTTTCTATACAGCTTAAACACAACAAACCCATCAACATTAATGTTCCATGCCTCTTCCAGGATAGAATAAAAACCCTCCAAGGAGGTCCAAGTATTCACATATCAGAATGGAGCTCTGATGTTTCTAGGATTTCCAATGGACAAGCAAATCCTATTGTAACAACTAATAGTATTAGATATACACTCACCATAATAGGAATTGAAGATAGATAAAAAGTGATTGTTACATAGAATTTTATCTATTTTGGAAGTGATAAAATCCTCCCCATCTTGATGATTATTCTAGGTAAAATAAGGACCTCAAACTCCAGGTCATATAATCCACTGTCAAGCATAAAACCATTGAATTTATCCATATATTTTTTTGAAGGAGGTTGTCTACCTATGTTGTCACATACTTTCCTCATAGAGTTAAAATCCCACATAATAATCCAAGATTCAAAGACAACAATATTAATGTTCAATATAAATTCCCAGAGAGTAAATCTATCTGAGTCCTCATTGTGCCCATAAACTATAGTAAGAAAAAAAGAAAATTCCTTGTATTGAACTCTATAGTGAACAACTTGATCACATTCATCCAGCTTAAGGATCTGGCAAGACTCCTCTTTCCAAAGCACAATAACTCTCCCAAAAGCATGGAAATCATGATTCAAAACACACTTGAAGTCAAGAAAAAACTTATTCATAAAGTTATTCAATTTTCCACTATGCATATTAGATTTGTTGAAGATAAAAACTTGACTATTCGACCTCCTAACATATCCATGGACACCAAGAACTTTATTACAAATACCTCTGATTTTCCAAGAAGAGACATTCATAGATAGATTCATTTATAACCTTGGGTTGATAAGCTGCCAGCCTCCACATCTTCCTATTCATTAATGATTTCTAGTCCACTGCATTTGTTCTGCATGGGTGCAAATAAAGAGTTTGTAACCCTGTGAAAGATACCCACTACATGCTTCATAGTGCATTTCAGAGGAGATTTACTTAAACTCTTATTTATTTTGGTATCTCAGCATACCCTTCAACAACACTATCACCATGATTGGGACTTTGAGGGAAGATAGGGATGAGCGCCAAAGGAACAGTGCAACCATAAAAATTATATTTAAGTAACATGTTATTAGTAATATCAACATTGTCTTGAATACCAACTTTGTTTAGGATAAATGGCTCCTCAGGATAAACTTGCTCTTCAAATTACTGAGATAAGATAAACTTCTTCTTTTCTATCCAAACCTTCTCTGCAAAATAATTATTGACAACTTCTTGATAGTCATCAGGATAATAAGTACCACATTGATTACATTTATAAGGAATCTAGTCATAAACCAAATCAATCACACATTTATCACCATCGTCACTTCACAAGGTAATAGACGGACAAAAATTTGCATCACTAGAATAGAGAATGAGGATCCTAGACAACTCCATTCTCGAACAGAACTTGGTATCTTTGTAAATTCTTAGTGGAGAACCTGACGATGATCCAATCATTACAAACATTTTCACATCCCAAATTTTAAGAGGCATGTTATATAGACGAGTCCATACAAGCACTTCTTTAAGCCTAGTTTCTGAAAAACTATCCCCTTGCTTCCATCTTTCCAAGAACAATGGTCTATTTTGCACAAACCAACTTCTAGAGAGGGCATAGTTGAGATCAAGGGATATAAGTAAAACATAGAAGGAAAATACCTTCTCCTCTTTTGAAAATTTCAAGGATCCTTTCAGATTCCACATCCAAAACAAGTAGTTCTTCAAGGTTAGATAATGAGGATGATGTATCCAATGAGGTTGTTATTCCATCTTACAATATTCTCCTGGGCTTCAGACTTTGGATACATGATCTTGTCATCAGTCACTATTACATTCATATGCTTAAGAGAAAACTCATCTGGCTTTGACCAACTCCTTAGATCTCGGGGTAGAAGAGATTGAGAGTCTAGGTTGGAAAAATGTAGCAAATCTCCTCCCCTCTTCCTCCATACCTAGTGAGTTTCCCGAGCCAGTGGCTGGTGGTAGAGTGTCACACGAGCAATAGCCTCCTCATTCTCCCTACCAGAACCGAACGCCATTCTCTTCAAACACTAATCTAATTTCTTAACCTCTTATTAATATTGTTAAATCCATAAGAATATTAATACACTGAGTATAACTAAACAATAATTTCCTTAATCTAATTTGTTAACCTCTTAGTCATTTATTAATGCCCTTGACCCACAACATGTAACAACACCATAGAAATATATGATCTTACCATACAAGAAATTGAGTTGTCCTAAGATTTTGTGTTTGGTAATGAGCTACCTGATTTGCAATAAGCCTTTCCCTATGTCTAATCTTGGCAGCTATATCAGTTGGAAAGATAAAGACTCCTGCTATAATTCAAGGTAATTAGGTAGAGAGTTAGAGAATTGTCTTAATCGTCTACAACAATGGTTACATAGAGGATGAATCACTAAGTAGTAACTAATTGGCTATTTTTAGGATCTCCAATCATAGTTGGGTACCTTTCTATAAGTATAGTGAAATTTAGTACCACCCTGATATCTAATTATTTTTTTTAATCATTCTATTATTTAAGAGGTCTTCCATGTTAGGTTTAACACCTCATTTGTGACCACTAAGCTTCAACTTCCTCTCATATATGTTGGCCATTGGGTAAGACATTTCCTCCATTGTAGCCTAATCCACCATAACAAATTATAATATCTATGACATCTTATGTCTGGTTGATTCTTTTAGATACACAAATAAACAACATATGCACACATATTCTTTATTATGTGGATGAAAACATATACTCTAATACGAAATCTATTAAATGTTACACATATATTCTTTAATATGTTGATATCAGCATATGAACAAATAACAAAGCTATTAAAACACTAAAATAAACTAAAAAATGTTAAATTGATCAACATATTACAACATTGAGAATAACCAAACTATAATTGTTTAATCTAATTTCTTGACCTCTTAGTAATTTATTTATGACCTTGACCCACAACATGTGCATGCGTCATAGCAAACTATGTTCTTCTCATACAACACTTATAGTTGACCTATGATTCTATTTTGGTAATGAACTACCCGATCTATGACAGGTCTCACCCAACGTCTATACTTGGCGGTTGTATCAACTGGCTTGATAAAATTAGACTCTTCTAATTTAAGGTATGTATGAAGAGAGTAAAAAAAATATGGCTTAACTGCTTACATCGGTGTATGCTTTCAATTCTTATATTTAAATAACTGTTTGATTCTTGTTCCCTATGAGTAGGACTTACATTTTTCTTGAAATATGTTGAACAAACCTTCAAACAAAGTCATAGGTGTCCATTATAAAAACTTTGCACACCAACATATATTATCAGGGTAAGGACACAATAGTTGGCCTCCTAATTTGCATTGTCAAGAATGGGTGGATCATGTTGATAATAGGGTTAACTCTTGACATTTGGTATTCTAGTACATCAATTTGAAACATGTTTCATTACTAAAATTGGATTTGATGACCCTACCTGAGTCTTTTCTATAGGAAGTTGGACAATGTCCATGATATTGTTGGTATATAATAAACAATTAGCTTAAAATAGACTTACATGTTAGTAAGAAAGTTCTTAATGTTGTTTCTTTCTTATTATTATATTATGTTTTTCCAAGCGACCAAGATGCAACCGGGGAAGGCTTTTGTGTAGCTATTGTGAAAAAGAACTAATGAAGAAAGTGATCTGATCGTTGCTGCTCTTATGACTTATGAAAGTCTTCGGGGAAGAGGAGAGGGACATATGCTATCCTCTAAAGTCCACCAAAGTCATCATGGTGGAGCACATCAAGTACAACAGCCAGGAGATCAGACCTGGGGGTCAGCACACAGACTGGGTGAAGGTGAACAGTAGATGGCACCCACCTTTAGATCATAATATCAAACTGAATACAGATGTTGCTTGGAAAGGAGATAGAAGGTCGGGGCTTGGTTTAGCTTTGAGAAACCAGAGAGGCGAGTAGAAGAGGGTTGAAGGGGTACACATTGATCATGTTCCTATTCCGGTGATAGCTAAATCTCAAGATATTAGACAGAGATTGATATCAAACCATGAACAAGGGATCCAGAAGATTGATGTGGAGACAGACGCACAGGTAGTTTGCAATTTGATCCACAAAAAGGCCCTTCGTAGGAATCAGCTGGGAGTTATTATTAAATACATATGGCACCTTATCTCACTTTTTAGTAGTTGCATCATTTCATTTGTTAGTAAATTAGCCAATCGTGTTACACACGAGATTGCTGCTGAAGCTAGTAGTCGATCCTTTAATTTTTATTTTGAGTCGAACTTTCCTTTTTATGTGAATGATGTAGCTATGATAGACGGTAATGGTTTAAAAAAAATAAACAAGACTTTCTTTGAGTCTCGTCCTTCACTAAAAAAAAGTTTTTCCAAGCATTATGTTCTCATAAACCTATGATTTTAAGTCTTTTATAGTGTACTCAACACATTTGTGATGATGTGTATCCATTTTATGATCTTAGGTAACATGTATCCTATAATTGAGGCTTTATATGAAAATATATGGCTCTTATAATGTTGGAATCCAATGACATGCAAATGGAATTGTATGGTTTGACATATAGGGACTAGGATCTTATTTTAGTTACTAATTGATGCTCTTTTGATATACCATGTTATTTGATATCTTGGTTCTTCTATGTTGCTGATTTTATTCAAGCATATTATAAGGAGTGGGACCAGATATGGGAGCCACTCTATTACTTTAGGAAATAATAGAAAATCATGTAATGTAAAATGTGGTATTTTTTTTAGAAAGGATGATAAACTAAATTCAAGTATGTACAATATAAAAAACAATAAATGTAGTACCATAAGATGAAATGAACTAACTATTACAATATTTATGTCTATTACTTTTCTTCACCATACTAATTTTGCATAAAAGAAAACTATAGTAAATCATCCGTTGAGGGTAAATCAACTACTTTAGTCTACCTCTCAAGAAAGATCATCTATACTTGAATAAGTCATGATCACCTTTGATCCACACCTCCTTTCTCTCTATCTAAAGGGTTGAAAGCATACACCATAAGAGAAGACAAAGTGGATGTTTTCAACAAAAAATGTCAATAGATGTGTGTAACAAAATTAGGGAAAAGGGACAATAAATAACATTACAAGGCTTCCCGAGAAATATAGAGAAAGAAAACATCCAAAAGGATATCAATAGAAATGTTCATATAGTAAGACGTAAAGGTCAAATGAAGAAAAACAAAGTTGACTATCAACAATTCTTGCCTTAAAATATAAAATCAGAGAACAACATTGAATAATAAGAACTGTGATTGTAGATTATCATGATAATAACAAGAATAATAAAAGTCAATGTATATGGTATCACCACCATGTACACAAAATATGGGATCACCACCATAATTTTTGGTCGAGTAATGGCATCTCATCAATATTACCTATAGACAAGAAACACTATCTACTCCCTCTGTTAGTAATACACACAATAGAGACACACCATCTAGTGTGTACATTATACAAGTTATTGAAATCAAACATGTAGTTTAAATAGAGTGGCAAGCATGAGTTTAGTCATATAACAATAAGTATCCAAATTCCAAAGACAACATAAAGATGTATGAACATGATCAACGATACAATCATGGCCAACATATGTAAAATAAGGGTTCCATTGAATATATATCAATAAATTTATCAACATGCAAATTGTATGAAGCAACAATAAGATGTACGAGTATTTTTTTAGATTTATTATTTGAATAGTCCATAAGACTAATTTCAAGAGTTTGGACCCAATTGCGTCAAATAATTATAAACATATGACACTTAAAATAATAGGTCACCATCAAGTCAGAGAGAGAGAGAGAAAAAAAATCATCATCCAATATAGAATAGAGGGGGTGCAACATATGTTACATATGAGTTTCCAAATATGAAGTCCAAACATAAATCCAATTAGGATATTTCTTCAACTAATATGAAATTATATGAAAATCATTAATTAAGATGTATATTTTGAAAGCCTAAAATTTTGAGTTCTTATTATGTTGGTTTTAGCTTATGAAACTTATACCTTAAGATAGGGTTTATTATTATGATTTCAGTACATATTTTTACATATTTTTCCAATAATCGAGCGTTAGGTAAAATTATCAAAGGCAAAATCATATACTGAATTTCTTGAATAATAATTAAAAAGAAAGACTAAAACACCCCGGTAGCCAGCACCACAAAATTTATGCATGGTAGATATCAAGAGTCATTTACTCATGATCAAAATGGTGTGTGATTAATTTGGAATAAGAGTCGAAAAGACCTAAAAGCCCATCTGAACTAGACATATGATTAAAATTAAACTAGGGTAAAAAGGTAATACAAAATACATTCATCTACATCAACAATTCAAAAATGATGAAAATATGAGACATCATAGAGATTGCAACCGTATCTCAAATAGACTATCTAAACTCACAAAACACAATGACATAATGACAATGGAGATGGATATCATCTCACTTGCCTCTCACTGTACCAAACAAGCTATGGAAAGGCTAAAGTGCTTATAGAACCTCCCACAATGCAAATTGAATAATGAAGAACCACAAATCCACAACAAGGAGTAAGACCCAATCACCTAGAGTGAAATGAATCTCATGGTCAAATTGGAGATTGTATTCAGCAAATTAGGCAATGCGACAGTCATAAAGTTGAGAAGTCCAACACAAAAGAAAAACCACAAAGAAGAAGATGAAAAGATAAAAAATGAGTTCACACCTTGGTTAGAGTAATAAAGGCTAAAAGTAATTTCTTTATGGTTTTTGGGGTTGATCGACACCTTCACAATGGGACACTAACTCCAATATGACATCGACAAACTCCACCTATCTAGAACAAGCCGCCATATGGGAACTAGCCGGTGACCAAACAAACACTACTCGAAGGGGTTTTACAAGATGAGAGTAATGATATAATTCTTCTAAAGGCTCATCCTATAGGTGTGAAGCTCTAGTTGGGTTGGGAATCCCAAACATGATGAGAAACATAGAAGGAGAAAAACCCTACATCGGTTGAGATATTATGGAACCCAATCCCCATAGAACTAGGTCTTATCTGGTTCAAATCCATGCAAGGAATGTGGAAAGAAATTGATCTGTGATAGAGGAGGAGAGAAGTGTGAGAGAGCAAGGGAGGAGGAGAAGATAGGTGACTAGAAAACTGTAGAATCCAGCGATGCCTGTGCGGGAGATAGGAGAAAACCCCGATCACATAAATCCCAATCCCAATCCCCATAGAACTAGGTCTTTTTTTTGGAACAAAGTCAACTCCAATTCACCCTTTTTTAACCAAATATGAATCATAATGTGTAAAACTACTTGGCTGATTCAATAATCAAGGTTTTAACTAAATATCTTTCATTTAATGCAGGAAAATCAAGCAACTCCATGCATACGGTCTCAAGACCATTTGGATCCTTGCGGCCTCAAGACCGTTTGGGTCCAAGCGATCCCAAGACCGTTTAGTGGAATACACAAATGACGAAACCGGCTGCCAAAGAAATCCATGCGGTCTCAAGACCGTTTGGTCCCATGCGGTCTCAAGACCATGTGATCCCATGCGGTCTCAAGACCGTTTGGTCCCATGCGGTCTCAAGACCATTTGGTCCCATGCGGTCTCAAGACCATTTGGTCCCATGCGGTCTCAAGACCGTTTGGTCCCATGCGGTCTCAAGACCGTTTGGTCCCATGCGGTCTCAAGACCGTTTGATCCCATGCGGTCCCAAGACCATTTGGTCCCATACGGTCTCAAGACCGTTTGGTCCCATGCGGTCCCAAGACCGTTTGGTCCCATGCGGTCCCAAGATCGTTCGACGCAAGCGCAAGGATCAATTAAAGAACTAAATCTGCACGCCCACGCCAAAGCCAGGACCGATCGAAGCAAACCGTTTGGTGCCCAAATGGTCCTCAAGACCGTTTGGCACCGAAACGGTCTCCAAACCGTTTGGTGCCCAAACGGTCTCAAGACCGTTTGGCGCCCAAACGGTCTCCAAATCGTGTGGGATCAGATCGGAACCTATAAATAGACCCCCAGGGTCCCCATTTGGAGGAATCGGATCCGGACGCTGATAGGCTGCCAGAGCACCACCCCGATCAAGTTCCACTCCATCTACTGCTGGTGTTGCATCCAAGGAGGCCAAGAAGAGAAAGAAGACGGAGCAAGGAGTGCATCTTCTTCATCGGGCTGCGTCCACCCTCTGCACCGAGCTCATGGCGGATCTATCTTTCTCTCCTATCCTTCTTGTATCTCACATCATGAGCGAGTAGTCCTTTTTCGCTGGGGTGCGGGGACTAGCCCCGCTGCCCATGCAAACCATGTTCTTTTGTTAAACTTTCCATGGAAATGTATATAACTCTTCATTTTGTCGTTTATCGTTAAGCTTGTAAGTTGGTTATGTGCGGGTTTCCACCTTTGTGCTCCCTATGTTGCGAGAACTTCAATGCATGGGTATGAACGTCGTTTAGCATGCTAGACTCCTTGACGAGAACTTCTGATGGGATTCCTTGAGGTCGTAAGTGCATTCAAAAACCACATCAAATTCTGGCGACGTTGCCGGGGACAACGGAATTAGTCAGTCTAATCTAGTTCTTTTACGACTAATCTAGGATTTTTGTTTTCCTTTTTGAAAATATCTCCTATCTACTTGATCTTTATTCACTTTGTGGATCTCATTTTCAAATCCTCCTAATTTTCAGGCGCTCTCCAACACATAGTGCATGCACCGATCAGACAGTCCCAGACTCACAACGATCCTGAAATAGATAGAACCTTCCATCGTCAGATCAGGGAAAATTAGGCAAGAATGGCGTAAGAAGAAGAAGTAGCCCGCAGAGTGGCTCAAGCCATCAATGCGCAAAGAGAGAGGCTCATGCAAGAAGCTAGAGCTGCGGTTCAACAAGAGATCTTAGCAGCACAGGCAGCAGCGCAAGCAGCGAAACTTCAGAAAGACCTTAGAGAGTTCTCTATCCCAAAAGCTGCAAATGTCCATCATCCGGTGCAGCCTCCTCCCATCGAAGCTGCCAACTTTGAGATTAGAGCACATTGGATAACTTTGCTTCAGAACAACCCCTTCTACGGCAAACAAGCTGAAGATAGCCAAGGTCATCTTCTCAGATTCATCGACCTTTGTGCTATGACGAAGCAAAATGGAGTCACTGATGATGCCATTCGACTCTGTCTTTTCAAGTATTCTCTTTCCGATAGGGCCATCAGTTGGTACAATTCGCTGCAGAGTGAAGTACCTATTACTACCTGGGAGCAGCTCCAAAACGCTTTTCTGGAAAAGTTCTACCCCCCATCGCTTACATATGAAATCAGGGGACGAATCACAAATTTCACTCAAGTCCCTAGAGAAACCCTTGCCGAAGCTTGGGATAGGTACAAGGAGCTCCTACGTAAATGCCCACACCATGGAATTCCTAAGAACCAGCTTATAGAGATATTCTATAGGGGTGTGGAAGATGACATAAAGATGTTCCTTGACTCCTCGTCTGGAGGGAACTTCATGCGGCAAAGTTACAATAGCGCATGGAGAGTCGTCACCTTGGGAGCAGAAAACCAAGCCAATTGGGGCAGATCTGTTGGCAAAGGAGTCTTAAAGGTAGCCATGGCTGAAGCTATCCTAGAATACAAATCATTAACTGAAACTTTGAAGGTCTTAGTTGAAAAGCAAGATCACATAGAATCATCCCTTGTTGCGATTGGAAGAGGACATTCTCCTACCAGGCAACCAGAACAAGTCAAGTCCACTTCTTTGTTTTGTGAAGCATGCAAAGGCACTGATCATTCCACACTGTCATGCAATGTTCTCTACGATGTTGTTTTAAGCAATGCCTGTGGACGAGGAGATAATTGCCAGATGGAAAATCTTAATGCTATTAATACCATCCCTGGGCAGAACTATTACAATCCAAATCAAAATAGGAATCACCCATGCTTCCAATATGGAAACCCTTCAGGAGCTATGAACTCACATCAATTCAGTCCAAAAAATCAACCAAGAGGCCCATCAGGGTACCAGTTTAACCAACAACAAAACTTTGGGAATCAAGGAAACTTCAAGGGAAGCTTTCAGAACAGAAACTACAATAATTATCAGAACCTCAATCAACAACAAGGACAGGCAGGATCCATCCCTTCTGATGACAAGCTATCTACCATTGAAAGTTGTTGCAAACACAACAAACAATGATATCCAACCAACAAGCCCAATAGAAGGCTATTGAAACTCAACTGGCTCAACTTGCTGCTAGTATTAAGCCACCAGCTGGAGTTTTTGCGGGACAACCTGAGAACAATCTGAAACATCTTGAGCAGCTAAAGGTTGTCACCACAAGATCAGGGAAAGGTTATTCGGATCCCCCAATGAACACGACTATGGTTATCCCTGACGAGAGTGAACCTGTGACAGTCTAAAACTTGACAACACCAGAATTGCAACCAGAGGAAAACGATACTGATGAGGAAAATTCTGAAAAGGTTGCTGATGAAGGAACTGAGACACCAGAGCCAGATATTCCTATATATAAGCCTCGTATTCCTTTCCCATCCCATCTGAGGCAAACCAAGCTTGATACTAGATTCATCAAATTTAAAGAGGCTATGAAGAAACTCCATGTTGATATACCGTTCTTGGATGCTCTTGCTGAGATACCAGCTTGGACCAAGTATCTAAAGTTGCTTCTCACTAAGAAGTACATCACTGAAGAGTATGAAACTGTAAAACTGGCTACGACCACATCAGATATCATACTCAGCAAGATGCCAAAGAAACAGAAAGATCCAGGATCCTATGGAATCTCTTGTCACATTGGTGACTCATCGTGCAAAAAGGGACTGGCAGATCTTGGCGCAAGTATTTCTATTATGCCATTCAGTTTATGCAAGAGATTAGGGTTCGCAGAATTGCTTCCAACAGCTATGACCATTCAACTTGCGGACAATTCGATCAAAAGACCATTAGGAATTCTCGAAGACATCCCGGTCAAGGTAGGCAAGGACGCATATGTTCCATGTGATTTTGTCATCATGGACATCAAAGAAGACACCAGATACCCTCTTATCTTCGGTCGTCCTTTCCTCACAACTGCAAGAGCCCTTATTGATGTCGAAGCAGGAACCTTACTGCTAAGGTTAGGCAAAGAGACTCTCGAATTTAAAGTTTTTGAAAGTATGAAAAGACCAAGTATACAGGAGGAAGTCTATCTGATAGATTGTGTTGAGAAAATGTCACAACTAACTCAAGAATATCATGAGTCATGTGATCCCTCCGAAACTTCTCTATCTGACCTTTTTAGTGAAGAACCTATTGACCAACAAGCTAAGGATTGCATCGAATCTCCCAACTTTGCTAAAGGAAATGCTGAAGCTACTTACGAAGAATTAAAGACTGCCGGAACTTCAGAAGGAATCAGTGAAAAACCAGAACCTCCTGAAATGAAGCCCCTACCTGAAGGGCTAAAGTATATATTTTTAAACGATCTCAAAGCTTGCCCAGTGATCATAAACTCTGATCTAACAACCAAACAAGAGGAGAAACTTCTAGAGGTATTAAGGGAGTGGAAGAAAGCCATAGGCTATAAGATGAGTGACCTCACAGGGGTCAGTCAAGCCTTGTGCATGCACAGGATCTCCATGATGGAAGACCACAAGCCAACCATCGAGCATCAATGAAAATTGAACCCGAATATGAAGGAAGTGGTCCGCCGCGAGATCATCAAACTTCTTACAGCTGGGATAATATACCCAATATCGGACTCACCATGGGTGAGCCCAATTCATGTGGTACCCAAGAAAGGAGGGACTACTGTTATAAGAAATGAAAACAATGAGCTCGTCCCCACTCGAACAGTCACTGGGTGGCGGATGTGTATTGATTATAGAAAATTAAACAAGGCCACTCAAAAGGATCATTTTCCTATGCCCTTCCTCGATCAAGTTTTAGAAAAATTGGCCCATCAAGAATATTTCTGTTACCTGGACGGTTACTCTGGATTCTATCAGATTCCCATACATCCAGATGATCAAGAAAAAATGACTTTCACCTGTCCCTTCGGGACATATGCTTTTAAAAAGATGTCGTTTGGTTTGTGTAATGCCCCCGCAACCTTTCAACGTTGCATGGCTGCTATTTTTGAGGGGCTTACTGAAACTGTCATGGAGGTCTTCATGGATGATTTTTCTGTATATGGGGACTCCTTTGATTCCTGTCTTAAGCATCTCTCCATTGTTCTCAAACGTTGTGAAGAAGCACATTTGGTGCTAAATTGGGAGAAATGCCACTTTATGGTAAAGGAAGGCATTGTCCTCGGTCATAGGGTTAGCAACAGAGGAATTGAAGTTGATAAAGCCAAGATAGAAGTCATATCCAAATTGGCTATTCCCACAAATGTAAAAGAAGTTCGCACTTTCCTTGGTCATGCTGGATTCTATAGAAGGTTTATACGGGATTTTTCCAAGATAACAAAGCCAATGACCAACCTACTTCTAAAAGATGTTGATTTCAATTTCAATGAAGAATGCGTCAAAAGTTTTGATACGCTGAAGAAAGCCCTTACAACTACCCCCATCATTAGAGCTCCCAATTGGAACCACCCCTTTGAAATTATGTGAGATGCTAGTGATTACACAGTAGGTGTAGTTTTAGGGCAATACATAGAGAGAAAACATTATGTGATCTATTATGCGTCAAAAACCCTCGACGAAGCTCAAAGGAATTATGCTACTACTGAAAAGGAACTTCTGGCAGTCATCTATGCCTTCGATAAATTCAGATCCTACCTTATTGGCTCGAAGGTTATTGTTTACACAGACCATGCTGCCATCCGTTACCTTATGACAAAGAAGGATGCTAAGCCAAGGTTGATCAGATGGATACTCCTTCAACAAGAATTTGACTTGGAAATAAGAGATAAAAAAGGGACGGAGAATGTCGTGGCAGATCACCTCAGTCACATCCACACTCTGGATGCTGAAGGGATTCCAATAAACGACTCCCTACCAGATGATCAGCTTATGAGGGTCTCAAGATTCAAACCATGGTATTCCGAATTCGTAAACTACCTTGCCGCCAGAGTCATCCATCCACATTACACCGAGAATGCTCTGAAGAAATTTATGCATGATGTGAAGCATTACTTTTGGGATGAACCATATATTTTTAAACTCTACGCAGATGGATTGTATAGACGTTGTGTCGCCATAGAAGAAGCCCATTCTATTTTATAACAATGCCACTCAGGACCTGTAGGTGGCCACATGAGCTCAAAGAAGATATCTTTAAAAGTTTTGCAATGTGGTTTCTTCTGGCCGACTTTATCCAAAGATTCCTACGATTTTGTCCAATCCTATTATAATTGTCAAAGGGCCGGCAATATAACCAAAAGAGATGAAATTCCACTGAACATATGGCAAGAAGTGGAGATATTTGATGTCTGGGGAGTGGATTACATGGGTCCATTCCCCTCTTCCAATGGATTCTCTTACATCTTAGTGGCGGTGGACTACGTTTCCAAATGGGTTGAAGCCATACCAACAGTTACTAGTAATTCAAAACCCATCATCAAATTATTCAAAGATATCATCTTCCCACGGTTTGGAGTACCGCGAACCGTGATATCTGACGGGGGCTCCCACTTCATTGAAAGAAGCTTTGAAGCTCTTCTGAGAAAATGGAGTCTCGCACAAGGTGGCTTCACCTTACCATCCACAAACCTGTGGACAGGTAGAGGTCTCTAACTGACAACTAAAGGCTATCCTTGAGAAAACCGTTGGACGTAATCGAAAAGATTGGTCGACAAAAATCAACGACGCCTTATGGGCTTATCGTACTGCTTATAAAACTCCCCTTGGGACTACTCCTTTTCGATTGATATATGGAAAGGCTTGTCACCTTCCGGTCGAATTAGAACATAAGGCATGGTGGGCAATTAAACATTTGAACTTCAATATGAAAGAAGCAGGGCAAGCCAGGATTTTGCAACTCAACGAGCTGGATGAACTAAGAATGACAGCCTATGAAAATGCACGAATCTACAAGGAACATATAAAACTTTGGCATGATGGACATCTGAAACGAAAAGACATACAAGTAGGAGGACAAGTGCTGGTTTTTAACTCGAGATTAAGGATATTCCCAGGAAAACTTCGCTCACACTGGTTCGGACTGTACATTGTCAAAAGCATCTCTCCTCATGGCACTTTCTCTTTATGGAGTGCAGAGTCAGGAGAATTCATAACCAATGGCCACCGCCTGAAGAGATATTTCACCACAACAGACATATACACCAAATCAGTGCTAGAACTCACCGATCCAAAGGATCCCACATGAAGACAAAGGACTTTGTCGAGCCATCGACGTAAAACAAAGGCGCTCGTCGGGAGGCAACCCGATCAATAAATCTATTTTACTTCTCCTTTTCAAATTTTGTTTCTTACCTTATAGTTAAATTGTCCTTAAATAAAATTTGCTTCATGAGATAGTTTTCCTTACAGAACACGAGATCAGAGTGGCGCTGATCATAACAAAATCTTTCTCGGCAGTCTTACCTGGTGTTACCTTTCCCCTCCATCTTGAATTTAGGGTTTGCTTGAGGACGAGCAAATTTCTCAGTTCGGGGTGGAGGGTGGGTGGTACGTACTCCACTTTCACATACACACCATCTTTTCATACTCAATCTGTCTCCATCATAAAATTTTCATTTTTTTTGAACAGATATTTGATGAATTTTTGACACTTGTTGATAATATGTAACTAACCGTTTTGCTATGCATCTTCAATCATAACATCCTCCTTATTCAAAGTGAATCCTCAAGAGGACTGACTTTTGAAACTTGCCTTTTGCCTGAAACCATCCTGAGAAGCTTATGATTCCTAACATCATAATACTTTTTACAAAATGATAAGTATCTGTCAAACTGATAGGGATCAAACACGTCATGCTTCCTAACTGACTAGTGGAACAATGGCTCAGAATCCCCACCAGATCCACATCAAGTCATTATTTGAGCAGAGTATGACAAAGAGAATAATACGGTTTTGAATTGTAAATCAAGTTGCATTTTGATCTGAACTCTCTTCTACACTTCTTCTATCATCTTTGTATCCCTCCATCCATCAATACCACCGAAATAGCCAAATTTGTGCCAAACCCTAAGTTCGGGGTGGCACACCTCTTCCCCCGTATCCACTTCTTCCATACCCCTTCCAATCAATAGGGGCGTACCACCAAAAATGCAATCTCGAGTCGAATAGAGGAGAGATCTGCAATAAAAGATGCCAAAGTGCACACAAAAAGAAATGCAATCTCGAGTCGAATAGAGGAGAGATCTGCAATAAAAGATGCCATAGTGCACACAAAAAAAATATGCAATAAATGAAATTGCAAAACAAATAAAAATCTCGAGTCAAATAGAGGAGAGATTTACTTCTTCTTTCCATACCACCTTTCACTCCTTTTTCTACCTAAGGGCACAATACATGCCCCACCATCCTGAACTACACTAGTGTCAGATCGGATGCATACTTGTTGATTCTGCGGGTATCTCTGAACTCCTACAAAACTTTTCAACATGCTTGGTGATTGGAAAAGGTGGGGAGGAAGCATTGTTGGGAAACGAACTCAGGAATGAAGCTATGGAAAGACGTGTTTAGTGGTCCCAGGAAGTTAAGGTACTCATTCATACTGAGCAGAAAGAAAACATTTGTGATGTGAAGATGAAGAAATCACACGGATCGAAAGTATTTCATTAGGCAACAGTTTCAAACTTCATGTTACTCGAGGACGAGCAACGATTTAAGTTCGGGGTGTTTTGATGAGTGCATGCTCATCATGGAATTCAACTGCTTTTTTTTGGAACAAAGTCAACTCCAATTCACCCTTTTTTAACCAAATATGAATCATAATGTGTAAAACTACTTGGCTGATTCAATAATTAAGGTTTTAACTAAATATCTTTCATTTAATGCAGGAAAATCAAGCAACTCCATGCATACGGTCTCAAGACTGTTTGGATCCTTGCGGCCTCAAGACCGTTTGGGTCCACGCGATCCCAAGACCGTTTAGTGGAATACACAAATGACAAAACCGGCTGCCAAAGAAAGCCATGCGGTCTCAAGACCGTTTGGTCCCATGCGGTCTCAAGACCATGTGGTCCCATGCGGTCTCAAGACCGTTTGGTCCCATGCGGTCTCAAGACCGTTTGGTCCCATGCGGTCTCAAGACTGTTTGATCCCATGCGGTCTCAAGACCGTTTGGTCCCATGCGGTCTCAAGACCGTTTGCTCCAATGCGGTCCCAAGACCGTTTGGTCCCATACGGTCTCAAGACCGTTTGCTCCCATGCGGTCCCAAGACCGTTTGGTCCCATGTGGTCCCAAGATCGTTCGACGCAAGCGCAAGGATCGATTAAAGAACTAAAGCTGCACGCCCACGCCAAAGCCAGGACCGATCGAAGCAAACCGTTTGGTGCCCAAACGGTCCTCAAGACCGTTTGGCACCCAAACGGTCTCCAAACCGTTTGGTGCCCAAACGGTCTCAAGAACGTTTGGCGCCCAAAAGGTCTCCAAACCGTGTGGGATCAGATTGGAACCTATAAATAGACCCCCAGGGTCCCCATTTGGAGGAATCAGATCCAGACGCCGATAGGCTGCCAGAGCACCACCCCGATCAAGTTCCACTCCATCTACTATTGGTGTTGCATCCAAGGAGGCCAAGAAGAGAAAGAAGACGGAGCAAGGAGTGCATCTTCTTCACCGGGCTGCGTCCACCCTCTGCACCGAGCTCATGGCGGATCTATCTTTCTCTCCTATCCTTCTTGTATCTCGCATCTTGAGCGAGTAGTCCTTTTTCACTGGGGTGCGGGGACTAGCCCCGCTGCCCATGCAAACCCTATTCTTTTGTTGAACTTTCCATGGCAATGTATATAACTCTTCATTTTGTCGTTTATCGTTAAGCTTGTAAGTTGGTTATGTGCGGGTTTCCACCTTTGTGCTCCCTATGTTGCGAGAAATTCAATGCATGGGTATGAACGTCGTTTAGCATGTTAGACTCCTTGACGAGAACTTCTGATGGGATTCCTTGAGGTCGTAAGTGTATGATCCGCAAGGGGACGAGCCATCTAGCCTTCAGTGATGCTTCTGTGCGCCTGGCGCCCGTATGGGGGGTTCACAGCCTTAGTTGGATTTTGTATCTTCTTGCTATTCGTCGATGTTTACTCGCATTATAATCGCTTATTTGCTTAACGGTTGACGCGGTTGACTCCTTGACGAGAACTTCCGATGGGATTCCTTGAGGACGTAAGTGTATGATCCGCGAGGGGACGAGCCATCTAGCCTTCGGTGATGCTTCTGTGCGCCTGACGCCCGTATGGGGGGTTCGCATCCTTAGTTGGATGTTGTATCTTCAGATCCGTAAGACATGTGATCTGGATGGTGACGAGACATCTGATGCCTATGGTGATGCTTACGCGGACCTGACGCCCGTATGGGGGGTTCTGCAGCAGCTCTATTTGAAGTGTTGTTTCTTGCCTGGATTGTTTGCGGATGAGTATGTTTGTGTGTGTAGCAGTGGTCAAACTCGGTACCATCCCAGCGATTCCATATCATCGATCCAAACCCATCTTTTAATTCAGCTTTTACTTTCCTGCATTTAGTTTAAAAAACCCAAATCAAACTATTGTTCTAAATATTAGTTTCACTAGAGCTAGATCTAACTGACAAGGATTCTTAAAAACGTTGTCCTTTGGGTTCGATCCTCAACTATATTGCGATAAGACTCGTCCGCTTGCGGGTGGTATTGTTGCACTTGGTTTTGGTAAAAGCTCGGGGATTTCAGCCCCGGGTGAATTTGTTAGTGCATTCAAAAACCACATCACTAACATGGTCACTATTTGGACCTAAGGAAAATGTAAGTCCATGATGGGAAAGATGAGGTATCTAAACTTGTCACTACAAGGGGTCTGATACACCTCCTATCCCCCTAGTTGTGTTGGATGAGGTCTCCTTTTTATACCTACCTGTTCAAAGTGATTACATGATAGAAATTATGGATTTTTTCCCCTAAAAAGATTATAGACTTCTAGAATATCATCTCTTCTTTAAGTACTACCCCAAGACACCCAGTTAGAATATAACTAGTTAGTTTTCATGTGTGATCTTATTATAATGGTAGTTTGTTCACATGATATCTTGAAATTGTGTTGTTGATTTATGGGGGAAATAAAACTTGAATGAATTAATAAAAGTTGATTATGATGAGAAAAATTCAATGATTTGATCTTAATTTCAAAATGCTTTAAGATTAATGAAAATACTCTTGAAGTTACGTATTCATATAAAAATCCGTAGATATGTAAGTTAAGTTTTACTAAATTTAGCCCATGTGCTTCTTGTGTTTGAGGTAAATGTGATATGATGAAATAAGGAGTACACATACCTTGTACCTCATTGTTGTTGAGGTCCCTATTTGATTTATTCTATGATGTGCTATTATTGATAAGCTTCAAAAATGACTAAGAGAGATTCCTTATTTCACATGTATCATGACTATGCTTTGAAATGACTATGTTCTCAGACACTCAAAATCATGATCAAGAAACTTGATACAAGAGACATTTCCCCTAATGACTTCTATGCCTCTTGGAAATATTGATAATCAATAATTAATGGATATGGATCTCAATATTTACCTATTGTGCTCAAAATCTTGTGGTGGCCAATTTGACTTACTGAATTCTAAGATATACCATTGGCATGATTGTGAAAGCAAGGGGATGCCCTTATGACCTTGATGTTGTAACATTATGAGACATAATTTCCCTATGTTTATATTCATATTTCATCTCACGACCTTGCCAAATGTGATTTGATAATTGCTACTCTCCCTATTTGGATATACTTGAAGGTTCATGACTTTAGGACTAATGTAATTTGTAATGGTCATAATTTACTTTTAAATCCCCCAAACCTAGGTCATGTCCCATTATTTGTCCCTATATTTTAACCTAGTTGATTATTTAGAATTTTGGAGATGTAACCACTTGCGCACAATTTTGATATCTTGACATAAGTCTCTAATTGGTCATATCTATGATGACATTGGTACTCAATCTTGAATTGGGTTTATGGTGATAGTGAGATATGATAATGTCGACTATGCTTGTGGTAAGCTTCTTGAAATACCTACATCTAGATCATTCATTGACCTTGAAAATCAAGAAAATTCAATTGACATTGAGTATTGCTCATTGTTGAATATGGAAAAATGATCATACCTATTGTCTAGTGGGAATTCATATACCCTAGCATCAAAAGGTATGAAAATTTGACCTTGATGTCCAAACATTGATGTTTGATATTGATTTATAAATTGTTGAATTATTGTTATTGACCTTGATATTGACTCAACTCCGATATTATCACCCTATTTAGATCTTGAGATCATACTTAATTTAGGTTGATGACTTTGATGTTCCCAAAACTTTAAAAAAATGACTCAATTAATTAGTTAGGTATAATCTCTCATGTGGATTAGGTGGGACCTCCCAGTGATATTGAACATGAAATCACGACATGGACGTATGAGTTTTTTTTAATATTGTTGAAATATAAAGTTTAATTGTGGATGTATAACCCCACCTACATCAACGTAGAATCTAGAACTCTAAATGCTGAGAATGAAATTAATGTTTTAAATATCCCTATCCTTTGACCTAAAATGTAATCTATCCAGATTGGTGATGTACATGATGCTCTCTAAATTGTAATTCATGTTAGTCTTCCAATTCGATGATCTATGTGACTATGTATCAAATGTGATGCTTGTTTACCCAATTTTGAACTCATGTTGATCTTTAAAGTCATGATGATGCATGAAGCCACAATATTGATTGAAGGATTGATCAATTGGGACAAAATTCCTTTTATGGTGAGGAGGATGTAATAAGCTCTATTTTCTCCCTCTTTAAATTAATGAACATATACACTCATAGGTGCTCTTTTTTAATGACCTCAAGAACTCGGGGAGGATGTAATAAGATCAATTTTCTCCCTCTTTAAATCAATTCACACATACACTCATAGGTGCACTTTTTGAATGACCTTTGGAACTCTCAGTTGGATGACTTTAAGCAACAATTTTCTCAATAAATGATTTGAACTTGATGAAATGTCACATTCATCTTTTTTTTTACTAAAACTAAGTGCAAGATTAGAATTTCAAACATGATTTTTGAATTTTGAATAACATCAAAATTTTCATATTGGACCCAAACATTTTTCACAAAAAAATGGAGAAATTTTAGAACCTATAGTGAAAATGATACCTCAATCAGAGATATACTTTAGGATATATGAATTTTATAATATTGCCAAAGAAACACAATCGTAAATTGACTTCAATAAGTCAACAACCCCTAGAGCTCCTCTCAACCAATGAGAGGGCTCAATTTTGAGACCACATATCAATCATCCATGCCCTTGGACTTGCATGCGGTCCATGATGCACCCC
This sequence comes from Alisma plantago-aquatica, assembly GCA_963693085.1. NCBI lineage: Eukaryota > Viridiplantae > Streptophyta > Magnoliopsida > Alismatales > Alismataceae > Alisma > Alisma plantago-aquatica. Next base: position 1,911,267,372 of record OY856409.1, on the reverse strand, counting down.
CCTATCCTTCTCCTATCTTGTGTTATAGTTGTACAATAGCTTTTCCTGTCATTTTACCTTGGACAATATGGGCCTTCTTGCCCCCCAATTGATAGTATCATTGTATTTATTTTTTCTTTCCATTATTTTATATTAGTTTATGCTCTCTCTTGAGCACTCATAACCATATCATGCTTCCTTATTCTTCCTCCTTTTGTGGTAGCACCACTCTGGTCGATGTTGGGAATTTCGCCATGGTCCCTCTCGTGCCTAGAAAATTTAAGATCTGAGTATGCAGGAAGCTTCCACCCATTGACAACTTCTTTTTGAGGCCCCAAACCACTCCTTAAATTCTCCCTATCCTCCTAAAAGAAATCTACTATAGAGGGTAGCACTACTTGTATGCGAGCAAAAGTTAAGGTGGGTGATATGTTGGAGCCATGATCCAACTTAGATCATTATCATCCAACAAGGCAGTGGCCCATATTTTCCCACCTCTTCCTCTCACTAGCACATACCACTTAGTGGAGTCAATGCACATCCAATATCAGATTGAAATAACCCGTAATGGGTCGAATCCAAGGGCTCAAGTTTTTAATGAAAAATAAGGTTTTTCTTGGTCTCCCTCTCTTTTTCAAATAACATTCATACATAAATCATAACTATAGCATATTATAGCCAACTATAGTCATGTAATATATAATTTTCATAAGAGAATTAAGAAGCTTCCAAATCAAGTAGTTCCTGACTCTAGTTTTACTCAAACTTTGTCTCATATCCAAAAATTAATATCATTTAAGCCTTTTTTGAATAATAATTGATGTATGCTATTGAAGCTTTATATTTTATGCCACAAATGCTATGTTAGACTAAGATTAGTAATTGAAAAAACTTGATGTATAAAGACTCAACCATTTTCATCATATGTTTGTAAATCTAGTGTTACATAAAAATCATGGTGTGGGCCTACATGCAAAAGATCACGTCTTTAATTATAAAATGTGTATGTGTGTGCATCAAATCTTGATGTTTACTATAGATTAGTAACTTATGCTTATTTAAATATAAAGATTTTAATTTTAATTTTCTTATGCCATAATGTGACCTTATGATGTGAAACGAACCATGAATGTGTGTTATATGGACTTGTGATGCTAAATCTTGAAAATTTCTCTAATATTGATCTAATGCTACTCAAATCCATTATGTGACCTTGAAATCAATAAATTGATAACATGTGTACCCTTAAATACTGTGTGGATCATTCATGCACCCTAAGGTAACTTTGATGCCTAATCTTGACACAAATGTGACCTAAGTGCATGATGCTAATTTTAGGGATCTAATTTTGTATGAATCTCACCCTAGTGACCTTCCGTGCAATTTGAACTATACAAATTAGTAACTAATTGATACTTATGAAACTAAATCAACCTTTATCTACTTTATTTAGTAAGGATGCATATCTTGCTTGCTAATGACCCAATATTACTTGAAATCACAATCTTGATGCTTTTGTTGACTATATTGCTCAAATATTATCATCATCCATCTATGATCTTACAAACCTAATCATGAATCTGTAGTACTGTTTATGATGTGTCACCCTACGATCTACATGAGCCCATGATTGTATGATGTAACATGATAATAACAAGACATGATCTAGTTTGAGACATTGTGTCACACCCTACCCAAAGAGAGGATAAAGAGAAAAGATTCTACCCTTTTTGTTAGTGAATCTTTGCATGAAAAAAAAGTGTCGGAGTTCCCAAAATTTTTGTATGAAAATGAGGAAAAAGGTAGATTGTGGAAGCCATGATGGAGTCTGAGTGATTATCCATGATGGATAAAAAATTGAGAAGTAAGAAGTAAAACAAGAGATCAGATCCAACAATCTAGTTTTGGATAAAAAATTAAGAAGTTACAAGTAAAACTAGAGATCAGATCCAACATTCTAGTTTTGAGTGGTGTAGGATTAACACCCCTATCTCACTTGATAAACTAGTATCAAGAAACTATCAGGTTGGGAGGAAACTATGGTCAAATTGAAAAAAATGAAATAAGAAAGTGATTCATATTGTGGGAGGGCTTTTGGGGTTGAAGATGTTTGTGGCCTTCATTTGTTGTCCCAGAATGACCTAATTCTTAGGTGTTTTGTTGTCCTAATCACCTCAGGACCTCCCCCGGTCGAGATCTATCATTGGTGATTAGGAATGATATGTGGGATGCTAGAGGATCACTAATAGATGGGTGATTAAATAATTACATTTAATTTTTCAGTATTAGTAAAAATATGATAACTATAAGAGCAATAGAATAGTTATAGTAGATAATAGATCAAATGTAGTAGTAGATCAGGTTAGGTACAACAGATATATGTCTAATGTAAATTAATATAGATGCAACACCTTAGCTGTATAAGTTTACTATTCTATAGATCTAGCACATCAGGTGGTGTCAGAGGAACGATCATCTGATCATAGGAAACACAAAGTAAGGATAGGGTAGTTAGGTTAGGTACAACAGATATATGTCTAATGTAAATGAATATAGATGCAACACCTTAGCTGTAGCAGTTTACTATTCTATAGATCTAGCACATCAGGTGGTGTCAGAGGAAGGATCATCTGATCATAGGAAACAAAAAGTAAGGATAGGGTAGTCATTTCTCTAGATTCATGAGAGATGAGAGGGGCCTCCAATACATTGCGTATGGGATGTATTTATAGGTAGATTTTAAGGTGGAAAAATCTGTTTGAAAGAGGCAACAAATCACCACAATTCACCGCGTAGAAGAGCACACAAATTAAGATGATATGCCACATGTCACATGGTAGATGGTTACGACCCGCCTAGTGTCCCCATGTGGAAAAAGTAGTCTCCCATTTCCCTGATAATTTTAGGAATGTTCTAGTGAAAATCAACAAAACCTTATAAAGAAAGATAAATCAGAGTTATCTCTCAGATTTTCTTGGAAAAGGCAATTGGAAAGGGAATATTTAATTACAAACAATTTAACTGGGTAATTTTTGAAGAATAGCCTATTTAAGGTAGAAATGAAGGATAGTTACACTTTCAATCTGAAAGAAGGTTTCCTTGAAGAACGCCCTGAACTAAGTGAAAGTTGGCAAAATGTGGTGCATAAAATGTGATAAAAATGCGAAAAGTGATGGAAACATAGGTATATGTGGAAATCAGGTAGGATGCGGAGTGGATTCCATGATTATCTATAGGCTTAACATTTATTGTGAACTTATACCAAGGGAGAAAAAATGGGGTGAGAAAAAATGGGGTGTCAACAGTTTGCCCTCTCAAGGAAAAGTTCAAGATAATAGCAAAATCAAATTACATGCCTTAGAATATGTGTGAATTTTCATTTTAATTGATGTTTGATAGCTAACCTAAATGAATTAATAAAGTATAGTTTAAACCTATGGATAAATGCACTTAATGGTTTGGTTTATTAATGTTTTGCATATGTTATTGTCACACACCTAGTTTCATTTGTTTTTTTGTGTACCATCCCTTTTGGGACTGAACTATAAGATCAGAGCCATGACTGACTTAAATATGATCCAACAACTCCCCCATCTTTCTCCTACATTCTGATTCCAACTCCTCTCCTGTGTTCACATAGTTTCAATTTTCTTACCCTCTCTAACTCTTTCTATCTTCTCTCTTCCTCTCTCTTTCTTGTTTCCTTTGATTCCTTCTCCCTTGGGTCTGAGTGGCTCCCCCGAGTCTAATAGAACCCTAATTCGAGCCCAAAGATATGCTATTAATGGGGCACTGCTTTTCTCTCCTTTTGGTTTCCTTCGACGACCATGATTTTGACTTTGGTGTGAGGTAAATCGAGTCCTCTTATACAAACCTTCTTTGGAGAAGCTATAAGTTGTGGGATGCATTAGTGTGAGTCGTGACGTCCTCCTTATCTTCGTTACTAATTTCCTTCTTGTTCTGGGAATCAACAACGTCTTCCAGGGATGTTTTAGCTTGTTGCCTATGGTTTTTCTCAAGAGGAACCTAAGAAGCCATCTAGTCCTTCCCATTCACCTAGGAATAGGTAATATACCACTTATGACCTCCTCCTCTCTTCTCTATGTTTTCCAATCCATGTAAAGCCAACATTAGCAAAATAGTTGTTACCACCAATTTATACCTTCTCAAATCTGAAGAAGTCTTTTGTGTTGTTCCTGCTTCATCCTCTATTGTTCTATTTAGATGCACTAACTTAGTATTGTTTCTCTCAGTGGGTGATGATGGAAAGCCTGGATTCTTCTCCGTTGGCCACAAGAAAGCTTGTATATCTACTCATTTGACGGATTTCAATTTGTTTTCACCAATTTGAGTTGCGATGAGAACCTGATTTGAGTTGTTATGCTGGCAAGTTGAGTGGGTTTCACAATGTTGTTATTTTTACTCTGCGTCTCCATCTATCAGCACATGGGAGGTCTCTCTATTTGGAATACACTGATCATTGTTGTGTCCTCATGATTGGTCATGGATGGAAAAATGTTGAAGACCCCATTCGATGCTTGGTGATTGCCTCACTAGCCATGACCTCCTTTTTCGTGAGAGGTAGGCATCATGGTGGGTTGTCGCGGGGGAAACCTGTGTTATGGCCAAGGAGAAGATCACAAGTGAATAATGTCATGTTTTCCCTTGTTCTATTTTGTGCATAGATCTCACCTTCAAGGATGTTTTGGTCATGTTGATATTTAACTTCCTATCTTGCTATATACTTAGATAGTACATGTTTTTCCCTACTATGTAGTTAGTGTTTTGAAATCAATTTGAGGGTAGATATGTATTTTGACATGATTTTCGTAAAATTATACATCAAATATAATGATTTTATATAATTCGTAACTAATTATTGAGAGATCCAAAAATGAATTAAAAATATGTTTTGAATTTAATTTTTTTCAATCTAATGATATTAGTTTCGTCATATAATTCCCATATAGTAACTATGTGATTTTTAAGGTTTTTCTAATTGGATAAATTTCTAAAATTCATATTTTATATTCCCAAATTTCAAAAAATAAAGTAAAATTTCTATTCAATCAGAAAAATATAATCTACATTATTTATGGTTTTGATAGCCTAATTCAGTGATAATAAAAAGGTGATTTTTAGAGTTCATATAATTAATGTGTAGCCAACCCTAATCCAATATAGTTTGTTTAATAAGTGTTTTGATGAACCTGGCTTGGACCTAAAATTATATTTGGACATATGTAAACTCAAATCTGAGGTATGTTGCATTCTATATAATTATTATGATGCAATCACCTAATTTTCCTGTATCTCTTGGTCATATGGACAAATTAGCCTAGTAATTTTCTCTATCTTTTGAGAATTTATTACATGTAAAAGATTTTAGATTCTAATCTTATGATCATCTTACTTTGTTGGATATTCTTATTGAACTCTTATTTATATCTTGAGCATGTTTTACATGTGATCCTACTTTGAGAAGTTGACTTCAATGGAATTTTATTTTCTAATGTGATAACCTTTTATGATCTTATGTTGCACCTTATTTGTGGACATGATTGAGTATTTGGTTAATTGTCCTCTGATCCCACATGTCAATTTTTGGAGGTTCTTATCTGGATATTTATTTTTGATTAAACTTAATCTTGCATCTATATTTTTGTGCAGGACATAGACCAATTTTATGTCTAGTAATGGTACATAAGTACAACCATACATAGGGCACCCTTTTTCCGCCTTGAGTGTTCTTTTCCACTCGTTATATATATAAGGCACACTATTTCTTCCAAGGGTGCACTTTTCCCACCCAATATTTTAGATTGAGATCCTATGGTGATCCAACCCTTCTTGAAATAACCTTAGTCTCTATTGTTTAGATGCACAAATTATGAATTGTGATTTTATTATTGTGACATTGCTATAAAGCAAGAAATCTCTAATGGTTGATTATCATTTTTTAGAATTCATATTCTCCATTGATTAACACTTAGATAGAAGATTTCCTTTTCTATGGATAGCCTTGTTATATTTGATGTCCTGATTTCATAATGTTTCTCAATTCCCTATTAATATACACATACCAACTTTTATGCTGACAACTTCCATTTTATCTTCTCATGTGGGGTATTCTTCCAACCCTGTAAAATCCTAGGATTTGAGACCTCAGATAACATGATCTTAAAAGGAATGATTGGACTACCCATATCACCAAGGTGCATCTTCTTTTTCGGGAGCCCATCACTAAAGAACTCCATAGTTAAGCGTGCTCAGCTTGGAGTAGTACTATGATGGGTGACTAGTCGGGAAGTTGACCCCGACTTGCTCGTGAGTGAGGTCAAAGCGTGTAGTTAAGGCTAGTGGTGGTCTGTGGGGACAATGATCATTCCTAAAACTCTACTAGAGCCTTGGGCAGTGGGTCGGGCGTTAAAAATGGTATCAGAGCCATAAACCCTCCAGTAGGTGGGGCCCGCATGGGCATGTGGCATGCCAGTCTTGAGCGGCACGGTCCATGCATGTAGGAAAGGGTTGTCCATGGTTGATGTAGACACTCTTGTGCTGGTATTTTGTGATCAGGAACTGGGTGTCCATGGGCCATTGTGGGTTTGCACTAAAATGGGGTCAGATTATGAGGCCATATAGTTGATCCTTGATGAGGACGCCAAGAGTCTAAAGTGGGGGAGATTGTAACATCCCATGATTTGAGGCTTCAGATAACATGATCTTATAAGGAATGATTGGACTACCCATATCACCAAGGTGCATCTCCTTTTCCAGGAGCCCATCACTAAAGAACTCCATAGTTAAGCGTGCTCAGCTTGGAGTAGTACTAGGATGGGTGACTAGTTGGGAAGTTGACCCCGGCTTGCACGTGAGTGAGGTCAAAGCATGCAATTAAGGCTAGTGGTGGTCTGTGGGGACAGTCATCATTCCTGAAACTCTACTAGAGCCTTGGGAAGTGGTCCCAGGCGTGAAAAACCCCATGTGTAGGACTTGGAAGACATGACATGCAAACATTGACCGGGCCTAAGTAGTTGACTCTTGGGACATTTTTTTGAGATATATTAACATCGATATACTTAGATCATGATGTTGTTGCTTTCATGCGAACCCCAAGTGGGTGAATATTATACACCCTTGATAAATTGAATTTAGTCATGAAATATCATTCCACTTCTATACATTGGCTATTTTTTCTATCATCATTTGAGAAATGTAAAATTTACACCTATTCTAGTATGCCTTTTGAGTGTGTTTGAAACTGATGGTTTTTATTCCTTAAATCAAGTAGGGAGTGGATCCCCTATCGGGTCCCACTCATTATAAAGTCTTAGGGTGATGGTGGAAGCAATAGGGGAGAAAGAGAGTACTCGTGGATCAAAATGATCAGCCATCTTGGAGCTTGTGAATCGAGGTGTCCACCATCCATCCCAGGAGAAATTCTAGAAGTGGCATAATGGTGGAGGAATAGCTTATGGTGCTCCTCTCCGGTGGTGTTTCATTGTGGGTTTCATCTATGTCAGTCTTAAGGATGGTATAGATTTTATTTTTGTACTTTGTCTTGGACATTTTGACCCTTGGTGATAGAATATGGTGTTTGTCTTCTCAACATTCTTTTTGGTATGGAGGTTGAAGATGATCTAGATGCATGTTCTATTTTTCTATCTTGATGACTTTGTCGTTTTGTAATTTTTATTAGTCGTCTGTTGTTCGATCATTCAGATTTTAAGATTTATGGAAAACTCTTGACATTTTCTATTGTTGTGATGAAGAAGACTTATCATGACTGGCGTGATATGGATCCTATCATAGATGAGAAACATGTTGGCGATGTTGTTGGGGTGGTGGTGTACCCACAGTATATGTACTTTGCCTTTCTAATTGTATCTACTTTGTGAATATTCTAGCTAAGTTTTCCATGAGTAGGTATCATGGTGGTTCAAGTAGAAATGAGGGGGAACTGGTCACCACTAATAGATTTTTCCATCATTCAACTGTGTTGTGGATAAATCTACATCACTGAGGACGTCGAGCAGGTTATGAGGTATAACTAGGAAACTTTGATCCATGTTATTTTCAATCTATTTCTCTAATCTTGAGTTGTCCGTTTTCACCATGTAGTGATGGTCTTTGACTTTGTCCTTTGTTTTATTCCTTTGGGGTATTGGATTGTCAAACATATATTGGAGAACCTGTTGGAATGAGCTGGGGTATTGTTACAACCCCAAATTTTGGGTTCATTTGGAGAGAAATGTAATTTCTCATATTAAAGATATTTGGAAAAATAATATAATTTGTCGTGAATAAATGGATTTCGTTTAAAATAGCCTTGTTGTTTGATTTGTGGGCTTTATTGGCTATTGGGCCCAATAACAAGGAAATTCAATTAATTAATGAATAATTGAATATTTGAGAAAAGAAAGAGGTAGAAACCTCTAGAAGGCAAATCCAAGGAAGGATTTCGTGCCTCTTGGGTTCCAAGGAGTCCAAAGTTGCATAAAGAGAGCAATAAGAAAAGAAAAGATCAATTAGATATTTCTTTATTAAGAAAGAAATTGAAAATATGATAAAATGTGGAAAATGAGTTAAAAGAGGTACAATTGATTTATCCTTGGTGGATTTTCGTATCCAAAGGATTCCTAATAATAAAAGGAATGCCAATGAGAGAAATAATAAGGGAGATAAAGAGGAATCCTCAAAAAGGAATAATTTAATGAAAAGAATTAGGGAAATATGAGTAATTTACAATTAAAAGAAGTTAAAGGCAAATTGATTTTCCCCAATAAGGGAGCTCGTGCCCTTAGGTTATCTTGAGGTCCAAGGGACCCAAAATAACAAGATAATAGCAAAGGGAAAAGAAATAACAATTAATTTTGAATAAATTAATGAATAACTTAGGAGAGAAGGAAGCCTTCTCATCCCTTGGAATTTGTTTCCCAAATTTTGTACAAAGCTAGATAATTCCAAGAAAAACGTTCCCTTAAAATTTGAGACAAAAAGGAGTTATGGTTTGGGATAAATCAATTTTTCAAGTTATCTTCAAGTTTGGGAATTATCCTGAATTTTGGGAAAATATATTTTCCTTTTGATGAACCCGGGATTTGAGGACCGTTGGATCTAAATCCAATGCTGGTCGCTCATCTTCAAAGTCCCACGTGGACTGGGACCTTGTAGGTTACAGGAAGAACCTTCCATCCCCGTTTTTTTCACAATCCAGTGGATGTGCAAAGTTGTCGTTGATTTCTTTGAACTCGGGGGAGAAAACAGCTGGGGGTTGGCCGCGTATTGGGAAAGTTCCCAAATCTAGCAAGCCTGTTTCCCACCCTATATATAGGGGAGGTGCTTCAGGTACCAAAGCTCTCACAAATCCAACTTGTGCGTTCGGAGAGAGACGACGAGCGCAATCGTGAGGCCAATTTGAGAAATCATCATGTTCCTTCCCCTCCACGACCTGTAAAATTCGCTAGGTGGAGAGCTTCTTCGACGGACGGCTCTGACACGCACGGAAGAGAATCGAGTGCGTGAGCAGGTTCGGTGATGGCTAGCGAAGACACAACAACCTTCAACGGCGTCTGAGACAGTGTAAAGGCCGGAGTCAACGGTGGAGTTGACTCGGCTGAGAACCTGTCTCACGAGCGGCCTGAACGGAGGAAGAAGATGACCGGCCTGGTCATTTACCAAGACACCCCGACGCCTCTTCAGTATAGGTAAGGGAAAGTTCGTCCCTTTGCACCTTTTAATTGCTAGATCAGGCGCACGCGAACTTGGACGTTGGATCCTGAGTGGACCAACGGGCCATCGATCTAACGATCCATGTTTTTCCAGAATTTGCTAATAAATCAAATAAAAAGGTTTTCTTTATAAAAATCATATCTTGAGCTAGAAAACTCGGATGAGAAATATGTATGCATGAAAATTGATCAGAAAAATACGAGGGATCCATTAAAAATGGTTTGGGAACCTAAATCAGTATAGTTTTGTAAAAGTATATAAATTGGTTGGGAAAAGTATTAAATTATGGTTAGAAAACTTAATTGTTGATAAAGGATTGGTTTAAACATGCAAGAGAGTAAATTAGATCATTATTAACTTGTTCATTGATAAAAATGAATCTTGATCTGTTTTGAAGACGAAGTTGTAAGAATTAGGGTTTTCAACCTGATCTTGTAATTAATGCCCTTAGAAACCCTAAGTGAGGAAGAAAAGATATAATTGATTCGAAGATTAGGGTTTTGTGGTCCAAACCTGGTCTTAGGATCTTAATAGAATATAAAATGAGATAATTAGGGTTTGATGGATATTTTGATAAAAATACAGTAAAAGTGGTAAAAAGGAAGTGAAACCCTAATTATGGTCAAGACCCTAAAATGGGGGCTAGTAACCCAAGGATGATTAGGCCTATTAGATTTGTATACCATGATTCATGATAGAAAATATTGGATGAATATTTCAGGATTGAATTGTGCTTGCTTGATTTACTCTGGATTACTTAATTGTTTGGATTGATTCTGCACTCAAGACAGCTTGAAAGGTATGTGGTTACGCTTATGACTACCCGAATTAGTTTTCTGGATTTTGACGAAGCTTTCATCGTGACTTGAATTAAATTGTTGGATGTTCTAATTCTTGCAAATTCTAAAGTGAATATGACTATCACCATTTAATATAAATGTGTAAATCCTGCACCTACATGCCACCCTGATGGAAGATGCCATAAAGGTCAGGCCCAGGAGGGTAGACCAATGGGCATCATGAGAGGTGACCCTAGACACCAAGCTCAAGAATGAGAAGGTGGTTGATGAGGCAAGACTAAGGAGCACCATGAGAGGTGACTCCCAGACACCAAGCTCGGGATTGAGAAGGTGGCCTTAAGTCAAATCCAGGGTTAGGGCAAAAGCGGTGGGGATTGTCACATGGAAAATGTAAATTGACTTGTTAAATACCTTGATTGCAATACTTAAATTTTTAGACTTAATTATGAAATTTTGGTTGCCCCCACATACCAGCAATTGCTGATCGATGTTTTGTTTGTCGGCGTTTTAGGTGATATCCTGAAAAACACAAACAGTAAAGCGACACATCGTGAAATTAAGAAATAAAGTGCAAGGAGGATTAGATAGAGTATTTCAAGCCGTGGATAGTTAGATTTCCAAGTTTTATAAAGGTAAGTAAAAGCTTTAATTTTTTTTTACCCAATTCCAGTTTAGGTAATAGAATTTTATAATTATTGTGGATTATATGCTGAACCTTTGATCCTGTAAATTGATTAACGATTCCGACCTTCGGGTCTCCCTTAATTGGGGGTTACCGGGAGGCGGGGTCGTTACAATTGGTATCAGTAGTTTAGTCAGTTGAGAATGCAGAGAGAGATGATGAAGGCTTGGGTAAGGTTCCAAGTTGGACATGTACTATGTTAGAATCCTAAGTCTATCCAAGGGTCAGGTAGGGATACGACCGATGGAAGAAGGAGTCACCTAATTCCCTAGTTGCACATGACCATGGGGTCGAGAGGTAACAGCAATCATTGTCTGAGGGCCATGGGTTAGGAGATTGATCACCTTCATGAACTCATGGGACCCAAAGGGCAGATGAGTAGGGCACTCTCTGATGCATAAGGGAAAAGGGATGACCCCAAAAGTGTCGGCTCCCTATAGTCCTAGAGGAGATGACCTAGGATTATTCTTGGACCAAGTAAGTCCGAGACCAGTTTTCCCTGGAAGTAGTGTGAATATCATGATGTTTGTGATATAGAGACATAAGCTGCATGTTTCAACTTGGATTTGAAAGTGTACGGGCAAGGTGGGCTGTACCATCTCTACTCTTGGAACAGGAAGAACTCTGTATTCAGACTGCAGCCAAATGCTTATTTCTTCTTGTTATGGGAGTGAGAGATAGGACAATATGCATGCCTTACACCAAGGATAAAGATGATGTAAGTTGGAACATAGCTACAAGGTATGATGATAGAGATGATAACATACCCTGGTTAAGTGAATGATACATGGATGATTCACAAACACTAAAAGAGGTAGTGTAGTCAGCTTATGAGGATGTTTTATCAGGAACTATGTGGAATTTGCAAGTTAACCAAGGTCGAGTTCGATCACAGTGAGGATGAGCTCAAAGCTTCTTGATGAAGATAGACTTAGAGTTTGAGATGAGGTGATAAATATAATACATGGAGGTGTATGCTACCTAACACTTAAGGATGAGAGGTGGTAATGAATGCTCTGGTTGAGATCTAGCTGCCTAATTTAGTTAGAGGCTAGAAGAAGTTGAGGTTGTTTGGCTAACCCTAAGTTTGAGAAGAAGATGTGTTTTGGCTAACACTCGGATGTAATAAGATATGTTGAACAAGTTAATGGTTGTTTGGGTAGCCAGTTTAGTCCTTGATGTAGTAAAAGGATGGTGATAGAACCTCAGATACACTTCTTTGGATAGGAAGGTAATAAAACCCTTTTGAGAGTGGTTTAGGGTTTCCGAGGTATCAAGCTTGAGGAATCATAACAATACAGGAGGTCATGATATACCTTGGTACTACAAAAATAGTAAGTGATGGTAGAACTCTGGATGCTTAAAACAAAGTTGCATGTAGCATGTGGCCATGCAAGCCAGGAGGTGAAGGATGAACACCATTAACCCAATGCATGGATATAAAGTGTAAAGAGTTCCCGAGAGGTCATGGGAGTTCATCATTATGGAGGTTGTGAGTTTCTCCTAGACCAAGAAGGTCAAGATACAATATGGGTTATGGTAGATCGCCTTACCTAGATGACATGAGAAAGGAAGGGTTCTGTCAAGGGACAGATCTGGTTGAACTACATATGAAAAGATGGTTCAACTACACCATTATGCGAATTCAAAGGTTCTTGATGTAACCTAAAGGTTCACTTCCATGAGGTGGAAGTAGATACATGAAGAGCTTCATGGTTGTACAGTTTATCACCCCATACTAATGGACAATATGATCCAGACTAGAGGGTCTGATGAGAGCATGTGTGCTCATTTAGGGTGATACATAGAGACATTTCTTAAGATGTGATGTTAACCACCATAGCCTTTATCGGGATGCAAGAAGTTCTATAGGGAGGTTGTGTCGGTCACCACTTCATTATGATGATGTTGGTGAAGGAGGCCTCACGAAGGTCAGAAAAGAACCACAGGTGTGTGCAGATGAAGTCACTTTGATCGTGCAATGGCCAAGAGAAAGCCCAGTGGTGACATAAGTCACGAGTTGACACAAAGCAGACTGACATGCAGTTCACTGTGGGAGAATATGTGATGTAAAAATCCGACCATTCTGAGCTACAACTGAGCAAGCTGAGTCCCCGATATATGGGTCCATTTGAGATGGATTGGTGGATATGGTTGTGTTTAGCCTTGCCCCTCAGGATAACATGATGTATAATGTGTTACATAAGTCCGATCTAGAGCACTATGTGAGGTACCCAAGCCATGTGTTGATCCCTGAACCTAATCAGCTTTTGAGAGGCTGAAATGTCCTGAGTCACCTATGAGGGTACGATATACCAAGATAAGAAAGAACTCAGATGGAAGCAAATGAGATAATGAAGGTTCTTGGGAAACACCATGGAAAGGGTGAAGCCACATGGGAGCCCTGATGGACATAAGAAGACTTATCCTGTTTGTTTGCTTGCTTGATGGAATTTTGAGGGCAAAATTCTCATAAGAGGGGAAGGATGTTACAACCCCAAATTTTGGGTTCATTTAGAGAGAAATGTAATTTCTCATATTAAAGATATTTGGAAAAATAATATAATTTGTCGTGAATAAATGGATTTCGTTTAAAATAGCCTTGTTGTTTGATTTGTGGGCTTTATTGGCTATTGGGCCCAATAACAAGGAAATTCAATTAATTAATGAATAATTGAATATTTGAGAAAAGAAAGAGGTAGAAACCTCTAGAAGGCAAATCCAAGGAAGGATTTGGTGCCTCTTGGGTTCCTTGGGTTCCAAGGAGTCCAAAGTTGCATAAAGAGAGCAATAAGAAAAGAAAAGATCAATTAGATATTTCTTTATTAAGAAAGAAATTGAAAATATGATAAAATGTGGAAAATGAGTTAAAAGAGGTACAATTGATTTATCCTTGGTTGATTTTCGTATCCAAAGGATTCCTAATAATAAAAGGAATGCCAATGAGAGAAATAATAAGGGAGATAAAGAGGAATCCTCAAAAAGGAATAATTTAATGAAAAGAATTAGGGAAATATGAGTAATTGACAATTAAAAGAAGTTAAAGGCAAATCGATTTTCCCCAATAAGGGAGCTCGTGCCCTTAGGTTATCTTGAGGTCCAAGGGACCCAAAATAACAAGATAATAGCAAATGGAAAAGAAATAACAATTAAGTTTGAATAAATTAATGAATAACTTAGGAGAGAAGGAAGCCTTCTCATCCCTTGGAATTTGTTTCCCAAATTTTGTACAAAGCTAGATAATTCCAAGAAAACGTTCCCTTAAAATTTGAGACAAAAAGGAGTTATGGTTTGGGAGAAATCAATTTTTCAAGTTATCTTCAAGTTTGGGAATTATCCTGAATTTTGGGAAAATATATTTTCCTTTTGATGAACCCGGGATTTGAGGACCGTTGGATCTAAATCCAATGCTGGTCGCTCATCTTCAAAGTCCCACATGGACTGGGACGTTGTAGGTTACAGGAAGAACCTTCCATCCCTATTTTTTTCGCAATCCAGTGGATGTGCAAAGCTGTCGTTGATTTCTTTGAACTCAGGGGAGAAAACCACTGGGAGTCATCCCAAGTTTGACAAGGGTTGGCCGCGTATTGGGAAAGTTCCCAAATCTAGCAAGCCTGTTTCCCACCCTATATATAGGGGAGGTGCTTCAGGTACCAGAGCTCTCACAAATCCAACTTGTGCGTTTGGAGAGAGACGACGAGCGCAATCGTGAGGCCAATTTGAGAAATCATCATGTTCCTTCCCCTCCACGACCTGTAAACCTCGCCAGGTGGAGAGCTTCTTCGACGTACGGCTCTGACACGCACGGAAGAGAATCGAGTGCGTGAGCAGGATCGGTGATGGCTAGCGAAGACACCACAACCTTCAACGGCGTCTTAGACAGTGTAAAGGCCAGAGTCAACGGTGGAGTTGACTCGGCTGAGAACCTGTCTCGCGAGCGGCCTGAACGAAGGAAGAAGATGACCGGCCTGGTCATTTACCAAGACACCCCGACGCCTCTTCAGTATAGGTAATGGCAATTTCGTCCCTTTGCACCTTTTAATTGCTAGATCAGGTGCACGCGACCCTGGACGTTGGATCCTGAGTGGACCAACGGGCCATCGATCTAACAATCCGTGTTTTTCCAGAATTTGCTAATAAATCAAATAAAAAGGTTTTCTTTATAAAAATCATATCTTGAGCTAGAAAATTCGGATGAGAAATATGTATACATGAAAATTGATCAGAAAAATACGAGGGATCCATTAAAAATGGTTTGGGAACCTAAATCAGTATAGTTTTGTAAAAGTATATAAATTGGTTGGGAAAAGTATTAAATTATGGTTAGAAAACTTAATTGTTGATAAAGGATTGGTTTAAACATGCAAGAGAGTAAATTAGATCATTATTAACTTGTTCAGTGATAAAAATGAATCTTGATCTGTTTTGAAGACGAAGTTGTAAGAATTAGGGTTTTCAACCTGATCTTGTAATTAATGCCCTTAGAAACCCTAAGTGAGGAAGAAAAGATATAATTGATTCGAAGATTAGGGTTTTGTGGTCCAAACCTGGTCTTAGGATCTTAATAGAATATAAAATGAGATAATTAGGGTTTGATGGATATTTTGATAAAAATACAGTAAAAGTGGTAAAAAGGAAGTGAAACCCTAATTATGGTCAAGACCCTAAAAAGGGGGCTAGTAACCCTAGGACGATTAGGCCTATTAGATTTGTATACCATGATTCATGATAGAAAATATTGGATGAATATTTCAGGATTGAATTGTGCTTGTTTGATTTACTCTGGATTACTTAATTGTTTGGATTGATTCTGCACTCAAGACAGCTTGAAAGGTATGTGGTTACGCTTATGACTGCCCGAATTAGTTTTCGGGATTTTGACGAAGCTTTCATATGACTTGAATTAAATTGTTGGATGTTTTAATTCTTGCAAATTCTAAAGTGAATATGACTATCACCATTTAATATAAATGTGTAAATCCTGCACCTACATGCCACCCTGATGGAAGATGCCATAAAGGTCAGGCCCAGGAGGGTAGACCAATGGGCACCATGAGAGGTGACCCTAGACACCAAGCTCAAGAATGAGAAGGTGGTCAATGATGCAAGACTAGGGAGAACCATGAGAGGTGACTCCCAGGCACCAAGCTCGGGATTGAGAAGGTGGCCTTAAGTCAAATCCAGGGTTAGGGCAAAAGCGGTGGGGATTGTCGCATGGAAAATGTAAATTGACTTGTTAATTACCTTGATTGCAATACTTAAATTGTTAGACTTAATTTTGAAATTTTGGTTGCCCCCACATACCAGCAATTGCTGATCGATGTTTTGTTTGTCGGCGTTTTAGGTGATATCCTGAAAAACACAAACAGTAAAGCGACACATCGTGAAATTAAGAAATAAAGTGCAAGGAGGATTAGATAGAGTATTTCAAGCTGTGGATAGTTAGATTTCCAAGTTTTATAAAGGTAAGTAAAAGCTTTAATTTTTTTTTACCCAATTCCAGTTTAGTTAGTAGAATTTTATAATTATTGTTGATTATATGTTGAACCTTTGATCCTGTAAATTGATTAACGATTCCGACCTTCGGGTCTCCCTTAATTGGGGGTTACCGGGAGGCGGGGTCGTTACAGGTATGTATATGAGATCTTGGTGGCTAAGAAGGTGGAGTTGTTGGAGAGGACTGGCTTTGGTTGCATTATCTAATGCAAGATCATAGATAGACCTTATATCCTAACAAAAATTGAGCACTTTCATTCGAAAACCAGTATTTTCCATTTTGATTTTATTGCGATAGCTATCACCCCCAGTTAGTTCATCGAGATTACTGGTTTAGGGTTTGGTGGGACTCCCATTAGTTCTCTACCAGCAGACACAAGTGGGGTCGTCAACTTCTGGCTTGGATTTTAGGAGTGAATTATAAGCATATTGAGATGGCCTCTAGTTATGAAGTCAAGTTTACTTGGTTGAAGTCTACTTTATTTCATGAGGGTGAGTGAGGAGGTGCCAGTGATTGATTGTATGCAACCATGTAGGTCCAGGTGTTTATATCCATCTTGATCACTGGTTGCTTGTTTAGCAACAATCCATTGGTGGACAGAGGTCCTTCCTTTGACTGGGGTGGTGGCGTGTATGCCAATATGCTAATAAATTTTTGGAGATGTGTTATGGAAGAATTCATAGGATAGATGGTACATGTTACAAAAATATGCATAGTCTATGTAGGCTTGATTGCGGTAATCTTTTACCTATTTTGCTTGTACTTGAAATAGTTGCAAAAGACGATTTGCCTGATGTTTCTTCTTGCATATTTGGGTTTGTGAGCACTTCCGACTACATAGACCCGTCACTTTGAGTGATCAAGAGAGGTATTTGTATGCCTCCCCCCACGTTTGTCGCCATTTGTCTGACTATGCCAATAGGGTGTCATATGAGATATGGAGAGGCAAACTGGAGGCAATGATCATTGCTAAGGTATACATAATACTTTCTTTTGGACCTAGGGCTCTACAGGGGGTGAATAACACTTCAAAACTTACAAAAGAATAGTTAGATCTTCAAATTATATCAATTGAAACCAAATGCTAAAAGTAAATTTGAGGACATATCCTAACAATCATAGCAAGGGTGAGAGAGACTGAAACAAACACTTGGACAAGGTGTTTAGAGTGGTTCCAATCTCCAAACTAGGAGAGATCGTCATTCCACTTCCTAGAGAGATCAACCTCTAGGACTTTGCAACCCATGTATACTTATATTCCATTATGAGACATACAAGAAGACCACCTTACATCTAAGGGCTTACCTATCCAAGAGCTAGTTTTCTACCTCACAACAGGCCATACCCACTCTTGCAAGAAACTCAATTCCTTCTGCTAGGACATCTCCTCCATGCAACAAGTTTTCGGCCTTGAGGATTTACCCACCAAACTCCTTGGATCTTCCACCTTTTCCTTCTCCTTCACTTTGAGAAGATATTCACAACTTATTTATCCTTGAAGAAGAAGAACAACTCCTCCTTCACTCAGAGAAGATCTCTTTAACCTAAGCTCATTGAGAAAGGGGATTGGGAAGTGGAAAGATGGAGAGATTTACAAGGTAACAATGAGGTAGCTCTCATACAACATCCCTAACTCACTCATAATCATGAAATTCTTTGTAAATAAGAGAGAGAAAAGGGCTCAAAGGGGTTTAACGCACTCAACTATAGCAAGGATAAAGGAAAGCATGAACGAGAAACCTTGGAATGAACTCCAAGATGTCCTATTTATAGTTGGGGGTGTTCCTTTGAGTGTGGGATCACTTAGGAACAAAAAATAGCCATTTTACAACTTGTAACTGATCTATTTTCCTTTCTATCAACTCTCCAATGGTTGGAATCACTTTGTTTGTGTTTTTGTATAGTGCAATTGGTCACGTTTCAATAAATGTAACTCGACCGATCCACTATCTAACAAAGACAATTTTCAAACTATCGGTCGAGTTTATCCTGGGGTAACTTGACCAATCAGATGAAATCAACTTTGGTCAGAAAGTTGATCGGGCGAGTTCTGTGAGTGTACAACTTGATTAATCTAATAATTTCCAAAAATTCATCACTGATGGGTCGAGATTCAAACTCAACTGATTAATTTATTGTGACAAATTTTGCAAATAGTTTTTAAGTGATCAAACTATGGAATTAAGCATCCCTTAATTTTTGTCATCTTAGGTACAAGTCATATCATCAATGCAAATGATTAGAAAAATATTCTAAGGTGATTTGGAGTGTTTTGCCAAATTGCACATTTTGCATTACTTTTGACTTGAACTTGGACAAGCTAGGGATTGGTAAATTTGATCCTTTTCATGTACCTAATTCCTGAAATCAATCTTAAACAAACATATTAGATACATATGAATGGAATGGTTGAGTCCTTGACAAAATATGGCAATGTATAACACTCAAGTCAACATTCTCCCCCATTTTGACAATGAAAAACCATTCCTCAACATATTGAAAAGGATATGTAAAGTTATACCTTAGCCTTGTGGATTGGAAGGGGATTCATAATTTGAACAATGTGAATTTGCTCCACCTCAATTTATGCATACTATTACCTGCTTAGTTAATCTTTCTACACAAAGCTATATAATATGTATACTACATGGTGCTTTTAGCAAGTCACATGATGAAACATATACTTAGACAAGAAAAGGATCACATAGACAGTAGAAATAATATGGTTGACATTTTAGACAACAAACTTCTCTCCCCATTTTGGCATTATCAAAAAGTAAGGAGGGTAGAAGAGCATAAAAATAGGTCTTCTCCAAGCACAACCAAAAAAATCCAACCTCAAGATACAAGATGCAACCACACAACACACATCAAATAAGAGACGAGAGAGAAACAAATAGCCTATGTCATAATCAAAATATGGGTAACATACCACCAACTCATGAGATATAGTTAATTAGAGAGTAACAGTACATATGATTAAGATTACAATACATAAGCATGTTTTCAAAGCAACTACAAGCCAAAACGATGAAAACAACATGATGCTAGAAATTATACTACTCATATAATGTGCCCAGATATATTTAGTAAAAAATAGTCTAGAAAGATATATATGATCAACATCAAATGACACTAAAACTAAAACATCTAAATATTTAGGCTATCGATGTCCACAACATCATCATCGACATCATTATCATCTGCTTCAGGCTCATAGTCCTCATCTCCATCTGAAGGTGAAGAAGAGGCAACAACTTCAACTTCATCACCGTAGCCACCAACAAAGCCATCATCATCAGAACCATCCCCATGGCCAT
The DNA here is from genome assembly GCA_963693085.1 of Alisma plantago-aquatica. Lineage (NCBI taxonomy): Eukaryota > Viridiplantae > Streptophyta > Magnoliopsida > Alismatales > Alismataceae > Alisma > Alisma plantago-aquatica. Next base: position 1,911,247,362 of record OY856409.1, on the reverse strand, counting down.
TATTATCAGATGCCTCCTCGTCATCAACGACAACTTCCTCATCAACCTGGTCAGGCATCTCCTCATCTGCAAAAGGACCAAAATTGCGATTGGGCCAGGTGGCATTCTGCTCGACTCAAGTCATGTCAAGATCATGGAGCTCCTTGGCCTGAGGGAAAGTGGGAGCAGAAGTGCCAATGTCTGCAAGTAGGGTAGCTATGGGGCCATCCATTGTTTAGGAAAGAGGTATGCATGTACGGATAGAGGGGGTACTGCATAGAGTATATGTGGTATTTGGGAGTATGTACTGGAGTATATGCGGCTTTGGATTTTTTTTTCCCAACAAACTTATTATATATAAAATGATACATTGAGATGATAAATAAAAGTACAAATATTTACATTAGGCATTAATATATATTTACATATAAACATACAAATATGCATGTATGATATGCTTTTATATGTATATATTCTTATATGTGGAATGTGTTTGTAATATATGTACAAGTATTAATTTATATGTATATAAATATATGCATGTATGAAAATTTGAATAAATGAAAATGATACATACATGTCCAAATATGTGTGTTCATATGTTGGTATAACATATATGTATGATTTATATATTTCAGTTTAGCAGATATGTATGTATACATATGAAAAATGTCAAAATGTGTTCATATAAATGTACCAATGTGTGAGGAAATTATATATGTATTACAATGTATACATATAAATTAATGACGATATATTTAAATTTTAATATCTAATGAAATGTGTATATATATGTATCCATGTATGTAAGAAATGTGTGGACAAAAGTTGTGGGCTTTTCAAAAAGTAGAGTTTAATCTTTTTGTTTAATCAGGCAAGCATGAAGATATGCAGCCCATGACCACTTAATGAACCGATTAGTAATATGTGGTATAGTAGGGTGATCAAATAGGCATAATCAGGAGTATATGTAGTTGTACGGCCCGATTTTCCAAAGAGTGGAGCCAGTAGGTAGAGGTATCACTCAAGGGGTAGGTGTAGGGGTAGGTCCACCACTAATAGAGGATGTAGCAGTGGAAGAAGTAGGTGGAGGAGTTGGGTAGAAGAGATTATATGCATAGGAAGCATAATCATCATATGGGTAGGGAAGGTAGGTAGGGTAAGAATTGGCATAAGAGAGGTTCATTGTTGACATGATCTGGCAAAGATCCGGATGCAAGCGCTCCATAACATGTACGTTGTATGCCTACTAATGTAACGTGTAACCCATGAGGGATTCATTGGATACATGAGATGAGGCGCAGACTGGTCTGGATAGAGGTGGAGTTAGAGGTTCCTGGCTGGAGGTAGAGGCTCTAGGTTTGGTTGAAGAAGATTTAGTCAAAAAAGTTTTCTTGACAGTGGTATCACTGATACAAACTCCATTTTCTAGAAGGTTTATAATGAAATTCATGAAAAAGAGACTTCTCAGTCGCAGAGGTGAAGAGACCACATATCAAGACTAGGTAGGGAATGTGTGTGCCTCGGGTATTCTTCCCAGAGTCAAAACAAGTCATATGGTGGAGAATGTATCTGGAGCACTTGTCTCCTATGTTCTTCAAAAGACAAAACATAATTACTACGATATTCACTGCAATTTTAATTTGATTCTTTTTGGGGTGAGTATTGCAGTTGACTACCAAATAAAGTATGCAATTTTTGAGACCCAAGGAAGATGATGGGGATGGTGAATTTCTTCCTATAAGGTGTCTGAGGCTTCTTCAAGAACTTATGAATATCATGAAGAGTAATATCATATTTCTTGTAAAAGGTCTCAGGCTCGAGAAGGTCAAAACACTCATGATAGTCTTTTCTCCACGTGTCAGTTACCTCAATACCATTAAAATACATATTCAACGAATTTTAGGAGAAATAAACTCGACCAAATGGCTTTTTGCAAAAGCCCTCGACAACCAATCAGTCGAGTTGGAAATTTGATCGATAGAAGTTTTATCGCAAACTTAAAAGTTCTTGTTTCTAGCTATTTGAATGCTAATTAAATTTATTTTTTTGGTCCATTTTGCATTTTATACATACTTACACACGTATCACTCATCATTGTGTACTATTTAGTGATAAAACCATTGTTTGCAAAAAAAACCAAAAGAAGCAAAAAATAAGATAAAAGAACATCAAATTTTAGCACATTAGCAAGCAAGGGTGATCAAGACATGAGAAACATATAGGATAGATAATAATTAACTAGAGGTCATATTAGATTCATCCCAAGTAGTTGTGAGTAGCATAGATCTAATAAAATTAAATTTCTCTCTAGCTAGAGGTTTAGTAAAAATGTCCGCCAACTTATTTCCCGTCTCCACATGCATGATATAAATATCCTTCTTGGCAATGTGATCATGAAGAAAATGATGACATGCCTCTATATGCTTGTCTCTACTATGCAATATCGGATTATAAAATAAATTGATTGTGCTATTATTGTCACAAAAGATAGGAGAAGCATCAAAATAAATGTCAAAGTCTTAGAGCATTTGCTTCATCCATAGAACCAGGGAATAAGGACTCCCAACTGTAATGTATTCATCCTCGATTGTTGATAGAGCCATTCTGCTCTATTTCTTGGATAACCAAGACACCAAGCATGGTCCTAGGAGGATGCAAGTGACACTTGTGCATTTTCTATCAATCAAACATCCTATATAATCAACATCACTATAAAGAAGTAAGAGTGAAGTCCCTTGACTTAGAATGCCATAGTCCAAAATTTTGGGTTTTGGCTAAGTATCTTAAAATCCTCTTAACAACTATAAGATGTGATTTCTTAGGACTTGATTTAAATAAAACACAAAAGCCAAAAATAACATTATGTCAAGTCTAAAGGAAGTTAAATAAAGTGAACTTCCAATCATACATCTATAGAGCTTCTCATCCACTTTCTCACCTTCTTCATTTCTATCAAGTTTCGCGGTGTTTGACATGGGGGTGTCCATTGGCTTGGTATTCTCCATCCCAAAGCACTTGAGTAGCTCATTTGTGTACTTTCCTTGGTTGATGAAGTTCTCATCTTTAGTTTTCTTTATTTGAAAAATGAGGAAGAAAGTAAGCTCACCCATCATGCTCATATCGAACTCAATTTCCATAAGATCACTAAAATCCTTGCAAAGAAAAAGATTAGTTCTTCCAAAAATAATATCATCAACATAAATTTGAATGATAAGAAAATTGTTAGAATTGTGTTTGAGAAACAAGGTGGAATCTACTTTGTGAATGATATAGCCATGATCTATCAAAAAGTTCTTTAGTTTCTCATACCAAGCTTGAGGTTCTTGTGAGACCATAGAGAGCTTTTTGCAAAAGATACACATGGTTAGGCAAACTATCATGTTCAAATCTAGGAGGTTGTGAACCATACACTTCCTCCTCAATAGTACCATTCACAAACACACTTTTAACATCCATTTGATATATAAGGAAATTTTTGTAACTAGCAAAAGCAAGAAACATTCTAATGAACTCAAGGCTAGCTACAGGTGCATATGTTTCATCAACATCTATGCATTCCTACTGATTGTAGCCTTGAGCGACAAACTTTTCTTTTTTTTCTTACCACCTTTCCACTTTCATCTAGATTGTTGTGGTAGATCTACTTGGTGCCAATGAACTTTCTATCACATTGTATTGGCACTAGAGTGTACACTTTGTTCTTCTTGAATTGGTCAAGTTCTTCCTGCATGGCTAGGATCCAATCATAATCCCCAAGAGCTTCTTTGACATTCTTTGGCTTGACTTGTGAAATGAAGGTGTTGTTGCCTTGTTCTTTGTTGTAGGCAGCCCGCGTCTTCACTCTTTCAAAGGGGTCACCTGTAATTACCTTTTTAGGATGATTCTTTGCAAAGTGGGGGTTGGATGCTTCTTTTCATTATCTATCTCTTCTTATTGAGAGACCAAATCTTTTCCTCTTTGCGCGATGTTGAGTTCTTTCACGATAGGAATCACTTCATCTCAAACATCATCCTTAACAATATCCTTAGAAATGAAGGGGTTAGTTTCAATAAATTTGACATTTGTAGATTATTTTAATTGAGATAGATCAACATTATACACTCTATAAGCCTTGCTAGTAGTGCTATAGTTGAGAAAAAAAAGCCTGGCATGATTTTGGATCAACTTTGTCAAGAGAATTTTTCATGATCAATACAAAACAAGCATGATCCTAGACATTTCCTATAGTGACCTATTCTTCCTCTCTACAACCCTATTTTGTTGAGGTGTTCGAGGTGAATAAAACTTATGTTCATATCCAAACTCTTCACAAAAACATTCAAAAAGATCCTTTTCAAATTCTCCCCCAAGATCACTACATATGGAAACAATGTGGCAAGAAGCTTCATTTTCAACACATTTACAAAAGCTAGAGAAAATATTAAGAGTATCACTTTTAGAAATGAGAAAGAAGGTCCAAGTATATCAAGAGAAATCATCAAAAATAACAAGATAATACTTGGAACCACTAAGCGATAGAGTTCTCATAGGTCCACATATATCAATATGGAGACGTTCAAGAGCTCTCTTGGTACTAAGGACTCCTTTGGATTTGAATTAGGACTTATTTTGCTTTCCTTGGATACAAGGTTGGCATTCCTCATCGTTTTTAAAATCCAATTTGGAAAGTCCCTTGACCATCTCCTCTTTTCTCAACTTCTTCAATTGATGCATATTTACATGACCTAGTTGACAATGCCAATGAGAAATATTATTCAAATTAACTACAAGGCATCTACTAACAATAGGATTAATAGAGTCAAGCACAATGACATAAAGATTACAATTCCTAGTTCCCTTATATATGACATTGTAAGTGAGGAAATCTAGGAGAAATCATTCAAAAGAAGTAAATAGCACAAGGTAACCATTATCACATAATTGACTAACAATTATTCAATTGTAATGTAGGTCATCCACAAAGTGAACATTCTTGATACACAAGGATTCACCTACATTACCCTATACTTTTACCTTACATTACTTGTTGTCCCTGAAAGTAACCGATCCTCCTTTCTTCTTTGTGAAATTATTGAAATGGCTTATATCACATGTCATGTGCTTTGTGCAGCCACTATCAACAATCCATTTTCCTTTTCCTTCAAGAAAGGAGACTGTCGATTTCCAACTCAAAAATTTGGGATCTGGAGTTATCTTTGGGACCCATTTCATCTTAGGATTGGTCTCCTTAGGCTTGTATGGACAATAAGTAAAATAATGATCATCACTCTTGCAATGAGAACAAATTAGAGGATTCTTTGAGCCAGAAGACTCTCCAATGAAAAGAGGAGTTTTGTTACTCCTTTTCTTACCTTTGGCCTTACTCTTTCCCTTCTGACCTCCCCCTATAAATCCCAAACCACTAGTACCACTTTGTTTGGTAGAGTGATCAAGGATTTCATTTAGGGAGTTTTTCCCTTTTATGAATTTCTATAGAGAGGCTCTAAGTCTATGATTGTCATTAGTGATAGAGATAATAATGGAAGACACACTATCAAGGTCATCTCTAACATGAACAAGGTCAACCTCTAAATAGAGTACTTTAGTCAAATAAGAATCTTTTTCAAGAGTAATAGAAGCAACATCATTCCTAGTAAAAATAGGTCTAGAAGATAAATCATTAACTTGACCATGTAACCTAACATTTTCATATTTAACCAGTTGAACTTCTTTGAGATAAGCATATCTCTCATCTTTATGAGCATTACTAACAAGCATAAGTTCAATATTTTTAGTTTTAACTAACTCAAGCTCATTAAGTAACTTTTGGTTATCTTCCCTAAGAGATGCAATATTCTTAAGATAGACACCATTCTCTACTTGAACTCCATTGTATTGGAGCTCAAGATCAAGAAATTGGCCTTGCAAGGAACCAATTCTCTCAAGATGAATTTTCCCATTTTGCTCAAGAATATCATGTTTAGCATACAAGTCATCAATGATTTTACCCAACCTCTTCTTTTTAGATTTACATTTGGAATAAGAGAATTGGGTAGTAGTAATCATATCAATAAGAGTTTCTTTAGCCAACTCATGCAAACTTACCTCACTTACCACACCAATTGCTTCACTTGTGGAGGCCATGAGTGCAAGGTGGCATACTCTATCTTCATTGGAGCTTGAGCCACTAGAAGATGAGCCTTTCCAAGCTGCATGAGTTGTGTCTTTGTACCTCCTCTCCTTCTTGTCCTTCCTCTTTTATTTTGTATCTTTCTTGTAATCCTCCTTCTTGGAGCTGCTCTTGTGATGTGACTTTCTAGCCTTAGGACATTCACTCTTGTAGTATCCTTTTTTACCACACTGGTAGCACCTTAGAGTAGATGAAGAAGATTACTTTCCTTCGAAGTGATTTCCCTTGGAGAAGTTGGCTTCATGCTCACTAGGGCCATCATCTTCACTAGAGGGGGAGGTAGAGGTCTGGAAAGCAAGTTGTTGCAGAATGAGAGCCTCCACTTGAGCTTTGAAGGCACTATCTTTGGTCTTCCTTGATTCTTTTTCTTCTTGATTTGATTCCTCTTATTGCTTGTCAATTCTTGGCTCATGATCTTGTAGATTGCCAATAAGATCCTTGGTATTAAGATCACCTAGACTTCTTACTTCTTCAATGGAGGTCACCTTTGACTCTCATCTCTTTGGAAGAGCCTTAGGATCTTTGAATTGATTGCTCCTCTATCCAAAGTATGTCCTAACACAGCTAGGCTATTGATGATGATGTTGAGTCTTGAGTACATCTTGGCAACTACTTCTTTCTTCCACATCTTGAAGTTTTCTAGGAGGCTGTTCAACATGTAGATCGTTGATTCCTTCACTTGCTTTGTGCCTTTATTAGTGATGCACAACTTGTCCCTTATCTCATAAGTTTTGTCCCATGAGGAGATGTTGTTGAACTCAGAAGGAGTGAGGGCATCATAGAGGATGCTAATTGCTTTGGTATTGAGATGAGAATTCTTTAGAGTTGCTTCAACCCAAGTTGATAAAGCTCCATTCGACTTCTTGTAGGGTGGAATCATCACTGTCCACACATCAAAGTTCATCCCACAAATGTAAAATTGCATCCTCCGCTTCTCATAGAGGAAGTTGGTGTCGTCGAAGACCGGGGGTGCGCATGGAGAAGCCTTCCTCTAGGTTTAGGGAACCAAGTAGGTTCTCATCCATCTTCTCATATAGTATGAGATTTTTTGAAGAAGATCCTTGCTCTGATACCACTTGTTGGATCTAGGTCTCTAGAGGGAGGGGTGAATAAAGCTTCAAAACATGCACAAGAATAGTTAGACCTTCAAATTATATCAATTGAAACCAAATGCTAAAAGTGAATTTGAGGTCCTATATAAACAAGCATAGAAAGGGTGAGAGAGAGCAAAACAAACACTTGGATGAGGTGTTTGGAGTGGTTCCAATATTCAAACTAGGAGACTGTCAGTCCACTACCTAGAGAGGTCAACTTCTAGGACTTTGCAATGCATGTATACTTATATTCCATTGTAATACATACAAGAAGACCACCTTACATCTAAGGGGTTACCTATCCAAGATCTAGTCTTCTACCTCATAACAAGTCTTACCCACTCTTGCAAACAGCTTGATTCCTTCACCTAGGACATCTCCTCCTAGCAACAAGTCTTTAGCCTTGAGGATTTACCCACCAGGCCCCTTGGATCTTCTGCCTTATCATTCTCCTTCACTTGGAGAAGATCTTCACACCTTCTTCAGTCATGAAGAAGAAGAACAACTCCTCCTTCACTCGAAAAAGATCACTTCAACCTTTGCTCATTGAGAAAGGGGAATGGAAAGTAGAAAGATGGAAAGCTTTACAAGGTAACAATGAGGTAGATCTCTTACAACATGCCTAACTCACTAATATATAATCATGAAATCCTTTGTAAAGAATGGACAGAAAGGGGCTCAAAGGAGTTTAGCACACTCAACTATAGCAAGGACCAAGGATAGCATGAATGAGAAACCTTGGAATGAATTCCAAAAGGTCATATTTATAGTTGGGTGTGTTACTTTGAGTGTGGGATCACTTAAGAAAGAAAAATAGTCATTTTACAACTTGCAACAGATCTATTTTTGTTTCTAACAAATCTAAAATGGTTGGAATCACGTTTTTTGCATTTTCTGTAGAATTCATTCGATCAAGTTACAATAAAGGTAACTCGACCGATCCACTATCTAATAAAGCCAATATTTCAAACTATCAATCAAGTTTTTCTTGGGGTAACTTGACCAATCAGCTAAAATCAACTTTGGTAAAAAAGTTGGTCAGTCAAGTTTTGTTAGTGTACAACTCGACTGATCCAATCATTTCCCAAAATCCATCATTGATCGGTTGGGATTCAAACTTGACCGATTAAGTTGTAGTGACACATTTTCCAAAATGATTTTTAAGTGAGAAAATGATGGAATTAAGCGTCCCTGATTTTTTTTGGAAAATTATGGTAAATATATTTCCCAACCCCTAAAAAGGGGGCAAAGTACAAGCTTCACAATTCATGAGGTTTACAAAGGAAAGAAAGGAAAACATCCTATCTATGCCTCGAAACTATATTGCTCAATAAATGAACTCACATCAAGGACCACTTTCTACTGATTACAGGAGATATTCCAGGAAGTTTAGTTTTGTAGTAATCATATAGATGTTTAATCTAATTGTGAAGCTTGTGGAATAGGACTAGGGTATCTAGCTTGAGACCCTAATGTTTCCTATAATTCCTCTTTGACCAGATACGGTGCACACAACCAGTTAAAGCCCATAACTCAATAGTCCCATTATTCTTCAATCTACTGTCAATGTACGTGACACATTAAGATAGGGTATAGGGGAACCTCTTGTTAAGCTTAAGTGGAGATCTGCCCCACATGTATCTCTAGTAGCTACAAGCTCCAAAGAGATGTTCATCCCATTCCACTGCAAGAAGGCACATGGGGAAATAAGGCTTAGATACAGTAGACCATTTGGATATTTTGTCCATAGTAGGAAGGACATTCTTTATCATTTTGAAGGTAGTAAGGATCCAACAAGGTTGGTGATGAGGAAGCAATAGATTGGAATAGACTGGACTATCTACCAATGTTTTTTGGCTACTGGTCCATAGAGCAGAGTCATTAACTTGAAGATATCTTAGATGCACACCAATTTGTGCCATCAAGTAGATCCTTTGTGACTTGGATAGCTCTTGAAATTCAAACCATACCTCCTAGTAATCCAAGTACTCCAGGTTCCAGAATCATTCAGAAGACTACATATTCTCTTTAGAGTGTGGAAGTTAACTAAATGTTCAAGTAGTTTGAAACCAAGACCACATTTCTTATAGAGGATAAGATAGCTTAGACCAGATAGTTGGATGGATCGGGCTACCCCATATGAAATTTGAAATGATGATCTTCATTCTCTTTATAACAAATAAAGAGAGCTCACCTTGTCTCATCCAGTGATTGACTAAACCCATAGCATAATATTTGATCAAAGTAATGTGCCCGGCCATAGAGATCTTCACTCCTAGCCAACTAGATATCATGTCTCTCAACCTATCGAGATAGACATTGAAATGTTTCCTTCTGAGATTGCCCCCCCCCCCCCGCCATTAGAAAACCAAGGTATTTGGTAGACCAATCTTCTTTCTGGATGTTTAAACAACTCACCAGTGATTCCTTGTGATGGAAAGAAGTTGATAGATATATGTGGGTGTTTTGAGTGTTGCATTACATGCCAGAGACCAAACTCTAAAAGTAGATCCTTAAGAAATAGTAAACTTCTTTGTCTACCTTCAACAAAAATGAGTACATCGTCTACAAATAAGAGATGGCTAAGAGGTTTAACTCAATTAATAGGGTAGTATTTGATGCATCTCTTTTCATAAGCCATCTCAAGAATTCTACTAAGTCCATCCATAACAATGGAGAATAGTAGGGGAGAGAGGGTATCACCTTGTCTAAGGCCATTGGAAATTTTCAAGAAACCTATGGAAGAGCTATTAATTAGTAGGGAAAATGAAGGGGTTCTAACACATTGTTTGACTAAATTGATACATTGATCACTGAAGCCAAGACTGTGAAGGCAATTCCATAAATACGACCACTGAACACTATCAAAAGCCTTGGAGATATCAAGTTTGACACATGATATAGGTGGAATATTTATGCGATTGAAGTTAAGAGTAAATTCAGTAGCCAATAAGGAATAATCATCAATGCTATGACATTGAATGAACACTACTTGACTTGGAGAAATCTTCTTGGCAAAGACATTAGAGAGCATGCGATAATTATGATTGTAATGATCTTCTAAAGCATAGTTAAATAAGAAATTGGCCTAAAGTATGTTGGTGAGGCAACAATATATTTTTTAGGTATGAGAGCAAGGAACCTATGGTTTATTTTGTGAACCATGTTACCACCATTGAAGAACCAAGTGATTTCTTTAAAGAGGTTAGCCTTGATGAGATTCCAATTTTCTCTATAAAAGAAGCCGTTAATACCATCTGGTCCTAGGCTCTTATTAGGGCCAATGCTCCAAACTACATCCTGAATCTCTACTTAATCTAGTGTTTTACAAAGAAAAGTATTACTTCATCATTCATAGTGTTAATCTAGTTGAAATTTAAAATATATCGGGTGAGGCAACCTAGTTGTAGAGACCTTCAAAGTAAGATTGTGTTTCATTAGCCATGCCTTTGTCATATTGGATTTCATTCCCATGAACACCAAATAATCCAGTGATAGAGTTAATGGCTTCACGTCTCTTTATGATGGAATGATACATTTTTTTGTAACTGTCACCATTAGCTATACAGTTTGATCATCTTCTTTGCCACATAATTTTTTCTTCAGCTTTAGCAAGAGTTCCAGCTTGTTGTAGGTAATCTTTTCAGCCTCAATGAGGTCAACATTTGTAGGAGAACGACACAAAGTAGAAGAGATATCATTGAATTCCCTAAACTCTTTAGCAATTAGATTACTAAGGTTCACATACTTCTTCAACCAACCTTTAACTTTTTCTTCACTAGTTTTAATTTATAGTTAAAAGAATAAAGGGGGTTACTAATGATATAAGAATTCCAAGCCTCCTTGATGATATCACGACAACGTGGACATTCCATCTAGAAGTTCAGAAATTGAAAGGGTTTCTTCTTGTGAGTGATGTTCTTCATGTTGATGTTGATTTTCAAATGATCAGAATAAGAACATGTGATGATTTTGGTTTTGGAACCAGGAAACTTGGAGAGACAATCATTGTTAACTAAGGTTCAATCAAGCTTACAACCTATGAGCTTTGCAAAACCTTGTTTATTATGCCAAGTGAATAAATTGTTTCCCACACTAGGTAATTCTATAAGATTATATTTTTTAATAGCAGTATTAAAGGAGCTAAGGATGAAAAAGAGAACCTCTAGTCCTCCAAATTTCTCCTCCCTCTTCTTAATGTTATTGAAATTACCTGTAACAAGCCAAGGATCATTAATAGTAGAAGAAAGAATCTCAAGATCCCTCAACAGCCTTGAACATTCCTGGAGTTGATTTCTAGCATAGAAAAAAAGTGAGTGAGAGACAAAGACCTCCTTTATTGATACATTGTACTGTGATATGCTCATCATTCATGCAAAGAGGAAGGATATCCCAATATTTAGGGTTACACCCTACATAGACTCATCCATTAGGGTTATGCATATGATTAGAAATCCATTTCCAGCCTATAGGGAAGAGTCTGGAAGATGTATGAATCATATTTATTTTTAGTTTTGATTCAACAAAGATAGAAATAGATGCCTTAGCTTCAAATATTGTTCTCCTCACCTCTCTCTTCTTGTGTAGTTTGCCTGACCCACACACATTAGTCATGATGAAAGTCTTTAACAACCTCTAGAAGAGGAACATGTCCTATGCGACACATCATCCTTGGAACATTGAGGTGACTTGCTAGCCTCCTTATTAGTGTAGTTTTCAACATTCTTGGATACAGAACCGCTATTACTAACCTCTAATGTAGAATCCTAAGGACTGGTTACGTCTATGACTTTGGTATACACTTCAGTTTCCACCAAAGAAACTTCTTTCTCAATGACCCTTGATTCGTCTCCCTAACTATTGTCTCTGACGTCAGGACTATCATTGGGAATGATAATCGAATTAGGTCTGTCTCCATCATCAATAACTTCATCGTGTAGATTTGCAAACTTGTTACTCATAGTAACATTATCCACCTTATCATAAGACTTAGTGGTGCATTTTCCTTTGTTGACTTGTTCCCATTAATGGTTCACCTTTTGATTGTCTTATTTAGGAGCTTCCTCAGTAGGTTTGAGGGGATAGTCATTGTGGCTATGGACGAATACTTTATAGCCAGGGCACCTTCTTGGAATGTATTCATAGTTAATGTTGATAGGAATCAGGTGTCTCTTGGGTAGGTTGACCCATATATCAGTAGGCAACTCTTCATCAGCATCAAGTTCCACCAAAGCCCGAACTTCTCCAAGTAATTTTTGGCCAATAGATTTATAGTCAATTCTCAAAAATTTCCCTACTCCACTCTCCACAATGTTGATGACTCTTGGAGAACAGTTCCTTCCCATACTAGGTATACTGATCTAAATCAGGACCGTTCTAAAGAAATATTTATGTAAATCATCCCCCATTTTGTAATCTTTGACGACAACTAGTCTGTTGTAAAACTAATGAGGACCCCCCTTGATGATGCTTTTCTTATCTTAAGATGAGTTGAATCTCAGAAGGAAGAACTTATCAGGTTTTGAGAAGAGGTCGAAACCTCTCTTATGTTTCCATAATTTTTTAATCCAAGTGAGGAGATGGTAGTAATAAGGACGTTTACCCATAACATACATGATAGCAGTATGCTCCCAACATTTCTCCATCGCATCATATGTGGGATCATCGATCGTAACAAACCTTATTCCATCGATCTTCTCTAGAGGAGTGTGGTCATGTTCATGGAAGGTTTTCACCCATCCAAGAATCTAGCTCCAGGTCTTCTTGGTAATTTTAATGGTAAGTTGAGTGACAGACGTATCCATCTGACAAGATCTAATAGAGAGGGGAAGAGAAGTCCCCTCCCCCTCCATGGATCTTCGAGGTCAGTCAGAGCGGTGCAAACCCTAATAGAGCATGCATTCACAAGGATATAACTTTCCAATTACTTGGGTAGAAATGATGATTTTTTCTCATATTAGTTACAAGTCATATCATCAATACAATTGATTACAAAAATATTCTATGGTGATTTGGAATGTTTTCCCAAATTGCACATTTGCATTTCTTTTGCCTTGAATTTTGACAAGTTAGGGCATGGTGAATTTGATTCTTTTCATGTACCTAATGCCTAAAATAAATCTTAAACAAACATATTAGATACATATGAATGGAATGGTTAAGTCATTATCAAAATATGGACAATGTATGACTCTCAAGTCAACACTTTCATCACAATATCATATCATGCATCTACCTTTAGCTGACTACAATTCATTATTTTTCCTAGGTCCATTTCAGGATCTTTTACAGGATCATGTGTGGTTTGGTGACCACGTTTTATACAACCTTCTTTGAGGCTTTGTCTTAAAATGTTGTGATAAAGTGAGTTTCTTTAATCTTGTTCAATTGCTATTTATCCATCATTTATGCTCACTCATGACCTCAATTTATTATTTCTCGACTACTTAATCTATATTGCCACTCAATTTTGAAATATAATGACCAATATGAATTTTATGCACCTTGTGACACTACAACTTAGGTCAATTGATCACTTAATACAAATTAGTAAGTTTCATCATGTAACTTTATCTATTGACTATCAAAATTCTTTTATGAATTCTATACATCATTTTGAACTTGTGGTACAAATTTCATCTCAGTTGGATGCTCCTACACTTTTCTATGATTTCTTGAAGTTCATGTGTTAAAAACCTCTTTATTTGACATTTTCCAAGTCAGCTATCCTTGTCAAGCTAAGGGGGCAAACCTTGGCCCTTGGATATGTTCCCCACAGATCACGACCTCATCAAGTAGCCAGAGGCTTGTATTCTACCTCTCCACTGATTGTAGGGAAGAGAAAGGGAATCAATTATAATCAATAAATCAACTATATGACTATATTACAAAATTCTAATCACACAAAAACCTTCATCCTACAATTTTGCGCCTGACTAACCCTACTTTGAATAGTTTTAATGCATCATTATTCCATCACAAGGAGATTCTCACTCATCACTCTCACTCCAATGGCCGTGGATAGATCCCAAATCCTATCTAGCCCTATACCAACCCCTCAATCCTATAAAAGACCCCCCAATGATCGTCGCCACTGTACTTTTCTAGAATCCCTCGTCTTTGTGCACTATCTCAGTCTTGAAACCCCCAATACCTCTCCTTTTCTATCTTTGGCCTGAATGGTGCCACTATGACGTGGCTTATATTATCGCACTAACAAACTCACTTAGGGTTGAAATCCCTAAGTTTGTAACCAAAACAACATGCAATAATACCACCCCCAAGCGAACGGTTCTTATCACTGTATAGTTGAGGATCAAATCCCAAAGGACAACATTTTTAAGAATCTTTCTCTAGTCGAATCTAGTTGAATCAAGACTAATATTTAGAACAAGGTTTGTTGATTTTAATTAAACTAAATACGAGGAAAGTAAAATAGCAGGATTAAAGGTTGATTGAAGATTAATGATGAAAATCGCTGGGATGGTCCCGGGTTTCACCACCACTACACATGCAATCACATCAAACATCAAACATCCAGGCAAGATATAACCATGCAAATAGAGCTGCTACAGAACCCCCGTACGGGCGTCAGGTCTGCGTAAGCATCACCTTAGGTATCAGATGTCTCGTCACCATCTAGATCACATACTTACAGCTCCTAAGATACAGAAATCCAAATGAAGTTATGGGCCCCCTATACTGGCGTCAGGCACACAAAAGCATCATCGTGGGCTAGATGGCTCGTCACCACGCGGATCATACACTTACGACCTCAAGGAATCCCATTCTATTTCTAGTTTGGGAGTCAACCACGTTAATCGACATTCAAAACCTACGCATTGAAGTTCTCGCAACATAGGAAACGAACAATATATATGCAAGCAGGTGATCAATCCACAAGCACTCATCGACGATTAACAACGAAATGAAAGGTTATATACATGCCATGGAATGTTTAATAGTGAGATATGAAAGCATGGGCAGCGGGGCCAGTCCCCGCACCCCAGCGAAAGTAAACTACTCACTCATGATGAGAGAAACAAGAATAACAAGAGAGAGAAGTTTCTGCCATGAGCATGGTGAAGAAGATGATCGCAGCTCGGTGGAGAAACGGTCTTCTACACAACGTCAGAGCAGATCCGGAAGAGGAGAGAAGTACACCATGACAGACAGGGTGGATCTTCTCTCTCCACCTTCTTATTCTTCTTTTTGTCCTCGCTCGCAGCAGGATGACAAGCTCGTGGATGAGATGGCGGCGTAGAAGTGGCACATACACAGCAGATCTAGACCCAAATCTAGATCTAGATCCGGATCTGGATGAGATGGCTTGCAGATCTTAGTCTTCACTCCAGATCTGGGTGAACAGGCCGCAAAACCACCACGGGGGCAGGTTCTTGGCTATGGAGATCGTCTCCTTAGGCCCAGGACAGACCTGTAGCCTAACGACGTCTGGAGATGATCCTTTGACTGACTGGAGTCGAGTTCTATTTATAGGCAGGCTGGGCACCGACTTAAAATTGTGACCTTGTCATTTCTACAACGGGTCACAGCTTTTGTCGTGGTCACGTCATTTTTCATGGTCGCGGCATTTGTCGGGGTCGCGACATTTGTCGTGGTCGTGGCTTTTTTCGTGGTCACGACTTTTGTCGTGGTCGCGTCATTTGTCATGGTCGTGACTTTTGTCATGGTCGTGGCTTTTGTCATGGTCGTGGCTTTTGTCACGATCACGACTTTTGTCACGGTCGCGACTTTTGTCGTGGTCGCGGCATTTGTCATGGTCGTGGCTTTTATCGTGGTCGCGGCATTTGTCATGGTCGCGACTTTTATCGTGGCTGAGAAGACCGCGAACTGTTGGCTTAGAAATGATTGTGACCAGGCTCTATGAATCGCGACTAGGTCAAGCCGGGAGAAGAAGGGGATCCACTGACTGCTACTGACCCCAAGCACGCTCGAACAGACCAAGGCCCAAAATAGAGTATTGGGCTGTGGAGACAAGACCCAAATGCCCAAAGTGACCTGCACAAAGGTGCAAAAATTCAATAAAAATAGGGATCATTCTAATTAAGCCAAGTGAATGAACATGTTAGAAGATAAAGTCGATAAAAGCATGAATGCAACAAAAACTGGGCTAAACAAGATGATTGAACCAAGATGAATATGCATTCATCAAAATACCCCGAACTTAAATGTTGCTCGTCCTCGAGAAACATGAAATCTGAAACGGTCGCCAAATGAATACTTTCGAAACGTGTGACTGCCTCATCTTCACATCACGATTATTTCTTTTCTGCTCGATATGACTAAGTGACAACATCCTGAGACAACATAACACATTTTACCATATCTTCATTTCTAAGTTCGCTTCCCAATATCACTTCCTCTCTACTTTTTCCAAAATCAAGCATGTCAGAGAGTTTCGTAAGAGTCCAGAGATACCCACAGAACAACAAGTATGCACCTGATTTGACACTGGTATTTTTATGATTGGGGAGGCATTCATTGTGCCTTTAGGTGGAAAAGGGAGTGAAGGGTGGTATGCAAGGAAGAAATAAATCTCTCCTCTATTCAACTCCAGATTTTTATTATATGATTTGCAATTTCATTAATTACATTTTTTTGTGTGAATCTCTCCTCTATTCGACTCGAGATTGCTTTTCTTTTTGTGTGTGCTTAGGCATCTTTTCTTGGTGATACGCCCCTATTTCATAGCGAGGGGTATGGAAGAAGCATAAAGAGAGAGAGAGAGTGTGCCACCCCAAACTTAGGGTTTGGCACTATATTGGCTATTTTTGTTTGTTTTTTATGAACGAAGGGGTAAGAAGATGATAGAAGAAGTGTAGAAAAGAGTTCAGATCATAATGCAACTTGATTTACAATCCAGTGCACCGGGTTGTTCTCCTAATCATACTCTTCTCAAATAATGACTTGATGAGGATCCGGTGGAGATTCCATGCTATTGTTCCACTAGTTAGATAGGAAGCACAACGTGTTTGATCCCTCTCAGTTTGACAGATACTTGCCATATCTACTGATCATGATGTTAGGATTCATAAGCTTCACACGGTGATTTCTAATCATAGGCTAGTTTCAGAAATTGTTCTCCTTGAGGCTTCGCTTCAAATAAGCAGGGTGTAATGATTCAAAACAACATGGGAAAATGGGATAGTCGGCTATGTAAAGGCTTTGATTGAAACAAAAGCGTCACAACTTCATCAAGTTTCTATACAAATTGCTATGAAAACTTGGTGAAAATTTTGAAAATTTTTGAAAAAATTGCTCAAAATTGCGACAACATTTCAACGATGAAATCTTAAGATAGGAG
Organism: Alisma plantago-aquatica; assembly: GCA_963693085.1. Lineage (NCBI taxonomy): Eukaryota > Viridiplantae > Streptophyta > Magnoliopsida > Alismatales > Alismataceae > Alisma > Alisma plantago-aquatica. The sequence goes on along the minus strand of OY856409.1, from coordinate 1,911,229,793 downwards.
AGGGTGGAAAGTATAGTATGTACCACCCACCCTCCAACCCGAACTTAGAAATTTGCTTGTCCCGAGCAAGCTCTAAATCCTAGATGGAGGGGTAAACTTGTGCCGGTTGGTCCACCAGATTCGGTTGCATTCCTTTCGGCGACGCGTCCTCCATCTGAAATATCAAAAATGGAACCTTACAGAACTTAAGATTGCATCTTGCAATGCATTGTCTATTAGGTGCAAAATTTTCTATAAACGAAACTAAAAGTAAAAACTAAGTGAAAGATCGGGTTGCCTCCCGACAAGCGCCTTTGTTTTACGTCGATGGCTCGACGTGATTTCTTTAGCTCTCTGGTAGGTATGTCTGTTTGGATAGATTCATAAATTCATCAGTGCTGGTATCAGCTGTGGTGAAATATCTCTTCAAGTGTTGGCCATTTGCCACAAAATCACCTGACTTCTCACTCCATAAGGTAAATGCACCATGTCGATAGATGCTTTTGACAATGTATGGTCCCGACCATCGAGAACGGAGTTTTCCTGGGAATAACTTCAGTCTTGAGTTGAACAACAGAACTTGGTCTCCTACATGAATGTCCTTCCTCTTCAGATGACCATCGTGCCAAAGTTTCGTGCGTTCCTTGTTGATTCGTGCATTCTCGTAAGCTGTCATCCGAAGTTCATCCAACTCTTGAAGTTGCAGAATCCTAGCTTCGCCGGCTTTCTTAATGTCAAAATTCAGCTGTTTTATTGCCCACCATGCTTTATGTTCTAGTTCCACGGGCAGGTGACATGATTTTCCATAGATAAGTCTCAAGGGTGTTGTTCCAAGAGGAGTTTTGAACGTAGTTCGGTAGGCCCATAAAGCATCATTGATTTTCACTGACCAATCCTTTCAGTTGTGTCCTACTGTCTTTTCCAAGATAGCCTTGAGTTGACGGTTCGAAACCTCTACCTGCCCACTTATTTGTGGGTGGTAGGGGGAAGCTACCTTATGTGTTACACCATATCTTATCAACAATGCTTCAAAGCTTCTTTCTAGAAAATAAGAACCTCCATCGGAGATCGCAGTGCGTGGAACTCCAAAACGGGGGAAAATGATATCTTTGAACATTTTAATGATGGGTTTTGAATCGCTAGTAACTGTTGGTATTGCCTCTACCCATTTGGAGACATAATCAACCGCGACTAGGATGTAGGAAAATCCATGTGAGGATGGGAATGGACCCATGTAGTCCACTCCCCAAACATCAAAAATCTCGACTTCTTACCATAGCTTAAGTGTCATCTCATCTCTTTTTGTAATGTTTCCCGTTCTCTGACACTTGTCACATGACAAAACAAAATTGTAAGCATCTCTGGATATGGTCGGCCAAAAGAAACCACAATGCAAAACCTTCAAAGAAGTTTTCTTAGAACTCATATGGCCTCCGACTGGGCCTAAGTGGCATTGTTCTAGAATAAGTTGGGCTTCTTCCTTAGCGATACAACGTCTGTAGAGACCATCAACACAGAGCTTGAAGAGGTACGGTTCATCCCAGTGTTATTGCTTCACATCATGCACAAATTTCTTTAAAGCATTTCCAGTACACTCAAGGTGGATGACACCAGCGACAAGGTAGTTCACATAGTCCGAGTACCAAGGAGTAGCTTCTGAGACTTTCATAAGTTGGTCATCTGGAAGAGAGTCATTAATTGGTATCTTCTCAGTTTCCAGATTGTGGATACGACTTAAGTGGTCTGCTACAACATTTTCTATGCCTCTTTTATCTCCAATCTCAAGATCAAATTCTTGCAATAGGAGAATCCATCTTATTAGCCTTGGTTTTGCATCTTTCTTTTTTAGAAGATAACAGATAGCAGCATGATCGGTGTAGACAATCACCTTTGAACCGATGAGGTAGGATCTAAAATTATCAAAGGCATAAACGACTGCTAGGAGTTCCTTCTCAGTAGCTGCGTAGTGCCTCTGAGCTTCGTCAAGGGTCTTCGATGCATAGTAGATGACATGATGTTTCTTCTCTATACATTGGCCCAGAATGGCACCCACAATGTAATCACTGGCATCACACATAATTTTGAATCGGTTGTCCCAATCCGGGGTACGAATGAAGGGTGTTGTTGTAAGGGCATGCTTTAGGTTGTTGAAACTCTTGATACACTCTTCATCAAAATGGAAATCAACATCCTTCAGCAACAAGTTTGTCATGGGCTTGGTTATCTTGGAGAAATCCTTGATAAACCTTCTCTAGAAACCCACATGACCAAGGAATGTGTGGACTTCTCTTACATTGTTAGGGATAGATAGTTTGGAGATCACTTCGATCTTGGCCTTGTCCACTTCAATTCCTCGATTATTGACTCTATGGCCAAGGACAATGCCTTCTTTTACGATAAAATGACATTTCTCCCAATTAAGAACTAGATGTGTTTCTTTGCATCATTTGAGGACAAGGGAGAGGTGCCTTAGGCATGAATCATATGAATCCCCATATACAGAGAAATCATCCATAAAAATTTCCATAATGGTTTCGGTTAAACCAGCAAATATGGCCGCCATGCAACATTGGAAGGTTGCAGGAGCATTACAGAGTCCAAATGGCATCCTTCTAAAGGCGTATGTTCCAAAGGGGTAGGTAAATGTAGTTTTCTCTTGGTTATCTGGATGTATAGGAATTTGGTAGAGTCCAGAGTAACCATCGAGATAGCAAAAATATTCCTGGTGAGCTAATCGCTCTAAGACTTGATCTAGAAAAGGCATCAGGAAATGATCTTTACGTGTTGCCTTGTTTAACTTCCTATAGTCGATGCACATCCTCCACCCGGTGACCGTGTGAGTGGGGATGAGTTCATTTTCTTCATTCTGTATCACAGTAGTTCCACCCTTCTTTGGGATGACATGCACATGACTCACCCATGGTGAGTCAGATATCTGATAGATGATTCCGGTAGTGAGAAACTTGATAACTTCACGGAAGACTACTTCCTTCATATTAGGATTCAACTTCTGTTGATGCTCAACAGTCGGCTTGTGGTCCTCCACCATAGGGATTTTGTGCATACAAAGTGCCGGACTGACCCCAGTGAGATCGCTCATCTTGTAGCCGATAGCTTTCTTTCTTTCCTTTAATTCTTTCAAGATTCTATCTTCTTGTTCGGTTGTTAGATCAGAGTTTATAATACAGGACAAACCTTAAGATCGTCCAAAAACACGTACTTAAGTCCCTCGAGTAGGGGCTTCATTTCAGGGGCTTCTGGCTTCTCACATGGCTCTTCATATACATTCACATCCTTGAGTTCCTCGAACATAGCTTCAGGATCTTCTTCTACAGAGTCGAGGTGAAGGATACCATCCTGAACTTGTTCGTTGATGAAAATTTCAATGGATGGGTTTGTTAGTGCCATTTCTAAAGGATCGTCTTGTTCATATTCCTCTTGTGTGAGGAGAGACATTTTCTCAATGTAATCAATCAAATAGACTTCTTCCTGCATGCTCGGTCTTTGCATGCTTTGAAAAACATTGAACTCAAGGGTTTCTTTCCGTAGTCTGAGCAACAAGGTCCCTTCTTCAACGTCAATCAAAGCTCTGGCAGTGGCGAGGAATGGACGGCCACAGATAAGAGGGTATCTGGCATCTTCTTTTATGTCCATGATGATAAAGTCACAAGGGACATAAGAGTCTTTTCCAACCTTGACAGGGACATCTTCGATGATTCCCAAAGGAAGAGTCATAGAGTTATCTGTAAGTTGAATAATCATTCCAGTTGGGAGTAGTTCTGCAAACCCTAGCCTCTTGCAAAGGCTAAGCGGCATGATAGAAATTCTAGCATCGAGATCGGCTAATCCCTTCTTACATGAAGAGCCACCGATATGGCATGAAATCCCAAAGGACCCTGGTTCTTTCTGCTTCTTTGGCATCTTGCTCTGGATGATATCGAAAGTGGTTGCTGCTAGCTTAACAATCTCGTATTGTTCAGTTATGTACTTCGTTGTGAGGAGAGACTTTAAGTACTTAGTCCAGGCTGGTATCTCGGCTATCGCATCTAGAAAGGGTATATCTACATGAAGCTTCTTCATATCTTCTTTAAACTTGTTGAATCGAGTATCGAGCTTTGTCTACTTCAAACGAGCTGGGAAAGGAGGACGAGGCTTGTATACTGGCACATCCAACTCAGGTGTGTCTTCAGCCTCCGCAGTCAATGATTCCTCCAATCTTGCTTTGTCTGTCTTGTCAGCGGTTGGTTGTTCCTTCGTTTGGGACTCAGGTGTTGCAGAGTCTTGGTCATTTGCAAAGTTATCATCGTTTGTTTCCGCTATTGGTATCTTAGTAGGGTTGTCAGAATAGTTTTTCCCGGACCTGGTGGTGACAGCCTTTAGTTGCTCCGAATGTTTAGGATTGTTTTTGGGTTGTCCAGCAACGGTTCCAGCAGGTGGCTTCATGCTAGCCGCAAGTTGAGCTAATTGAGATTCAATAGCCTTCTAATGGGCTTGCCGGTTAGCTATCATAGTCTGCTGCGACTGCAGCATCTTCTCAATAGCTGACAATTTGTCATCAGGAGAGATGGGACCGACTTGTTGCCCTTGTTGTTGCTATTGATAAGGGACTTGGTTGGGGTTCTGAAACTGAGAATTGTTCTGATAATTATTGTAGTTTCTATTCCGGTAGTTTCCTCTAAAGTTCCCTTGATTCCCAAAATTTGGTTGTTAGTTATATTGGAATCCCGGCGGGCCTCGTTGTTGAGTATTTGAACCAAGTTTTCGCGAGTTTTCCGCTCCAAAAGGGTTTCCATATTGAAAATCCTGGATGGTTCCTATTCTGATTTGGATTATAGTACCCTTGACTAGGGATGGTGTTGACAACATTTAGATTTTCCATTTGACCATTATCTCCTTGGGCACATGTATTGCTCAAAACAACATCATAGAGAATGTTACATGCTAGAGTAGAATGGTCAGTTCCTTTGCATGCTTCGCAGAAGAGTGAGGCTGACTTAACTTGCTCTTGTTGTCGAGGGGGCAAACGTCTTCTTTCATAAGCTGCGAGAGACGATTCTAGATGGTCTTGCTTTACAACTAGGAGTTTGAGAGATTCAGCAATAGACTTGTACTCGGGTGTTGCTTCAGCCATAGATACCTTCAGCACTCCTTTTCCAACAGGTCTACCCCAATTGGCTTGGTTTTCAGATCCAAGGGTGACAACCTTCCATGCGCTATCATAACTCTGACGCATGAAGTTTCCTCCAGACGAGGAGTCCAAAAACCTCTTGATATCATCGTCCACACCTCTATAAAAGATTTCAATGAGTTGATTCTTTGGAATTCCATGATGTGGGCACTTGCGTAGAAGCTCTTTGTATCTTTCCCATGCTTCAGCCAGGGATTCTCCATGGGCCTGGGTGAATTGCATTATTCGGCCCCTAATTTCATAGGTGAGAGAAAGTGGATAAAACTTTTCCAGAAAACATTTTGAAGTTGTTCCTAAGTGGTGATGGGTTCACATTGTAAGGAGTTATACCAACTCATGGCTCTATCAACCAGAGAGTATTTGAAGAGATGGAGTCTGATGGCATCATCTGTGACTCCATTTTGCTTTGTCATGGCGCATAAATCTATGAATCTCAGAAGATGTTCTTGACTATCTTCTCCTTGCTTACCATAGAAAGGACTATTTTGAAGCAATGTAACCCAATGTGCTCTTATCTCAAAATTCGGAGTGTTGATGGGAGTAGGTTGCACTGGGTGATGAATGTCAGTAGCTTTAGGGATTGAGAACTCCCTAAGGTCCTTTTGTAACTCTGCTTGTTGAGCTACTGCTTGGGCTGCTTGGATTTCTTCTTTGACTGCAGCTCGGATTTCTTGAATAAGCCTATCTCTTTGTGCATTAAGGGCTTGAGATACCCTTCTAGAAATTTCCTCCTCTTGAGCCATTCTTGCTTAGTTCTCTCTGTACTGATGGCGAAAGGTTCTGTCTATCTCAGGGTCAAAGCTAGCAAAGAGTCTGGGACTGTCCGAGCGGTGCATACACTAGACTTTGTGGGTGCCTAGGATGGAAAGATCTTTTGCTGGTAAGATGGACGGAGTAGATCCAAATTCAAGTATATATGATCGATAAAATCAAAAGTAAAAGAAAACCCTAAATTAGTCTCAAAATAACTAGATTTAACTAGATGATTCTGTTGTCCCCGGCAACAGCGCCAGAATTTGACGTGGCTTATATTATCGCACTAACAAACTCACTTACGGTTGAAATCCCTAAGTTTTTAACCAAAACAACGTGAAATAATACCACCTACAAGCGGACGGGTCTTATCGTAGTATAGTTGAGGATCGAATCCCAAAGGACAACATTTTTAAGAATCTTTCTCTAGTCGAATCTAGTTGAATCAAGACTAATATTTAGAACAAGGTTTTTTTATTTTAAATAAACTAAATACGAGGAAAGTAAAAGAGAAAGATTAAAGGTTGATTAAAGATTAATGATGGAAATCACTGGGATGGTCCCGGGTTTCACCACCACTACACATGCAATCACATCAAACATCAAACATCCAGGCAAGATATAACCATGCAAATAGAGCTGCTGCAGAACCCCCCGTACGGGCGTCACGTCCGCGTAAGTATCACCTTAGGTATCAGATGTCTCATCACCATCCAGAAATCCAAATGAAGTTGTGGCCCCCCTATACTGGCATCAGGCACACAGAAGCGTCACTGTGGGCTAGATGGCTCATCACCACACAGATCATACACTTACGACCTCAAGGAATCCCATTCTATTTCTAGTTTGGGAGTCAACCGCGTTAATCGACATTCAAAACCTACGCATTGAAGTTCTTGCAACATAGGAAACGAACAAGATATATGCAAGAAGGTGATCAATCCACAAGCACTCATCAACGATTAACAACGAAATGAAAGGTTATATACATGCCATGGAATGTTTAACAGTGAGATATGAAAGCATGGGCAGCGGGGCTAGTCCCCGCACCCCAGAAAAAGTAAACTACTCGCTCATGATGAGAGAAACAAGATTAATGAGAGAGAGAAGTTTCCGCCATGAGCATGGTGCAGAAGATGATCACAGCTCGGTGGAGAAACGGTCTTCTACACAACGTCAGAGTAGATCCAGAAGAGGAGAGAAGTACACCACGACAGACGGGGTGGATCTTCTCTCTCCACCTTCTTCTTATTGTTGTCCTCGCTCGCAGTAGGATGAGCAACTCATGGATGAGATGGCGACGTAGAAGTGGCACAGACGTAGCAGATCTAGACCCAGATCTAGATCTAGATCTGGATCTGGACGAGATGGCTTGCAAATCTGAGTCTTCACTCCAGATCTGGGTGAACAGGCCGCAAAACCACCACGGGGGTAGGTTCTTGGCTATGGAGATCATCTCCTTAGGCCCAAGACAGACCTGCAGCCTAACGGCGTCTGGAGATGATCCTTTGACTGACTGGAGTTGAGTTCTATTTATAGGTAGGCTGGGCACCGACTTAAAATTGCGACCTTGTCATTTCTACAGCGGGTCGCAGCTTTTGTCCTGGTCATGGCATTTGTCGTGGTCGCGACTTTTGTCGTGGTCGCGGCTTTTGTCGTGGTCGCGTCATTTGTCGTGGTCACGGATTTTGTCGTGGTCGCGACATTTGTCGTGGTCGCGACTTTTGTCGTGGCTGAGAACACCGCAGACTGCTGGCTTAGAAACGATTGCGTCCAGGCTCTATGAATCGCGATGAGGTCAAGCCGGGAGAAGAAGGGGATCCACTGACTGCTACTGACCCCAAGCACGCTCAAATAGACCAAGGCCCAGAATAGAGTATTGGACCGTGGAGACAAGGCCCAAATGGCCGAAGTGACCTGCACAAAGGTGCACAAATTCAATAAAAATAGGGATCATTCTAATTAAGCCAAGTGAATGAACATATTAGAAGATAAAGCCAATAAATGCATGAATGCAACCAAAACTAGGCTAAACGAGATGATTGAACTAAGAGTTGGGATGGTCCCGGGTTTCACCACCACTACACATGCAATCACATCAAACATCAAACATCAAACATCCAAGCAAGATATAACCATACAAATAGAGTTGTTGCAGAACCCCCCGTACGGGCTTCAAGTCCGCATAAGCATCACCTTAGGTATCAGATGTCTCATCACCATCCAGATCACATACTTACGGCTCTGAAGATACAGAAATCCAAATGAAGTTGTGGGCCCCCTATACTGGCGTCAGGCACACAGAAGCGTCACCGTGGGCTAGATGGATCGTCACCACACGGATCATACACTTACGACCTCAAGGAATCCCATTCTATTTCTAGTTTGGGAGTCAACCGCATTAATCGACATTCAAAACCTACGCATTGAAGTTCTCGCAACATAGGAAACAAACAAGATATATGCAAGTAGGTGACCAATCCACAAGCACTCATCGACGATTAACAATGAAATGAAAGGTTATATACATGCCATGGAATGTTTAACAGTGAGATATGAAAGCATGGGCAGCGGGGCTAGTCCCTGCACCCCAGTGAAAGTAAACTACTCGCTCATGATGAGAGAAACAAGAATAACAAGAGAAAGAGAAGTTTCTTCCATGAGCATGGTGAAGAAGATGATCACCACTCGGTGGAGAAACGGTCTTCTACACAACGTCAGAGCAGATCTGGAAGAGGAGAGAAGTACACCACGACAGACGGGGCAGATCTTCTCTCTCCACCTTCTTCTTCTTGTTGTTGTCCTCGCTCACAGCAGGATGAGTAGCTCGTGGATGGGATGGTGGCATAGAAGTGGCACAGATGCAGCAGATCTATATCTAGATCTGGATCTGGACGAGATGGCTTGCAGATCTGAGTCTTCACTCCAGATCTGGGTGAACAGGCCATAAAACCACCACGGGGGCAGGTTCTTGGCTATGGAGATTGTCTCCTTAGGCCCAGGACACACCTGCAGCCTAACGACGTCTGGAGATGACCATTTGACTGAATGGAGTCGAGTTCTTTTTATAGGCAGGCTGGGCACCGACTTAAAATCGCAACCTTGTCATTTCTACAATGGGTCGCGACTTTTGTCGTGGTCGCGACATTTGTCATGGTCATGACATTTGTCACGGTCGCGACATTTGTCGTGGTCGCGACTTTTGTCATAGTCGCGACTTTTGTCGTGGTTGCGGCTATTTTTGTGGTCGCGTCATTTGTCGTGGTCGCGGCTTTATTCGTGGTTGCGGAATTTGTCGTGGTCGCAGCTTTTGTCGTGGCTGAGAAGACCGCGGACTGCTGGCTTAGAAACGATTGTGACCAGGCTCTATGAATTGCGATTAGGTCAAGCCGGGAGAAGAAGGGGATCCACTGACTGCTACTGACCCCAAGCACGCTTGAACAGACCAAGGCCCAGAATAGAGTATTGGGTCGTGGAGACAAGGCACAAATGCCCGAAGTGACCTGCACAAAGGTGCCAAAATTCAATAAAAATAGGGATCATTCTAATTAAGCCAAGTGAATGAACATATTAGAAGATAAAGTCGATAAATGCAAGAATGCAACCAAAACTGGGCTAAACAAGATGATTGAACCAAGATGAATACGCATTCATCACACTATCATTCTTGTTTTGGGAATGTCGCCCTTAAGTCACCTTCCCAACAATCGCAACCCCCATATACCTCACGACGGTGAGGCGAGATCAAATGACACCCCCACTACTTACTTTGCTTCCTACTACTCCCAAGATGACTAGCACTGAAGAACTCCTCCACCTCTTATTCGTGGATGGCAGGAAGGTACGAGCCTGACGAGAGGCCCTAGACCGCTTGGTCCAAGAGAAGAGAATTGGGTCCAAGGACACAACCAACTGAGGAGCACACCGGATCCATCAACTAGGGATCCGTCTCAACCATACCTCCTATGTTGGTCAATCTTGACCATCCATCATGCATCGAGCAGTTTTTATTTTATGATATTAAATGTATTTTCAACCCTCTTTGACGAATAAATGATAAAAATTCTCAGATCTTAATTAAAGCATATAAAATGCATCATAACTCCAAACATATAGATATTATAGTCTATTTTCATCAGAAAAATAAGCGTGATTCAATAAAAGTGATTACAAGACTTAATTCTCATCCCTATTCATATATTTAGTAAATCATCTATATCAGCCACTTCAAATGTACATATATCATTTTTCTTGTGAATATTTGATTATATGACCTAAAATCTGACCCCTAGTATTCCTCTTCCAATCAATTGAACCCTAATATGATCGTGAACACAAACCAATTATGATAATGCTCTCGATACTTGATAATGACTTGATTATTGATTATACTAATTAGAGTTAGCATGTGTATTCCTAAAATACCTAGGTGGGTCATTCATACTTGGAAAATACTTGACTCTTGAATAAATGTTGGATATAATTGTTAATTATATATAGATGACTATCGCAAGCTTTAAATAGGAGTGAATAACCCTAATCTTGAATATTGAAACAAGATCTTCAAAACATCATGAACTTGACCCATGATCCAAGTTTTATTGATCTAGGATCTAACTCGAGATGTTGACCTATTTTTTTTTGGATCTTGTACTCTGAAAATCAACCAAAAGGTATGAAATTATAGTTGCTCCTTGAATAGACTAGTAGTATTGATGATACTTTTATATACCTCTTGAAAATGTATAGTTTTCTATGTATTTACTTGAGCTACCTCATTCCCTACTGAGTTAGTCTTCTAATTTTCTATATTATTGTTTGCAAAAAACTTGAAACATAAATGATAATTCCCATTATGATTACTAGTAAAAAATGATTATTGATATTGAGTACGAAGGACCTCCTCATTAAAATAGTGGAACTTGTACATGTTGTTGACCTCCTCGCTTGTATGAAGAGATGGAGATTGGTGACCTCCCCCATCTCATTAGGGTGATGAAGGAAGGTAAATATAAGCATGCTTCTCAATATCATCATAATGGGAAACTCGTAACAAAATCAAGTCAAATAATTACTATTTTGAAATTTCTTGTTGATTATTTGAATATAAATCCTGCCAAGTATACTAATTCAATATAAAATTGTTTTACTTGTTTTTAATAGTGTACCATGCAATTAGATCGACTATGTCTTGATTTTCTTGATTTTAGGCCATGAAAGGAACTAAAGTTTATGCACTTGTGAAATCTTCTTTGCCCTTCATTTTACCTGCTAAAACTAAAGACTACTACATCAATCTAGACTTTATATGGGAGCTGATATAAAATGGATGTAGTTGAAAGTTTATATTTTCTCATCTTGTTATTTCATTCCTTCCAAGTTGCCTACGGTCCCTTATATACTAAACCTTTTGTTCATTTTCAATAAAGAAGAATATCATTTCCTTTTTGCATATTATGTGTGTGAAATCATCGGGCTACCCAAGGATGGGTACTCTAATCCACTTATCACTACTCATTTGGCAGTGGGATTGGGATTACGGTAAGAATAGTTCTATGGCAATTTGTATCAGAGCCATATCACTTCATATGCATGAATGAAATGCTATTTTTAATATCTGAACCAGGAAGCCCTAAAGTTCACTATTGTGAAACTGAGGCATCTAGAAAGAGAATAAAGGAGGTTTTAGCATAATTCCTCCTATCCATTTTCATGATGATTGAGGTTCCCCTTTCTCCACCTGGCCTTACTGAATCCATAAATGGACTAGAGGACATTCTATAAGCCTAGAGAATCTTCTAGCATCTCATCTATTCTTTAAGGAGTACCCCAAGAAATATATTAAAAGGAAGTAGGATGACTCCTCATCTTTTCTCTCTCATTAGGATGTCTTGACTTAATCTTTACTCTCACTATTTTGGGTAGTCTAAGGATGGAAAAGAACTAAAATTCAAAAATAATTTGAGAAACTTGAATTAAAGTTGCAATATTGCCTTGATCTAACATATCTTGGATTTGAAAATTATAAATAAGGAAAATGTACACCAATCGAGCCCTTGCATATGGCCCCGAAAACCAAGAAAAATAAGAATGGTGACGGAACTTATAGAACCAAGAATAAGGGAAAGAGGCCTCACAGGAGTGATGATGAGGAAATCTGTTTTGTTGATAAGCCCACAAATATGGGGGATTGGGAAATCAAGTAGAAAGCCCTTATGGATTCCATTCATGGCCTTGCAGTTCATAAAACATCAGCAATGCCCAAAAATAACCCAAAACCCATCACCATCCAAGATTTCCTGAAACTTAGTCTAGAAGCCTTGTATGGTGAGGATAAGGATGATGTCCTAGACAAAGATGATGCCTAGTTAGTGTCTATGGAGAACACATTTAGGGCTTTGAGGTGCCCCAAAAAAGATAAAGTTGCTTTTCCTACCTACTAGTCGAAAGGGGTGGGCATGTTTTGGTAGGAAAATTATGTTCATTCACAACAAGTTATATCTATTAATTGGTAAGCCTTCAAACCCATTTTCACTAACCATTACCAACCTACCTCTAAAAGGAAAGAGAAACAGAAGAAATTCCTTACCCTTACCCAAGGTAACAACACTATGGCTGAACATAGTCGATAATTCTATCTCCTAGAGTAACATGCCACAAACCTCACAAAAGAGCAGAAGCTAGACTGCTACATTGATGAACGCTTCCTAACCATAAAAGCATCTGTCTTCTCATCCAAAACCTACCACTTTTAAGTAATCCTATGACCATACCTTGTCCATGGAGAGAACCCTAGGGTTGGGACACAAAATCCCACTACCTGCCCTAGCCTACCTAGGGCTTATTGATGTTGTGCCACAAATCCTAAGCAAAAAGGAAAACCCCATAATAATTTCAATAAGAATAGAAATTGATAAAAGAATCCTAGAAATCTTCATGTCCAACACAAAAGCCAAGGCTAGAACTAGAACTACAACCAACGCCCTTCTCAAAATCAAAATGCTAGCCCAAATAGAGGACAAGGCTGGAATCCCAATGTTCCCCATTGCCGCAACTATGGAAATATCCATTCTGCCCAATGCAAGTATACATCTCTAGTCTATCACTTCTACAAACATGAGGGACACTTCGAAGACAATTTCCCTCACCATCATCCAACATAAGCCAAATAGGGTGAGCACAGACAAGCCCGTGTGTTTGTAGTGAATACAGATGAGGCAAATGCCTTTGGTAACAAACTCATCAGAAGTACTATTTAAATTTGAAATTGTTTCCATAATTTCGTATCATGATTATCTTTTACACACACCATACATCAAAGTATATATAGGTATGATGCAAATCTATGACCATTTTATTGTCACTCTATTTGACTCTGGGTCAACACATACCTTCATGTCTAAGAGTCTTGCCTCTATGCTCAATCTACAAAAACGAGACTTGGGGGTACATACTTGATGTAACTAACCCATACGGGAGAATGAAAGTCTCCTACTCCAACTATATTGTTGAAAAAGTCCCACTGTCTTATGTTGGTTGTAATCTTGAGTCAGAATATATACTCTTAGACATGGAAGACTTTGACCTTATTTTGGGGACAGATTGGCTTCATAAAAATCATGATATGATCAATTATCGTACCTAGGAAGTCATCATTTCTAAACTCAACCTCCCCATTCTTGTAATTCTTGGAAGAAAAGATAGAAATTGAAATATTTTTATCTCCTTGATCAAAGCCCAAATCTTAATATCCAAAGGGTGTAAAGCATACCTAACAACCATATATATAGTTAATCCCGATATGAGTGCCCTATAAAACATTGACATAGTGTGTGATTACCTAAGTGTGCTTTCTAAGGATATTCTTGGGCTACTACATGATCATGACATTGAATTCTCTATTGACTTAGCACCCTATACCACACCTATTTCTTGGGCACCCTATCAAATGGCTCCTTTTGAATTGACCGAATTGAAAAGGTAGTTGCATGAAATTACTAGACGAGAGTTTTGTCCACCCTAGTACATCTCCTTGGGGATCACCCATTCTCTTTGTCAAGACAAAGGATGCATCTCTTTGTATGTGCATTGACTACCGTATGATAAATCAAGTTACTGTAGAAAATAAATATCTGTTGCTCAGAATTGACTACCGTTTTGATCAACTTTGTTCTTCTCATGTCTTCTCTAAAATTTACCTTCGTTCTAGTTACCATCAACTCAACGTTAAGGATGAAGACAACCCAAAAACTACCTTTTGAACTCTATACAAAAATTATGAATTTATGGTCATGCCATTTGGGATGACCAATGCCCCTGGTGTGTTTATGAACTTGATGAATAGTATCTTCCAACCTTTCCTTGATGAGTTTGTAGTGTTTTTTATTTATGACATGTTGATATGTTCAAATGAAACTGAGTCACATCATACTCATCTTCACAAAGTTCTTGATATCCTCCAATCACAAAAATTCTACGAACAAATTGTCTAAATATGAATTATGGATATCTAAAGTCATGTTCTTGGGTAACATAGTTTCCAAGGGAAATTTATATTGAACCTGGCAAAGTCTCAACTATTCTTGAGTGGCAAGCCCCCAATTTTTTTTTTAAATTTGATGTTTATTGGGTCTTTCTAGTTAGTACTGATGTTTCATACCCAACTTCAGCAAAATCACCTTGCCCCTCACAAATCTCACCAGAAGGAGAGTGGTTTGTCTGGTCGAAGGAGTATGAATCTAGCTTTTGAGAGATGAAGACAAATTTGACAATTGCACCTATCTTGGCCCTTCCCTTGGAAAATGATGGGTTTGTCATCTTCACAAATGCATCAAGGTTTGGTCTTGGTTGTTTCCTCATGCAAGAAAGAAAGGTAGTTTCTTATTTCTCTTGACAATTGAAGACAAACAAGGTCAACTACCCATCCCACAACCTCGAGCTTTCTGCCATCATATATGCACTGAAGATATAGTGACACTACATGTATGTTGCCACCTTTGAAGTACATCTAAAGTACATCTTTACTCACAAGGATCTCAATATCAGACAGAGGTGATGTCTAAGTACCTAAAAGATTATGACTTCAACATTTCATACCATCCTAGTAAGGCAAAGATGGTGGTTGATGCACTGAGCATGAAACAAGATAAATGTGTTACCATCATCACCACCGAGTGGAGAAACATGGAAGTCATGTCACCATGGGCCATGAGGTTTGTGGGCAATATTCTCATATTGGCCAACATTCATGTCAAACCATGCCTCTTGTATGAGATTTTGTTGACCCAAAAGAATAGCAAGAGTCTTGATGAGATGAATAAGCTTTTAGAGAAGCCTTAGACACATTTAACGGTCGATATGGATGGTCAAATCTGATACAAACAATGCATATGGGTTCCAGTGGATTCAAATATGATAGAGAATGTTCTACGAGAAGCTCACAGGTCGAAGTATATTATTCATCCTGGATCGACTAAAATGTACAAGGATCTATAGAGGCATTTCTGGTGGAGGAATATGAAGATTGACATCACTGATTTCATCTCTAGGCATTTGACCCACCAGCAGATCAAGGAAAACATCAATGACCATGAGGTCTTCTACAACCCCTATCTATCCTTGAGTGGAAATGGGAAAACATCTCCATCGATTTTGTGGTGGGTATACCCAAGACCAGGAAAGGGAGTGGCGCCATTTGGGTTGTAATTGACTGACTGACTAAGTCAACACATTCTATTACGATCAAGAAAACAACCAAAGTCTGAGAGTTAGTAGAGCTTTACATTCATGAGATAGTCATATTCTTGGATCTGTATATCCATTGTCTCAGATTGCGATGCAAAATTCACTTCTCACCTGTGGCGACAAGTGCAGGAAGAATTGGGGACTCAGCTGACCTTCAGTACCGCATATCATCCATAAATCGGTGGACAAATTGAAAGGACAATTTAAGTTTTAGAAGACTTGCTGAGATCATGTGTCCTTGATTTCGGTAGTTCATGGAACCACTATCTTCCTCTTGTTGAGTTCACCTACAACAATAGCTACCAGTATAGTATAGGCATGCCTCTGTATGAAGCCTTATATGGAAGGTTGTGTAGGTCTCCACTTTACTGGGATGAAGTAGGAGAAAGGCATATTCTAAAGTCCGAGGAGCTACAAATTTGTTCTGATAATGACAACCAAATCAAGCAAAGGTTGAAAAGGGCAAAAGACCGCAATAAGTCTTATGTTGATGCACACAGGACAAATACTAAATTTTTTGTAGGTGACCATGTGTTCCTGAATATTCGACTGATTTGAGCTATTGCAAAGAATAAATGAAAACTTAGCCCTAGATACATGGGCCAATTTGAAAATTCAAACCATATTGGGGAAAGTACATACAAGTTGGATCTACCTCCATAATACATCATGATGCACAACATATTCCAAGTCCTCAATAATGAGCCAATTGTATGAAGGACACCCTTATATACTAGGAAGTTCCTATCAAGATACTTGATACTCACACCAAGGAGCTCAGAAATAAGAAAATTGATATGTTTAAAGTTCTATGGAAGCACCATGATAGTGATTATGCTACTTGGAAGTTGAAGTCTGATATGGATGAAAGATTTTTTTATCTCTTCAAGGAAGTCTGAATTTTGGGGACAAGATTCCTAATAAGGAGGGGAGGATGTGATAAAGAGAGTTTCTCTAATCTTGTTAAATTCCTATTTTTCCCTAATTTACGCTCACTCATGATCTCAATGTATTATTTCTCAACTACTTGATCTTTATTGACACTCAATTTTGAAATGTAATGACCAATACCTTGTGACACTACAACTTAGGTTAATTGATCACTTTATCCAAAGTAGTATATTTATTCATGAAACTTTATTTTTTGACTCTCAAACGTTTTATATGTATTCTATACATTATTTTGAACATGGATCCAAAATTTCATTACAATTGGACACTCCTACAATTTTCTAGGATTTCTTGAAGTTAATGTGTTCAAACCCCCTTTATTTGCCCTTTTATTTGACCTTTTCCAAGTCAGCTATATGTGACAAGCTAAGGGGGAAAACCCCTACCCGTGGATCTATTCCATGTGGATTATGACCTAATAAAGTAGCCGAAGGCTTGTTTTCTACCTCCTGCTGATTGCGAGGAGGAGAAAGAAAACTGATTATTATCAATCAATCAACTATGACCATATTATGAAATTTTAATCACACAGAAACCTTCAATCACAATTCCACACCTGACTAAGCCTACTTTGACTAGTTTTAATGTGCATTTACACCATCACAATTAGATTCTCACTCATCTATCTCACTCTGATGGCCATGGATAGATCCTAGATCCTATCTAGCCCTAAACCTACCCCTCGACCCTATAAAAGACCCCCCAATGACCACCGCTATTGTACTTTCCTATAACCCTTGGCCTCATGTGATATCTCAGTCTCAACCCCCCCCCCCCCAAATTCCTCTCCTTTTCTCCTGCTAGCCTGAACTACACCATCACTCTTCTCATTTTGGGCATCTCGCCCTTGCGTTTCCTTCCCAACAAAAGCGACCCCCATCTATCTTACGATAGTGAGGTGAGCTCGAGTGGCACCTCCACTAGAAAAATTGGCTCCTCCTTCTCCCAAGCCCCCTAGCACCAGTGAGATCCTCCACCTCCTATTCCTGGGTCACATGAAGGTGTGAGCCTGAGGAGAGGCCCCATAGCACCCGGTCTAAGAGGAGAGAATGGGTCCAAAGATCCAGCAAACTGAGGAGCAGACTAGATTGACCAGGGAATATCCTCACCCACACCTCCTATGTCGATCAATCAACAAAATCCATCATGCATCGAGCAGTCTTTGTTTATTGCTATTGAAGGTATTTTCAACCCTCTCTAACAAATGATTGATAAAAATGCTCAGATCTTAATTAAGTCAGAGAAAATGTGTAGTAACATCTCAAATATTGATATTATAGTCTATTTTCATTAGAGTAATTAGTTTGATTCAATAAATGTGGTTATACAACTTGATTCCAACCCCTACTACCATATTTAGTAAATCGTCTATAGTAGCCTCTTCAAATGCACATATATCATCTTTCTTGTGAATATATGACTATATGGCCTAAGATTTGACCCCTGATATTCCTCTTCCAATCAAATGAACCCTAATTTGTATTGAACACAAATCAACTATATTAATAATCTAGAGACTTGATAATTACTTAATTATTGATGAAAATAATTATGGTTAGCATATGTGTTCCTATAAATCCTAGGTGGGCCATTCATACTTGGAAAATACTTGACACTTGAATAAATGTTGGATATCTCAAAACATTTTTAATCATAAATGGATGACCTTTCCCAAGATTCAAATAGGAATGATAATTCTAATCTTTAATATTGATACATGATCTTCAAAATATCATGATTGTGACCCTTGATGCAAATCTTTTTGATCTAGGATCTGACTTGAGGGGTTGACCTATTATTTGTTTGGATCTTGTACTCTAAAAATCAAACCAAAAGGTATGCTATTATACCTCCTCCTTGAACAATTAGTAGTACTGATGATAATTTTATGTATCTCTTGAAAATGTATATTTGGATATTTATTTGTTTGAGCTACCTCGTTCCCTACTGAGCAGTCTTCTGATTTTCTATGGTATAGTTTGTAACAAACTTGAAACATATATGTTATTTCCCATTATGACAGCCATTAATAATTATTGTTGATATTGAGTACAAGCGAACTCCTCATTCAGAGGGTGGAACTTGTACATGTTGTTGACCTCCTCCCTTGTATGGAGAAATGGAGCCTTCTGACCTCCTCCATCTCGTTGGGGTGATGGAGACACATAAATATAAGCATGGTTCTCTATACCATCATAATGGTAAACTTGTAATAAAATCTTGTAGAATAATTATTGTTTTGAAATCGCTTGTTGATTATTTGAATTTAAGTCCTGCCAAGTATACTACTTTGATATAAAACTATTTTACTTGTTTTTAATAGTGTACCACACAATTGCATTGATTGTGTCTTGATTTTCTTGATTTTAGGCCATGCAAACAACTGAAGTTTATGCACCTATCAAATCTTCTTTGCCCTTCATTTTACATGCTAAAAATAAAGATAACTACATCAATATGGACTTCAAATAGGAGCTAATATAAAAGGGATGTAGTTGTTAGTTTACATTTTCTCATCTTGTTATTTCATTGCTTCCAAATTTCCTATGGGCCCTTATGTAATAAACTTTTGCTTCATTGTCAATAAAGAAGAATGTTATTTCCTTTTTGCATATTATGTGTGTCTGATCTTTGGGCTACTCAGGGATGGGCACTCTAATTCCCTTTCCACTGCTTATTCAGCAGTGGGATAGGGATTAGGGTAAAAATGGTTCTATGATAGATGCATTTTGAATCTAGTTCAAGTCTACATCTAGGAGTGTGTTGTATATGGGTGAGCATGTTGCTCGTCAGTGGGATGGCAGCTGGCATATCCTTTTTGACCCTTTTCCTGGGTTAGTTTTTTTAGACTTGGGAATTTTTTATACTTATATGGAGTTAATGTGTTGGAAGACGATGAGCACCGAAGATGCTACTTTTTTTGGAAAATTACCTAAGATGCTACTTTGTGTGTGATCATCATATTCTCTTCTCTTTTCTAGATAGGTGTATGATGGAGTTAATGTGTTGGAAGACGATGAGTACCGAAGATGCTACTTTTTTTGGAAAATTACCTAAGATGCTACTTTGTGTGTGATCATCATATTCTCTTCTCTTTTCTAGATAGGTGTATGATCAACTTTGACATTCTCTAATGGTGAGTTTTTTATTTTGGTACTATTATCTGGTTGCATTACCTTTGACATGCACTTTCTTAGATGTGATTTATTATGACTTGAGTGAGGAGTATGATGTATCAGGAGTATAAGTTTTTCCATCCACCCCCTCTTGAGGTAGTTGTTTCACTTGAGGTAGTTTCTTTGCTTGAGGCTCCACCTTCTCCACCAATTAATGCTCGTAGCTTTTATGACTTCCTCGGGTTGTGGATCCATTGGGATTTTGGAATTGAAGGCTCATGTCAGTTCCTATGATACATTGGTTGGACCTCTTCCTTCATAGAGATGGATGAGGCTTCAAATGCATCTTATGGACTCTTTGTCTCAAGTAGCCTCATAGGGCTATGGGAATGTCCAACATTTTTTGAGGATCTTCTAGTGTAGGGGGATCTTCCTCAGATGTCCATATTTAGAATGCAGGTCCATCTACATCTGGTGTAGGGGCGACCTCCTCTCAGTGTAGCGATGCATCCTTGTTTGTCAAGGTGACTTTTGGGAGTTCCTTTTCTAGTCACATGTAGTTTAGCAGTGGTATTCACTCTGATGTGAGCGTTGAGCATCATTCTTCATGATCTTCTTCCTTTGATCAATGGGCATGGGCCAAGTGTTTTATTGGGTGGATGAAGAAGAAGTTGACGAAGTAGTTATTTATCTTTAGAATTTTTATTCCATGATGTATTTCCTTTCTGATCTTTCTGAGACAGAAGCAGTCAAGTTGGAAAGCTTTGTCATGACATGCCATCTTTATCATCTGGCATATATCCCTATAACAAGGGATTTGATGCCGACAACAATCTACTTCTAGGATCCCCTGAGTCACACCTTCTTATCTGATGACATCATTCTGACTCTCACCTTGGAGGATGTGGATAAAATCACTTGACTTCATCTACATGATCATTGGTCGGATCCTAAGGAAGTCGAGTTGAGCTATCGAGCTGGGGAGTCTTCTTACTGTGAAGAAATATCAAGCTACTAGGTGGTGGACTAGTAATGGTCATTTCATTCATATGGCCTCCATGTGGGAGTAATTTAAGAGTGAGGCACGTTTTGGTGTCAATACCCCTGATACGCCTCTCCTATCAGTGTATACTATGAAAATCCTACTAGAGTTGTTATTTGGAGAGTCTATTGGGTGAGGTTTGATTGTTTCTTCTAGAGTTGTAGTTGCTCTATGGAGGAAGGAAACTATTGTTCCTTTGATTTTGGTCTAGTTTTATGGGTTCTTGGATGAAACACAACTTGTTAGAAAAATCACTCATTATAGTGTGGCAAACATGTCTCTATCAATGCATATTTCATTAGGTGAACCTCTTCAGCTGTGTGGAGATCTGTCTTGATGGCTCACAAGTCTGAAGGCTACATACATGCACTAGGGATGGATGGAATTCCACCTTGATAACTAAGATTGTGGCGTAGCTGTTGGGTTTATTGGGAGACAAAGAAGTCAGCGGAAACAAAAATTTCTTCTCCCAAACCCAGAATAAAGGAATCACGTCAATGTCTATACAATAGGAAGGATGGTTTTTAGAGACATACCTTGTCCCGAGGCTTGCTAGGCGACATTACCTTGCGGCTTGTGTAGTTTTCACCTTCGGTCTTGGACGGTGTCTGTGCAGCTCCTGGTCTCACTCGAACTATCGGGATTGACAACTGTCCTCCAAGCGGTAGAAGTCTCCCGCCTCTGTGGTAGTACACACGGACCACCTGGAACTCCGATCTCCTTGTCCCACAAGGAATCGGAAGGATTTGCACCCTCCTGTAGGCGTACTAGTCACTGACACGCTCTCGTGCAACTAGTCACTTTTCTACATTTGTCTTTCCCTTGATGTACCTCCCTTATCGGGTAGCACTTTCTCGGGCTCTCTCGATTACCACAATCAGAGAGAACGACAACTTTGTAGAGCAACTAGTGTTTTGAGTTGTTGTTCCTGAGAAGCCCCCACTACCCCTATATATATAGGAGGGAAATGGGACAGGGTTCTCTGCCCCGAACAATACAGGATTATAGCAGGAGTAGAAGGGTTCAAGATTTTCCAAAAAACAACCAACTGCACCACCTAAACCGATCATTTCCAGCATGAAACGGTCGGTTGGGGACCTGAGCCGATTGGTTCATACTTGAACTGAAAGGTTGGGACACCTGAGCTGATTGGTTCACTTTTGAGTCGATCAGTTCGTGGTCCTGGTCCAACTCAAATTGACTTTCATATTTGTTTCCAACTAATCAAATATTAATCCTTGTCGAAATTGAATTTGTACAAGTGAAACAAATTGTATTTGCAAAATAGCCTTCTGACTTTCCAAATGATCTCGGTTGGTCACACGAATCGACCAGTTCAACAATTGAGCTGATCATTTCACTAACACATGAGACGGTCAACTCACCACTTGAGCCAATCGGTTCGTCAACCTGAGACAATCGGTTGGGGCAGTAGACTATGCAAATCAGTCAATTGCCATTCCAATCAATCTGATACTCTTAATCATCTGGTCCAACACCTTGAACACTATGATTTTGAGCTATCAATTGATTAAGTGTTTAATTGAACACTAAACTCCTTTATTAATCAATCTAAACATCATTTGTGGATAAACACCTCTTCCAGGTTAAATCCTATGTGTGTGACCCTGTAGGCCCATTTCACATTGGCAGTAAAGTCCATAACACTTATGACTTCACAAGCAAAGAGAGGTATCTAGTCGCACATCTGTACTACCCAAGTGAAATAGAAAGTTGGAGAACAACTTTCCATCCTACAATCCATGAATAGTGTTAGAGTGAATGTATAATTCCTTTTTCACTGATATCCCGAACGAACTCAAGGCATGGAACAGTCATCCTGTCAATGTTCATTCACTTTCTTGATCTCTGAGTAGATTGGAGGAGATATGTATGACATCAATATCACATATTGATTCACAGATGCATGTGCATGCCTATCTCAATCCTACTCATCAAGTGGCCATGGATATCAAACTCCCTCAAGAGGGACAAATCACATATCTATCACTCACCCCACAAAAGCCCCATGTGTCAAAGCCACCCAATCATCACCTTTATAACAACCCATGTTTCAGGATTGCATTTGATGATATCAAAGTGTACCCAACGACATGTGTTGAGTGTAGTGATTTTAGGTCAAAGAATCACACTCACCACCATCACTGTGAGAATTGACTGTGACTACCATGTCATGGTTCCATGAGTCAAACTCACAGTGGGTCTATCCGGTAAACTCGTTCTCTAACAAGTACCTATGTGTTTGGTTTGATATCTCCATATCATGACCAATGCAATTATATCATCAACCAACACTACAATCTAGTCTTGTGTGTAATTGTTGTCTATCTACCTTCCATAATGACATCTGACTAGGGACATGATAAGAATCTACAAACTCTTAGCATCCGTATGATCTCATCGTTCAAGTCCTCAACCTGAAAGCATACATCATTGTGTTTTGTTATTCTATAGACATTCAATATGTTCTATCATTATCTCATATGAGTGAACCAGAAAGAATTGGAAACTTGCCTTTGATGTTTATCAAATCAATCTTAATGTATCCCACGAATCATCCCATGATTGGCTCTCAGGGCATACATACCAACACACTCCCATTTGCACTGTGAGCCAATCACCCATAAATCATATCCATAGTGATCTTGAAACATGTCCCACATGTTACTGTGCTCTAGTACTAACATAGTGAGTTATGGCAACACCTTGCCAAAGTCAGAATTAACTGCATGTCTCTCATCTCTTCGATGTACGTCACACGTATGAGATGGAGTTTCCATAATATGTAGTCTAGTATTCCTTTGCTAACCTTTAGCCACATTGCATGACCAAGTACTCCTTACTTGTCATCAAAGATCAGAATATCTAAAAGTTCATCTCATGAACTTCTAGATCCATATCATATCTGTAATGACCCCGACTTGGGTTATGAGGTAACCCTATTTGTTTTGGCTAATTAAGTTGATTAGAACTTTAATATAATCCTCTAAGGTGGTTTGTTATCATTTGACACACTCATGTTTCAAGTTTGGTCCCGATTGAATGTTGTTTGAGCAATTTTCCTTTGTTTTGGACTAAAGTGCAATTTACCCAAATTGAGGTGCTATAATGCAAAATGTCACATTGTAAACATGCCTGAGAGAATGATGCAAGGTGGTGGATTGTGGAAAGCCTAAATTCCAAGTTCGAACTTGTTTGAACAATGATGGTACCTTGTGCACCAATTTTGGTACAAATTGTAATTTACCCAAAATGTGGGGTTGATATGCAAATTACCTCCTCTAGAGTGTTCCTATTTTCTATATGTATCATTTATATGATATAGAATGAATGATACACCATGTTTTATTCCAATATGAATGATGGTAATCTTGGTGATGAAATGACCAAGAAAAAGTGTTGAATTTGGAAGCTTAACTTGAGTTGTATCAAGTTGAAAAGCTTATGTATGAGTGCCTATCGGCCATGGAGCCCAAGGAGGTGTCCCATATCGTTTTGTGAACCCTTGTAAAAGTCCATATCTTGCAAAGCACCTCAAGGAGGTGAGGTGTGATGGCCAACAAGTTTCCTTAGAAAAAGTGTATCAGCTTGACTTTAAATTGTCATTAAATATAGATGACTTATGCAAATGGATAAGCAGTGGATGAATTTGCATCTCTAGATGATCCTCAACCTTTTTGAATGTCAAGATAAATGATGATGCATGCATGTACACGTGTCACCCATGCATGACACGTGGCACCTACTAGCTCAAAATGTTGACACCTCATTTTTGCCTTTCTTCATGAACAACAAGTATATATACCCCTAGTTTCACCCCTTAGTGAAATTTTGCGACCCTTACCACCATCCTACCCTAAAGTATCATGCATAGAGATCCCATATCGTGAAATGATGTTGTGGTATCGTGCATGGTGCTTGGGATATCGCCCATGGTAAGAGCATATCGCCCAAGAAGGTGATATTGGCCATATAGGGTGATATCGGCCATAGAGTGAAGTTTTGACTCCAAGTGAGAGTCATATCGTGCAAGTGAGTGCCATATCGTGCACGAGGGGTGGCATATCGTGCAAGGACACTAGTGTATCGTGCAAAGGTGTTAAGGAACAAGAAGGAACTCATACTTAACCCTAAGGTGAGGATAAGATCATCTTCAACCTTGGATTGAAGCATGAATTTAGGGTTTGATCTTCCGTTCTTTTCTTCTTTACCAATTGCTTATGCATGGTGATTCTTTGCATATAGAGGAGTTTTGAAGTCCATCTTCAACCTTAGGAACGTGGAGCTTTGGAGCTTGGAGCTTTGAAGTCGTACTTAAGGTGGGTTATATAACTTGAACTCAACCATGTTATTATTCTTCACCTAAATTGCTATAATTAGTGAAATACTTTTAATTCCAAAATTTCTTGACATAGTTGATGAAATTGAGAGTTCTAGTAGTTGCTTGGACCTGTTTCCATGACCTATAACAGTTAGAACAAAGGTCTAGAGCTTGAATATGATGGTATTACCTTATAAAAGTGATATCGGGTGCAAGCACACAAGAAAGCACCTTTAACCTGATACGATGATGCACCTACTTCACTTGAATGATATGGATATGAATGAATACATTGTTGCACGATATGGGGGTGTAGTATACACCTCTTGCATGATAGGGAGTCAAGTATAGACATCATACATGATACAAGGTTGAATGAATACTTATAAGTTGACATGAAACCCTAAATTGGGCAACCCGATATAAGTGAAGTATAACAAGTGTTATTGCACAACATGGTTGTATGAAATAGTTGCATGACATGGTTGCATGACATAGTTGCACGACATGGTTGTATGACATAGTTGTACGACATGGTTGCACGATAGGGTTGCACGATACACAACCCTAGATCATATGGTAACCCTAACCTGTCATGGCTAACCCTAGATGGTGACTAGCCCGATAGGGTGATTGAATGTACTTCTAGCCCGACATGGTGATGGGTTGATACCTCATAAGTATCATGGGAGACACATACATATACCTTGTGCCCAATATGAGGTCAAGAAGATACCTCATGCCCGATATGGAGACAAGTAGAAATCCTAACCCGATATGGTGAGTCTTCATACACCTCCAACCCAAGACACCTTGTAAATGAGAGAGTAAGACACTCTTAGGAGTAATGAGTGTAACACCAAGTAATGGTATGACTGATACCTTGATAGGTGAAACACCTAAAGTGGTTGATAATGGTTAATCCTTTATCAACAATGTCTCAACCTGAGATGAGTCCATATCAATTGATGATGGTTGGACAATTCAAATGTATGACTCATGATCAATACACTACAGAATAAATGTGATGGGATAGTGCATAAAGTATTAGGATGAGAAATACCCTAATACAAGATAAGTTGATGAACTTAAGAAAGTTAAAAGTGATGAGGGAAGTGATACATCAAGACATGATAAATATCACATCCATCACTTCAAGGTTGATGTACCTTGATGCATCTTAAATCCAATATACTTGGATGAGTAACAAATGAAGTGTGTTATGTCAATTGTTACATTGAGATGTAATAAGTTTAATGAACTTTGATAAGTGTGGGCTAACATACTTTGAGAAAGGGGTTAATCCGAGTTAATAAAGTATGATGTAATCATACCCTGATAAGGATGAGAGAGGAACTCATACCTTGTATTGATGATTCATTTAAACATAAATGATGAGAATAAATAAGTATGATGGAATACTTATAATATCAATGTTTTCTCTTAGATGTGTGGAGCAATGAATTAGGGTTTGATCATTGATAATATGATCTTGAAAAGCTAAATGGTTAATAATGGAAAACCCTAACCCTAAAGATGGGAATGTTGTATTTTTATTATTTCATAAGTTGTTTCCTAGTGAGAGGTGACAAGATGTGTGATGGCCTTGTGAGCTATGTGAATAAGTTGTTTCCTAGTGAGAGGTGACAAGATGTGTGATGTCCTTGTGAGCCATGTGAATAAGTTGTTGCCTAGTGAGAGGTGACAAGATGTGTAATGGTCTTGTGAGCCATGTGATAGTTTGTTGCCTAGTGAGAGGTGACAAGATATTTAATGGGCCTTGTGAGCCATGTAAGATGCTTGTATAACAAGTATCATGTATACCTTAGTCTGAGGACCTAGAGGTAATAGTTACCTGATAAGCGGTAACAATGTTCAGTGATGATCTAAGGGTTTGAATACCTAGATCCAGTAATCATGATAATGATGATGTGAAGGGATGAGAATTCCCAGTAATGTGATAAGGGACTGAGATCCCAAGTATCATGTGTTTTAAAGATTTGAAAAAGTACGTGATAGATGTATTACACCTTTCTTTGTAGCATTTGTTGTGTTTGATAAGGATAACTTGTTTGATGCTAAAAAAATGATGTAATGCACGTAATAAACCACTAGAAACTATAAAACATTGCCCTGACCATAGTTCCATCAATGTCAGAACTTGTTGATGGTGAAACGGGTTGCTCCGCGGCATAACCCAGAGTGCATACTTTTGAGTATGTGAGGGCGTAAGTATGGAAGGTACTGTGTGAGCCAGTCCCCTTACGATCCCAAAATGAATGGGGATTTGGCTATATGCCCTATCCTGGCTCGAGTGCGACTTCGGTCATAGACTCTATGTTGAGCACGGTGAACTGGCCCGTGGCTCGGAGTATGGTGCTTGTGTCACCATGACTCACACTGGGGACGGTTGTGTGTAGATGTTTCCTCTAAGAGAGTGCAGTTGACGTTGTATCTCTAAGAGAGGATGCCTACGTACCCTGGCATAGCTTGTTAGCAGTGACACAAGATGTCCTACATGTGGTCTCGTACTAACTGAGATGGTCTGAGGTTAAGGAAACCGGCTCTACCATTGACCTTGTATGGTACCGACTTGTGAGAAGTTTATGGTCTGTTGGAGATGGTCGGGGTATGCTCCATCTCCTCAGGGCATAAGTGTGATTTGTAAAATATGTTCAGCCGTGTAGTATATATGCTTAAGGATCGAATACGAGAAACATTGCTTGATGCGCAATACAATTATACATTCTAGTTGATAGATGTTATTTATGTTTCTTTACATTCCTTGCAAAGCAGATAGATGAATTATAATCTACCATGGGTAGATGTAATGTTCTCCTTATGAAAGGAGATTACTTCATTCTATTCATATAGTGAATTATCCTTCTTGTTAATATAAAAAAAACCTCTTCTTAGTTTATAAATGCTTAATCAGTGATAATAATATGGTCGGCGGAGAGTTATATCTCTCGCTGGGACAATTATAATTGTCTCACCCCCGTGGGACCTAAATTTTTAGGTGCACGTGCACGAGGAGGTGAAGACCTTTTTGCAAAGGAAGAACAACATCTGAGGCAGAAGTGATAGCTCCGGTTGAGTGTAATGTCTGTCATGTCTTGTAGATATGAGTCCTATGTGTCGTCTCTATACTCTCAGGTCCTTGGAGTTGGTTCATATTGGTTTTATGAATCAATAAGAGATTTTGGCTTACATCCCTCGAGGTTTTATGTTGCTCATGTATAGTTTGGTAAAGCAATTGTTATATGTTATTCTCGAGATGAGATGTACCAGATATGTACAATGTGAATAATGATGTATATAAGGTTTTGGACCTTTCAGTAAGAGTTTTCTTTGGAATGGATCTCTTCAAAAAATGGTTTTAATTTTTAGTGATTTTCATTAATCTTTTGTTTATGTTTAATTCCTCTTAATTAATGATGACTTGTTTTTCGGTTTGGTGACTGTCGTCACAAAGTTTGGTATCAGAGCTTAAGGTTCGTTGATTCTATAGAGTCATAGGACTAAGGTGTTGAGTCTGTGTTAGTGTCCTCCAATATTCCCTATAGTGACTTCTGCTTGTGCAGAAGAAAGAGTGAAGTTTAAAAATGACTGGGGAACATGAGGAATACATTGTTGAAAGCAATGTTGTTGCACCAAGAGAGGGTGTAAGGGATCATGCAAGAGAAGAATGAATGCCTGAGAATTCCCATCATGCCCCGATCGGGATAGAGAATCCTATGTTTATGCTTTTGTTGGGCTGGTTAGGACAACAGTGATGCATATAGTAGACTGGATACTAGCATTACAACCTAGGTTACCAGTCCTCAATATGGAAACTTTGGGCTTTTGAAAGGGGTTCTGAATAACATAGTCATGTTGGAACAGTGGAAATGTGGGAATGGTTAACATATGGCGAGTAAGTAGACTCTGCCATAAGTTTAGACAGATAGTGGATCTGTGATGGTAATGCCCAAGAAGGGGCAATAAGCTGAGAATTAAGGAAAGGTCTCTACAATTCTAGAGACATGTTCCTAGTTGTTCTAAAAAGACAGTTTTCGGTGCCACCAGTGCAATAAATGCTTAGTGCACCAGGGTAGTAATCACTAAGTAAAGGCAAGGGTCCTAACGTTCCACCTGTAAGAACCCATGGCTTAGTTTTTACATCGGTAATAAGACTGATAAGACCATGGTACGAGAACAAGACATGCTATAGTTATGGACATGTTTAGCATACTAAACTCTTTTCTTTGAAAAGAAGGGAGGAAATGACTCCACAGCTGAGGAAGGCTCGGTAGGGCTTACAAACGTTATAGCCCAATAGTGTAAAAAGACAAGAGTAACAACATGAAACAGCTAAACTCTATGTGTTGAGTCAACCTGGAGTGGTAGATGACCGCGAGGGGTAACAGTTAGATAGAGCTTTTTCATTTCAATATGCCCTATCTTGATGCTATCTGATAATCCTAAAAAGGATTGCTGTTATGGATTTCCCTATTGATTGTCCTGTGGGGACATAGGGAAGATATGATGAGAACTAGAATTTATATTTTGTTCAGTATCCTTTTAAATGATTTATAATTGCTCTTATCTGTGTAAAAGAGGACGAGGTATATATGTGGTGCCTGGAGAAAATCTAGGAATGTTAAATCTTGTGTTTATAAAGACATGAAAAGTAAGGAACATGATAGTAAACAAAGTGCACACTACCTAATCCCAGTACTTGTATACCCTGGCCAGGTATATAATTATTGGAGAAAGGGCAAGTATGGAACTCTTAGATTGTTATCTTTCTGATTACTCTGATCAAGTAGTCATTCTGAGACAATCTAGTGAGTATAACTAAACTGGAAATATGGTATGGACATTTGCATCACATACAAAGAGCAATAAAGTAGAATCTGAGATGATCTCAGATCAATTTGTGAGTATGAGGAAGTAAAAAGTATAATCCTCATGATAAGAGAATGAGAACAAGGGAGATGATCCCTATCAGATAAAGCTTGTGTGAATAGTAAATATCTTTTCCCATAATATGGAAATGGGAAATGTGATGAAATCACAAAATGTTCATAAACATGTTAGACAATAATAGCGAAAGGAGTGATGGCATGTAATCACCCTTATAATTCCTATTCTAATGACAAGGAATCTAAGATGAAATGAGTGTAAATGACTCATGAACAATGAAAGTTCATATAATAAATCTTACGAAATAATGATGTATCCTCATTGATAAACAACCCTGGGTAATGATGGGGTGATGAAAGGAATATGTTCCTTTGTGTTCTTTCTTTTTAGGGACATGGCAATCAAGTGAGTCTTATGACACTTGATGGGCATGAGATAAAAGTACTCAGTTGATGGATACTTAGAAAAGTATCAGTTCATCTTGGACTTTGGTTCAAAGCTAAAGATACATGTAACAAGTAATGTCCCAAGATGAAAGAAAGATCCTTGTATATATGTGCCTTTGGTAATAACAATAGAGAGATGGAAATGATGAGGATGTGATGTGTTTTCGACACATGTGGCATATTCTAAGGTAAAAAATTATGGTATCTAAGAAGCATCTGGCGATATGGCAAAGTATAAACATAACTCCTAATTAGATGATTTATGTTGGTTACCTGGAATGGGAAACTGTGAAGTCAGTCTAGTTATATAAAATAGCATGGACATCATATGTTAGGGGTTTATGCTTTGCATAAACATAACAGAAATAGGGATGTATTATTAAAGGAACAATTGTAAAATCATTGTGGGAAATGCTTATCAAGCTAAAAATAATTCCTTAGAATACCCCTATCTAGATCTGTTAAGGAAACTTATACATAACCTCTAAAGATACCTCTAAGATAAGTTCTTAATTAATAAGTAACCTCCCTTTATAATAAGAGAATGTACAACTAATGAGATAGTTGGTACAAGTAGTAAGAAAGTTTAATGTTGTGTCAGTAGATTAGATGACACAACAGATATATGATAAGACTTGTAGTCACAAGTGGGTGACAGAGCATAACTCTGGTCTTTCCTTTAAAAGTAAAAATGCCAAATGCGGAGTATGGGAGACTCCCCATAATCTTGTCACATAAAGTTGTAAGTTGAGAAAGGTGACAAATCAGTAAGGTATGACACTGAGTTAAATAAGGTATGAATGATTTTTCCCTCACTAAGAAAAGTATTACCTGACATAGAGTTGACTCTACAGTCAATAATGAAAAAGACAGTGGAATATGAGCCATGTGTGACAGATTCAATGATAACCCTGTGTGGAAGAACTTTGTGTTGATAAAAGTTCTATGTCATCTCCATGACATCAAGATGTTATTTGGAGACTTGATGGTATGATGAATGAATAATATCTTTCTTCCTTTACCTAGGATTTCGGGGACGAAATCCTTGTTAGGGGTTTATAACTTGTAACGACCCTGACCTGGGTTATGAGGTAAACCTATTTGTTTTGGATAATTAAGTTGATTAGAACTTTAATATAATCCTCTAAGGTGCTTTGTTATCATGTGACACACTCATCTTTCAAGTTTGGTCTCGATTGAATGTTGTTTGAGCAATTTTCCTTTATTTTGGACCAAAGTGCAACTTACCCAAATTGAGGGGCTATAATGCAAAATGTCACATTTTGAACATGCCTCGTGTGTTTTAGCATCATTATTGAGAGAATTATGTTAGGTGGTGGCTTGTGCAAAGCCTAAATCCCAAGTTTGAACTTGTTTGAACAATGATGGTACCTTGTGCACCAATTTTGGTACAAATTGTAATTTACCCAAAATGTGGGGTTGATACGCAAATTACCACCTCTAGAGTGTTCCTATTTCCTATATGTATCATTTATAGGAGATAGAATGAATGATACACCATGTTTTATTCCATTATGAATGATGGTAATCTTGGTGATGAAATGACCAAGAAAAAGGGTTGAATTTGGAAGCTTAACTTGAGTTGTATCAAGTTGAAAAGCTTATGTATGAGTGCCTATCGGCCATGGAGCCCAAGGAGGTGTCCCATATAGTTTTCTGAACCCTTGGAAAAGTCCATATCGTTCAAAGCACCTCAAGGAGGCGAGGTGTGATGACCAAAAAGTTTCCTTAGAAAAAGTGTATTGGCTTGACTTAAAATAGTGATTAAACCTAGATGACTTATCCAAATGGATAAGCAATGGAAGAATTTGCATCTCTAGATGATCCTCAACCTTTTTGAATGTCAAGATAAATGATGATTCATGCATGTACACGTGTCACCCATGCATGACCCGTGGCACCTACTAGCTCAAAATGTTGACACCTCATTTTTGCCTTTCTTCATGAACAACAAGTATATATACCCCTAGTTTCACCCCTTAGTGCAATTTTGCGACCCTTACCACCCTCCTACCCTACGGTATAGTGCATAGAGATCCCATATCGTGAATTGATGTTGTGGTATCGTGCATGGGCCTTGGGATATCGCCCATGGCAAGAGCATATCGCCCAAGAAGGTGATATTGGCCATATAGGGTGATATCAGCCATAGAGTGAAGTTTTGACTCCAAGTGAGTGTCATATCATGCAAGTGAGTTCCATATCATCAAAGAGGGGTGGCATATCGTGCAAGGACACTAGTGTATCGTGCAAAGGTGTTAAGGAGCAAGAAGGAACTCATACTTAATCCTAAGGTGAGGATAAGATCATCTTCAACCTTGGATTGAAGCATGAATTTAGGGTTTTGATCTTCCTTTCTTTTCTTATTCACCAATTGCTTATCCATGGTGATTATTTTCATATAGAGGAGTTTTGAAGTCCATATTCAACCTTATGAACGTGATGCTTTGGAGCTTGGAGCTTTGAAGTCGTACTTAAGGCGGGTTATATAACTTGAAGTCAACCATGTTATTATTCTTCACCTAAATTGCTATAATTAGTGAAATACTTTTAATTCTAAAATTTCCTGAAATAGCTGATGAAATTGAGAGTTATAGTAGTTTCTTGGACCTGTTTCCATGAACTATAATATTTAGAACAAAGGTCTAGAGCTTGAAGATGATGGTATTACCTTATAAAACTGATATCGGGTGCAAGCACACAAGAAAACACCTTTAACCTGATATTATGATGCACCTACTTCACTTGAACGATATGGATATGAATGAATACATTTTTGCACGATATGGGGGTGTAGTATACACCTCTTGCATGATATGGAGTCAAGTATAGACTCCATACACAATACAAGGTTGAATGAATACTTATAAGTTGACATGAAACCCTAAATTGGGTAACCCGATATAAGTGAAGTATAACAAGTGCTATTGCACGACATAGTTGTATGACATAGTTGCACGACATGGTTGCATGACATAGTTGCACAACATTATTATATGACATAGTTGCACGACATGGTTGCATGGTAGGGTTGCACGATACACAACCCTAGATGATATGGTAACCCTAACCCGTCATGGCTAACCCTAGATGGTGGCTAGCCCGATAGGGTGATTGAATGTACTTCTAGTCCGACATGGTGATGGGTTGATACCTCATAAGTATCATGGGTGACACATACATTTACCTTGTGCCCAATATGAGGTCAAGAAGATACCTCATGCCCGATATGGAGACAAGTACAAATCCTAACCCGATATGGTGAGTGTTCATACACCTCCAACCCAAGACACCTTGTAAAGGAGAGAGTAAGACACTCTTAGGAGTAATGAGTGTAACACCAAGTAATGGTATGACTGATACCTTGATAGGTGAAACACCTAAATTGGTTGATAATGGTTAATCCTATATCATCAATGTCTCAACTTGAGATGTGTCCACATCAATTGATGATGGTTGGACAATTCAAATGTATGACTCATGATCAATAGACTACATAATAAATGTGATGGGCTAGTGCATAAAGTATTAGGATGGGAAATACCCTAATACAAAATAAGTTGATGAACTTAAGAAAGTTAAAAGTGATGAGGGAAGTGATACATCAAGACATGATAGATATCACATCTAGCACTTCAAGGTTGATGTACCTTGATGCACCTTAAATCCAATATACTTGGATGAGTAACACATGGTGTGTTATGTCAATTGTTACATTGAGATGTAATAAGTTTAATGAACTCTGATAAGTGTGGGCTAACATACTTTGAGAAAGGGATTAAGACAAGTTAATAAAGTATGATGTAATCATACCCTGATAAGGATGAGAGAGGAACTCATACCTTGTATTGATGATTCATTTAAAGATAAATGATGAGAATAAATAAGTATGATGGAATACTTATAATATCAATGTTTGCTCTTAGATTGTGGAGTAATAAATTGGGTTTGATCATTGATAATATGATCTTGAAAACCTAAATGGTTAATAATGGAAAACCCTAACCCTAAAGATGGGAAGGTTGTATTTCTCTTATTTCATAAGTTGTTGCCTAGTGAGAGGTGACAAGATGTGTGATGGCCTTGTGAGCTATGTGAATAAGTTGTTGCCTAGTGAGAGGTGACAAGATGTGTGATGGCATTGTGAGCCATGTGAATAAGTTGTTGCCTAGTGAGAGGTGACAAGATGTGTAATGGTCTTGTGAGCCATGTGATAGTTTGTTGCCTAGTGAGAGGTGACAAGATATTTAATGAGCCTTGTGAGCCATGTAAGATTCTTGTATAACAAGTATCATGTATACCTTAGTCTAAGGAACTAGAGGTAATAGTTACCTGATAAGTGGTAACAGTGTTCAGTGATGACCTAAGGGTTTGAATACCTAGATCCAGTAATCATGATAATGATGATGTGAAGGGATGAGAATTCCCAGTAATGTGATAAGGGTTTGAGATCCCAAGTATCACGTGTTTTAAAGATTTGAAAAAGTATGTGATAGATGTATTACACCTTTCTTTGTAGCATTTGTTGTGTTTGATAAAGATAACTTGTTTGATGCTAAAAGAATGATGTAATGCACATAATATATCACTAGAAACTATAAAACATTGCCCTGACTATAGATCCATCAGTGTCAGAACTTGCTGATGGTGAAACTTGTTGCATACCCGGAGTGCATACTTTTGAGTATGTGAGGGCATAGGTACAGACGGTACTATGTAAGCCGATCCCCTTACGATCTTGAAATGAATGGGGATTTGTCTATATGCCCTATCCTGGCTCGAGTGCAACTTCGGTCATAGACTCTATGTTGAGCACGGTGAACTGGACTGTGGCTCAGAGTATGGTGCTTGTGTCACCATGACTCAGACTGGGGACGGTTGTGTGTAGATGTTTCCCCTAAGAGAGTGCAGTTGACGATGTAGCTCTAAGCAAGGATGCCTACGTACCCTGGCATAGCTTGTTAGCAGTGACACGAGATGTCCTGCATGTGGTCTTGTACTGACCAAGACGGTCTGAGGTCATGAAAACTGGCTCTACCATTGACCTTGTATGGTACCAACTTGTGAGAAGTTTTTTGTCGGTTGGAGATGGCTGAGGTATGCTCCATCTCCTCAGGGAATAAGTGTGATTTGTAAAATATGTTCAGCCGTGTAGTATATCTGCTTAAGGATCGAATACGAGAAACATTGTTTGATGCACAATACAGTTATACATTCTAGTTGATAGATGTTATTTATGTTTCTTTACATTCCTTGCAAAGCAGATAGATGAATTATAATCTACCATGGGTAGATGCAATGTTCTCCTTATGAAAGGAGATTACTTCATTCTATTCATATAGTGAAATATCCTGCTTGTTAATATAAAAAGAACCTATGTTCAGTTTATAAATGCTTAATCTATGATAATAATATGGTTGGCGGAGAGTTATATCTCTCGCTGGGACAATTACAATTGTCTCACCCCCGTGGGACCCAAATTTTTAGGTGCACATGGACGTGGAGGTGAAGACCTTTTTGCAAAGGAAGAACAACAACTGAGGTAGCAGTGACATCTCAGGTTGAGTGTACTGTCTGTCATGTCTTGTAGATATGAGTCCTATTTGTCATCTTTGTACTCTACGGTCCTTGGAGTTGGTTCGTATTGGTTTTATGAATCAATAAGAGATTTTGGCTTACGTGCCTCGAGGTTTTATGTTGCTCATGTATAGTTTGGTAAATCAACTGTTATATGATATTCTCGAGATGAGATGTACCTGATATGTACAATGTGAATAATGATGTATATAAGGTTTTGTACCTTTCAGTAAGAGTTTTCTTTGGAATGGATCTCTTTGAAAAATGGTTTTAATTTTTAGTGATTTTCATTAATCTATTGTTTATGTTTAATTCCGCTTAATTAATGATGATTTGTTTGTTGGTTTGGTGACTGTCATCACAGTATCCACTAATGTTCTCTAAGACACACATACTCGACTTTTCCTTTTTAATGAATTTATTGGAATGTTTCCATTTATCAACAAACATTCACTTTTTATATATCTCATATATATTTTGTGATTAATATTCTGTCCTTTTTGGAAGTTCGCATCAATGTAACTCTTTATAGTGAACCCTTCCTTATTTCCATAGAACTAGTGCTTCTCAAGTACATATCAAGTTCTTATGGTATTCTAGTAACCTATATTGGAACGAGACAGACATCCACTCGTCATGTGCCACATACGAGTTATCAGGATGAGCATATCATATTGTCATGTCCTACATACAAGATGATAAATGCGTTTTGTTCTTGCCATGTCCATACATGCATGATGATGGGATTTTTACATACATGATACATCCTTATCTATTCTTAGTGTTTCCATTCTTCATAAGAATTGGACACTTGGCCTTGGGATACTAACTCCATGTAACATGGACAAGTTTTCTCCCACTGAATATGTGCATACTGAACCCTTCAGTATAGATTGCCAATGTATGCTCTCTCCTTTTAGGTCAAGAGGTTTTCGAGAACTATCTCTATAGATCTCTATTCATATCACATAGGAAAGGTCTCTTTCTTCCCTAAAGATAATTTCCACTTTGGATTTCCATTCTAGAACATTTCCATTTCACATCAACATGTGGAATGTGAATATGCTCCCACTAAATCACATATCCCTTGAGATATCAATCAAACCCTTTTGACTATATTATCAAAGTACATATCATAGTTCTGAGTTGCTTGTACTCAATCAATCACATTGATTAGTCCATTGTAACTTATAGACTTCATTTGCATTAATGGATTCATAAATCTTGTAGGTTGTGTCATGTAAACATCATTTTCTTATTCCTCATAGGAATGTGGTTTTAGTATCCATATGCCAAATTTCTTAGTCATTAAGTTGCAATCAACAAGCATCATCCTTCTCAAAATGTTATCCACGTGTCTTAATGTTTAAGACTCATTCACACTTATGGATTTCATCCCAATGGGTGCTACCATCAAGGTCATACCTTATGGTTCACATAGAAGTCATTTAGGATGTGATGGTTCTAAAACCATAACTCAAAATTCGATTCCTCATATTCATCTAGATAGTTGATTCATCACATGTCCAACTTATCACATAGATAATTGAGGTGTATCTTTCAAGGATATAAGAACTCACAACTCCTTGTGATTCTTAATGTCCTTTATAAGTGTGGGGTATTCTTTCTTTAAAAAGAAATTAGTTATTTGATAATCATCCTCTAACTCCTTAGAGTATGACTCCTTATTGATTTCGACATCACCATGCCTTAATCATGAGCTCACTATGATACACTTATCATAATCACTCATAAGGATCTCAAACATTTGGTTCAAGTATTTCATTCATTGATCCCATCAAGAATTAACATTTTACCAAATTCGTACTTCATCTATGATATTCTTGAACACTTCAAGATATTCATATTGGTATTTCTCTAAACACCATTTGAAGTACTAGCATTAAGTCCAATAGGTATGTAAATACATGACAAGTATTATATCTAATAGGATAATCAATCTCCCAATATGAGTAGTGAGGATTGATCATGTCTAAGAGATTCATGTCTTTTACTGGTTCTCTAACCAAAAGAGTCTAGATTTATCCATCATATGGAAATTAGAAATAAATTTCTAATGATTTATGCTAGTTTGATTGTTTGAGTTATCAATAGATTTTTGGTATCATTTTTTCTTATGCATACCAAGTACCACAAGATAAACAAGGCATTTCCATATAGATTGAAACATCAACTTTATTAATTGCTATCATTGTCATACAATATGCAAAAAAATAATGTGTTTCTATCCAATGGAAAATATGAAATAACAGTTCATAACTCTATTACATGCCTTTAAGGTTGAAAATAAACTAAAGTACTGCTATCTATGGCGGCAACACTTGCCCCATTTATTGGGTGCTTTACACTTTATATCTTGGTATCATATACCTCAAAAAGTGTTACAAGTTTATTTCATGACACCTTCAGGTGGAGACGTATGTCGCCTCCTTCTTCTTTATTTCTTCCAGATAGAGTGGAAAATTTCTTTTCCAATGTCCTGGCTTTTGACAATGGTGGAAATTGCCTCTCTTGGTCACGCCTCCCTTGGCCTTAAGAGTTGAAGACGACTTGGGTTGCTGGCTAGCATAAGAACCTTTCTTAGCTTTGCCCTTGCGCTTGCCCTTGGTCTTGCCTTTCTTCCCGTTGATCAACATCACAGACTTAGGCTTGTCCTCTTCATCTGTGCCTCGACTGTCCTCAACATGCCCAACAACTCTGTCAACAGCTTGTCAAAGTTGTTCATGTTGTAGTTCATCACAAACTGACTGTAGGATTCTGGCAACAATTGTAGTATCACGTCAGTAGCCAACTCTTGGCTCAGGTGAAATCCCAGTCTCATCTGGTTCTCTACATACGCAATCATCTTTTGCGTGTGAGGACCAACTGGATCTCCTTCTTTCATGATGCACTTGAACAGTGCCCTGGAGACATCATATCTCTCTTGTCATGCTTGATCTTCATACATATTCTTGGATGTTGAATCATCTCAATGACACGCATGTTCTCATGTTGTCTCTGCAACTCGTGGTTCATGGAGCACAACATCAAGCACTTTTCATCAATGACATCTTCAGAATACTTCTTATAAGCATCCCTTTCTACCTTTGGTGTGGTAGGAGCAGGTTCCTCTGGAGCTGGAGTATCCAGGACATAGAGCTTTTTCTCTTGAGTGAGAACAATTCTCAATGTCCTAAACCAGTCGTGGAAGTTAGTCCCATTCAGCTTGTCCTTTTCAAGGACTAATCACAATGAAAATTGATTGTTGTTTGTTGTCCTTTGTACTACAGAAGGAAATATATGCAATTTAGTCCAAAACTCAATTTTGACTTATTTTGATTGATTCGAAAGGTTGACGATATAATTAGGACTTTAATTAATTATCGCTCCCACTATTTTTGTTCAAATTGATAGCCCTCACCATCAATTTAAAAGATTGTAGCATACAATCTTCTAGTGGGTCAAGATCCTTAAATCCTCTGAGTCATGAACCAGCTAGGGATGTCACCCACAACTTAGATTTTCCAGGTAGGCAACTTTTGCCAATTGCAACGTTTGAAACTTTTGAAAGATGTCATATGCGACTCCTTTCCATGATCACCTCCATTCCTCAAGGTGCTAGATCATATTTAGGTCCCCTTGTTAAGTCTAAAACAAAGCCAACACGAAGAATATGCACCCTGCTAGGGTTGACCCACATATTCATCCTTCACGCTTCCACGAGATAGACGGTGCACCATGCCAGGGCGTGCCCACACTTGGCTGATCAAGCTTTTCATGTGTGTCGCATTTGGAAGGCATCTAAAACTTTAATATTTAATGAGGGATTTGATTTTATAGATACATATACATATCCAATCACCACAATACATAATATGTATCATACACATGCTATATCCCACAGAAAACATGTGAAACAATAAAAGTGATGATTATGGCCATCCTAATGTGATTCCTCGAGCCAAGAGGACTCACGGTCATCTAGGTCCATGTCACATGCAACCTATACAAGATGAACTTTGTGCTTTGCCGTTCTGGGCTTGATCAACTCATCTCCATGATTGATCGGCTCGCCACCAGGCCAGTCTGTTGGGTGCCACCAGCCGATCGATTGGCTCCTCCAACTGATCGGTTCACCTGGTCATCGTGCATCTCCTCATGGCTGCCACCTGCTCATCTCGCTCCTCGAACCGGTCATCTGTAACGCCAACTGATCAGTTCACACCTGGAACCGATCATCTCAGTTGTCGTCAGGTTGTCTGCATTTCTTTGACATAATAGGAAATAAAAGATCTATCCTATTTTACATTTCAATTGGGAAACCCTGAGTTACATTCGGGGGGAGCAAAGGTAGGAAAGAAATCTCAAGTTATCTCGAGTTACATAGGGAATAAAGAGGTAGGGAATCAGTGCACAGACCGAGATGCAGTCAACCACACCCAACCAAGCATACATACATAGGGTTTATTGGCCATAAACAAGCTATAAATCAACCACAAAAGTCATTTAAGGGCGACGCGTATCGAGTGAATTCATATTACATATCATATATGTATATTAGGATTTGTGGATTTAGGATTGGACATGCATAAAGCCAATTTTATTCGCATCGTATGCAATAAATAATGACGACAAACCAAAATCGATCACATTGATAATCCTAAAGTATAGAGCAGTTGACGTGGCTATGATACCACTGTTGGGTTTATTAGGAGACAGAGAAGGCAGTGAAAACAAAAATTTCTTCTCCCAAACCCAGAATAAAGGAATCGCATCAACGTCTATACAATAGGAAGGATGGTTTGTAGAGACATACCTTGTCCCGAGGCTTGCTCGAAAATGTTACCTCACAGCTTGCGCGGTCTTCATCTTCGGTCTTGGACAATGTCTGTGTAGCTCCTGGTCTCACCTGAACTGTCGGGATTGACAGCTGTCCTCCGAGCGACAGAAGTCTCCCGCCTTTGTAGTAGTCCACATGGACCACCTAGAACTCGAATCTCCTTGTCCCATAAGGAATCAGAAGGAGTCACACCCTCCTATCGGTGTGTTGGGTTTTAGGGGAGACAGAGAAGGCAGCGGAAACAAAAAATTTCTTCTCCCAAACCCAGAATAAAGGAATAGTGTCAACGTCTATAGAGTAGGAAGGATGGTTTGTAGAGGCATACCTTGTCTCGAGGCTTGCTCAATGATGTTACCTCACGACTTACGCGGTCTTCAACTCTGGTCTTAGATGGTGTCTGAGCAACTCCTGGTCTCACTGGGACTGTCGGGATTGACAACTATCCTCCGAGCGGTAGAAACCTCCCGCCTCTGAAGTAGTCTACACTGACCACCTGGAACTCTGATCTCCTTGTCCCACAAGGAATCAGAAGGAGTTGCATCCTCCTATCAGTGTACTAGTCACCGACACACTCACCTACAACCAGTTACTTTTCTGCATTTTTCTTTCCCTTATAGTGCCTCCCTTATCAGGTAGCACTTGCTCGGGCTCTCTCGGTTACCAAACCAGAGAGTACGACAACTTTGCAGAGCAACTGGTGTTTTGAGTTGTGTTGTCTGACAAGCCCCCAATACCCCTATATATATAGGAGGGTCATGGGATAGGGTTCTCTACCCCGGGTAATGCCGGATTAAAGTAGGATTAGAAGGGTTCAAGATTTTCCACAAAACAACCAACTTAGCCAGCCGAACCGATCGTTTCAAGCATGAAACGATCAGTTGGGGACCTGAGACGATCGGCTCAGGTCTGAACCAGTCGGTTGGGACACCTGAGCTGATCGGTTCACTTCTGAGATGATCGGTTCGTTGTCCTGGTCCAACTCAAATTGACTTTCATATTTGTTTCCAATTAATCAAATATTAATCTTTGTCCAAATAAAATTTGTACAAGTGAAACAAATTGTATTTGCAAAATAGTCTTCTGACTTTCCAAACGATCTCAGTTGGGCACATGAATCGACCAGTGCAATAATTGAGTCGATCATTTCATGACACATGAGTCAATCGACTCACAACTTGAGCCGACCGGTTCACCAACCTGAGTTGATCAGTTCATCCCTATGAGCCAATCGGTTGGGACAACAGACTGGGCAAATCAGTCAATTGCATTTTCAATCAATCTGATACTCTATTCAATCGGTCCAACACCTTAAACACTATGATACTGAGCTATCAATTGATTGAGTGTTTAATTGAACTACTAAACTCCTTTAATAATCAATCTAAACATCATTTGTGGATAAACTCTTCTTCTAGGTTAAATCCTATGTGTGTGACCCTGCAGGTCCATTTCACATTGGAAGTGAAAGTCCATAACACTTATGACTTCACAAGTAAAACGTGGTGCCTAGTCACACATAAGTGCTACCCAAGAGAAATACATAGTTGGAGAACAACTTTCAATTCTACAATCTGTGAATGGTGTTATAGTGAATGTATAATTCCTTTGTCGCTGATATCCCGAATGAACTCAAGGCATGGAACAATCATCCTGTCAAGGTTCATTCACTTTCTTGATCTCAGAGTAGATTGGAGGAGATATGTATGACAAAAATATCACATATTGATTCACACATGTGTGCACACCTATCTGAATCCTACTCACCAAGTGGCCATGGATATCAAACTCCCTCAAGAGGGACAAATCCCATATCTATCACTCACCCCTCAAAAGCCCCATGTGTCAAAGCCACCCAATCATCATCTTTATAACAACCCATGTTTCAAGACTGCATTTGATGATTTCAAAGTGTACCCAACAACATGTGTTGAGTGTAGTGATTTTAGGTCAAAGAATCACACTCGCCACCATCACTGTGAGAATTGATTGTGACTACCATGTCATGGTTCCATGTGTCAAACTCACAATGGGTCTGTCTGGTACACTTGTTCTCTAAAAATACCTATGTATTTGGTTTGATATCTCCATATCATGACTAATGAGATTCTATCATCCACCACACCACAATCTAGTCTTGTGTGTCATTGTTGTCTATCTACCTTCCACAATGACATCCGACTAGGGACATGATAACAATGCACAAACTCTTAGCATCTGTATGATCTCATCGTTCAGGTCCTGAACCTGAAAGCTTACATCATTGAGTAGTGTCATTCTCTAGACTATCAATCTATTCTATCATTGTCTCATATGACTGAACCAGAACGAATTGGAAGCTTGCCTTTGATGCTTATCAGATCAATCTTAGTGTATCCCACCAATCATATCATGATTGGCTCTCAAGGCATACATACCAACAGACTCCCACTTGCACTGCAAGCCAATCACCCTTGAATCATATTCTTAGTGATCTTCAAACATGTCCCACATGTTACTGTGCTCTAATGCTAACATAGTGAGTTATGGCAACACCTTTCCAAAGTCAGTATTAACTACATGTCTCTCATCTCTTCATTGTACGTCACACGTATGAGATGGAGTTTCCGTAATATGCAATCTAGTATTCCTTTGCTAACCTTTAGCCACATTGCATGACCAAGCACTCTTAACTTGTCATCAATGACCAAAATAACTATAAGTTCATCTCTATGAACTCCTAGATCCATATAGTATCCACTGTTGTTCTCTAACACATGGATACTTGACGTTTCCTTTTAAAACAACTTTATTGGAACATTTCCATTTATCAACAAACATTCACTTTTATATATCCCATATATATCTTGCGATTAATTTTCTATACTTTTCGGAGGTCCGCATCAGTGTAACTCTTTACAGTGAACCCTTCCTTATTTTCATAGAACAATTGCTTCTGAAGTACTTATCAAGTTCTTATGGTATTCTAGTAACCCTTACTGGAACTTAGACAGACATCCACTCATCATGTCCCACATATGAG
Organism: Alisma plantago-aquatica; assembly: GCA_963693085.1. Taxonomy (NCBI): domain Eukaryota; kingdom Viridiplantae; phylum Streptophyta; class Magnoliopsida; order Alismatales; family Alismataceae; genus Alisma; species Alisma plantago-aquatica. Next base: position 1,911,185,867 of record OY856409.1, on the reverse strand, counting down.
TTATCAGGATGGGCACAACATATTGTCATGTCCTACATACAAGACTATGAATGCAGTTTGTTCTTGCCATGTCCATGCATGCAATATTATGGGATGATTACATACATGATAGATCCTTATCTATTCTTAGTGTTACCATTCTTCATAAGAATTGGACACTTGTCCTTGGGGTATTAAATTCATGTAACATGGATAACTTTTCTCCCATTGAATATGTGCATACTGAACCCTTCAGTATAGATTGCCAATGTATGCTCTCTCTTTTCAGGTCAAGAGGGTTTCGAGAACTATCTCTATAGATCTCTATTCCTATCTCATAGGAAACGTCTCTATCTTCCCTAAAGATAACTTCCACTTTGGATTTCCATTCTAGAATATTTCCATTTCACATCAACAAGTGGAATGTGAATACACTCCCACTAAATCACAGATCTCTCTTTATCTTTGACATATCGGTCAAACCCTTTGACTATATCATCAAAGTGAAGATCCAGCTCTGAGTTGATTGTACCCAATCAATCACATTGATTAGACCATTGCAACTTATAGACTTCATTTGCATTAATGTATTCATAAACCTTATAGGTTGTGTCACGTACACATCCTTGTTTTATTCCTTATAGGAATGCAGTTTTAGTATCCTTATGCCAAATCTCTTAGTAATTTAGTTGCAATTAACAAGCATCATCCTTCTCAAAATGTTATCCATGTGTCTTAACGCTTAATACTCATTCACACTTATAGATTTCCTCCCAATGGGTGCTACCATCAAGGTCATCCCTTATGGTTCACATGGAAGTCATTTAGGATGTAATGGTCATAAACCAAGGTATTAAAGTGTGTAAGAGGTATGGCGATCACGGTAGCGGTCTAGGGCTCTCCCCGTGTGCATCGCTCAAGCTTGGGGGAGGGGGTCAGGCGTCCTACTGGGCCGTCACCTTCTCCCCCCGGGCCTCCTCCTCGACTTGCCTCTTCTTTCTGGTTTCCTTTTGCAGGTGCCTCTCCGAGCTCCTCATCTCTCCCCCTGGGCGGCGGCCGGGCGACCTGGTTGTGATCAGGTCTTCTCTTCGGCGTGTTGCTTGCAGGAGGTTGTCGTGCTCTTCTCCTGGCAGAGTCTTGCTCAGATCTGCCTTGAGGCTGAGGCGGGTGGCTGGTGGGGGTATCTTCACTAGGGTTCCGGAGGAGGCGGGTTTCCCTCCTTTGTTTCTGCCTTGCAGGTTTTCGCTTGGGTGCTAGTTTCTGGCAGGCTATCTTCCTTGTTCTGCCGTATATCGGCATTGTTTCTTCGTTTGAATAAGGATTGTTACTCCTTCCTCTGTGAAGGCAGTGGTTTTTCTGGGTTTCCCCCAGTAATTCAACCTTGGTACGGCTAAATCTCATATTCGCTCTAGATTGATCTCATTACTCAGTTAGTATGGCTTCGTTTGAGTTTCTTTACGAGCAGAATACCATCCTGTTCCAAACCCTCTACCACTACTTAATGCTCAGGTTGAAGGAATTCTTCAGGAAAAGCTGCTTAAGACAGCCTCAAGGAAGAAGAATCAATGCAGAAATGTCTCTTTCTCGTTCCAATATGAGTTATAGTGCCCTTGGGTTACTGAGCGTGACGTTTGTATGTTTTGTTTGTATTTTTCTCCCCAATTGTAGATGTCGTATGGCTAACATGTAATGAATCGATCCATTTTCTCTCAAAAAAAAAATGTAATGGTCATAAACCATAACTCAAAATCTGGTTGCTCATATTCATCTAGATAGTTGACTCATCACATGACCAACTCATCTCATAGATAATTGAGGTGTATCTGTCAAGGATATAAGAACTTACAACTCTTTGTGATTTTTAATGTCCTTTATTAGTGTGGGGTATTCTTTATTTAAGAAGAAATTAGTTATTTGATGATCATCCTCCAACTCCTTAGAGTATGACTCCTTTTGATTTAGGCATCATCATGCCTTAATCACGAGCTTACTATGATACACTATCATAATCACTCATAAGGATCTCAAACATTTGGTTCAAGTATTTCATTCATTGATCTCATAAAAAATTAACACTTTACCAAATTTGTACTTCATCTATAATATTCTTGAACACTTCAAGATATTCATATTGGTATTTCTCTAAACACTGTTTGAAGTAAGCATTAACTCTAATAGGTATACAAATACATCACATGTATTAAACCTAATAGGATAATCATTCTCCCACTACCACTAGTGAAGATTGATTAATCATGTCTAAGAGATTCATGTCTCTTACTGGTTCTCTAACCACAAGAGTCTAGCTTGTCCATCATATGGAAACTAGAAATGAATTTATCATGATTTATGCTAATTTGATTGTTTGAGTTATCAATAACTTTTAGGTATCATTCTATCTTATGCATACCAAATACTACAAGATAAACAAGGCATTGCCACAAAGATTGAAACATCAACTTTATTAATTGACATCATTGTCATACAATATGCAAAAAATAATGTGTTTCTATTCATTGGAAAATATGAAATAGCAGTTCATAACTCTATTACATGTCTTTTAGGCTAAAAATAAACTAAAGTACTCCTATTTATGGTGGCAACACTTGTCCCATTTATTGGGTGCTTTACACTTTATATCTTGGTATCATATACCTCAAAAGTGTTACAGGTTTATTTCATGACACCTTCAGGTGGAAACGTATTTCGCCTCCTTCTTCTTCAGTTCTTCCAGATAGAGTGGACAATTCCTTTTCCAATGTCCTGGCTTTTGACAATGGTGGCAATTGCCTCTCTTGGTCATGCATCCCTAGTCCTTGAGAGTTGAAGACGACTTGGGCTGTAGGCTAGCATTAGAACATTTCTTAGCCTTGCCCTTGTCTTTGCACTTGGACTTGCCTTTGTTGCTGATCATCATCACAGACTTAGGCTTGTCCTTCTTCATCTGTGCCTCAACTATCCTCAACATGGCGAACAACTCTGTCAACGACTTGTCAAAGTTGTTCATGTTGTAGTTCATCACAAACTAACTGTAGGATTCTGGCAACAATTGTATTATCACGTCAATAGCCAACTCTTGGCTTAGGGGAAATCCCAGTCTTGTCAGGTTCTCCATATACCCAATCATTTTGAGCATGTGAGGACCAACTAGATCTCCTTCTGTCGTGACACACTTGAACAGTGCCTTGGAGACATCATATCTCTCTTTTCGTGCTTGATCTTCATACATGTTCTTGAGATGCTGAATCATCTCAATGACACCCATGTTCTCATGTTGTCTCTGTAACTCATGGTTCATGGAGCACACCATAAAACACTTTGCATCAATGACATTTTCATAATGCTTCTTATAAGCATCCCTTTCTGCCTTTAGTGCGGTAGGAGCAGGTTCCTCTGGAGCTGGAGTATCCAGGACATAGAGCTTTCTCTCTTGAGTGAGAACAATTCTCAATATCCTAAACCAGTCGTGGAAATCAGTCCCATTCAGCTTGTCCTTTTCAAGGACCGATCGCAATAAAAAATGATTGTTGTTTGTTGTCATTTGTACAACAAAATAAAATATATGCAATTTAGTCCAAAACTCAATTTTGACTTATTTGATCAATTTGAAAGGTTGATGATAAAATTAGGACTTTCACCCACAACTTAGATCTTCCAGGTAGGCAACTTTTACCAATGGCATCATATGAAACTCTTGAAAGATGTCATATGCAACTCCTTTCCATGATCATATCCATGCCTCAAGGTGCTAGATCCTATCTATTTCACCTCGTTAAGTCTGACCCAAATCCAACACGATGAATATGCACCCTGCTAGGGCAGACCCACATATCCATCCTTCATGCTTCCACGAGATAGATGGTGCACCATGCTCGGGCGTGCCCACACTTGGCTGATCAAGCTTTTCACGTGTGTCGCATTTGGAAGGAATCTAAAACTTTAATATTTAATGAGGGATTTGGTTTTTATAGATACATACACATATCCAATCACCACAATAGTCCATAACACTTATGACTTCACAAGTAAAGAGTGGTGCCTAGTCGCACATCAATACTACCCAAGTGAAATAAAAAGTTGGAGAACAACTTTCAATCCTACAATCCGTGAATGGTGTTACAATGAATGTATAATTCCTTTGTCACTGATATTCTGAATGAACTCAAGGCATGGAACAATCATCCTGTCAACATTCATTCACTTTATTGATATCTGAGTAGATTGGAGGAGATATGTATGCCATCAATATCGCACATTGATTCACACATGTGTGTGCACGTCTATCTCAATCCTACTCATCAAGTGGCCATGGATATCAAACTCCCTCAGGAGGGACAAATCCCATATCTATCACTCACCCCTCAAAAGCCCCATGTGTCAAAGCCACCCAATCATCACCTTTATAACAACCCATGTTTCAGGACTGCATTTGATGATGTCAAAGTGTACCCAATGACATGTGTTGAGTGTAGTGATTTCAGGTCGAAGAATCACACTCACCACCATCACTCTGAGAACTGACTGTGACTACCATGTCATGGTTCCATGTGTCAAACTTATGGTGGGTCTGTTAGGTAAACTTGTTCTCTAACAAGTACCTATGTGTTTGGGTTGATATCTCCATATCATGACTAATGAGATTTTGTCATCAACCAAAATCATAATCTAGTCTTGTGTGTCATTGTTGTCTATCTACCTTCCACAATGACATCCGACTAGGGACATGATAAGAATGTACAAACTCTTAGCATCCGTATGATCTCATTGTTTAGGTCCTCAACTAGAAACCATACGTCATTGAGTTATGTCATTCTGTAGACATTCAATATGTTCTATCATTATCTCATATGACTGAACCAGAAAGAATTGGAAGCTTGCCTTTGATGTTTATCAAATCAATCTTAATGTATCCCACCAATCATCCCATGATTGTCTCTCAGGGCATACATACCAACAGTAGCCATTCCTGATTTTCACTAGTTGATCATCTTGCTTGGTATGGAGGGTTGCATTTCATACCACGTGGTGTTAGTTCTCTGGAAATTCAATCGTTAGCAGTGTTTGTATCAAGTTGAAGCTCTTCCCCATTCTTCAAGAAGCTGATTCCAGATTCTCAAAAAGTTCATGATAAGGTTGTATGGATGTGGTTAAATGGGAAGTGCTTGACTCAGGATTCCTTCCCTATAGGCCAGGAATGCTCCCCTGAGTATGTGGACTAGCTTGCATCGACGCCTTTAGTGGTAGTCACTTGTGATTCTTCTAGGGAATCACAATGCTGTCTTTTTTGTACCTTTTTGTTTCTTTATTTGTTTATTGGCACGATAAGCCAGATTTTTGTAATGATTTTATTTTTGGAATAAATATTTGAAATTCATGAAATGTTACATCGGCTATTGGCACTCCCTCCATGATACCTAGAACTGTGCATCAGAGTTGAGTCCTTGAGGTGTATGTTACTATGAGATATTTTTTAACAAATAATTTGATTGAGTACAATATAGAGTTCTTGTTTATGAAGTTTAGGAATCGAGGGATAGTTGTAGGTTTTTATATGTTGGGGTCACCTCCTTCATGTCCACCTCCTTGCATGAAGTTGGTAGGTTGAAACCCATAGTGTATTAATATATCTCTGATCTTGACCTGATGATAGATGTTTCCACCCTCTGAACATTTGTGACCCATTCTATTATGAGGAGGTCCCTCATACTAGGGGGATGCTTGTTGGTATGGTATGCCTAGAGAGACAATCATATGATGATTGCAATGAGGCATTAGATACCTAATTTGATAATAATAAAGGTAATTTTGTCTATTATGTTTGTCTCAGTCACGAGATGATGAAACATACATGATAGATGTCTAAAGAATGATGAGACTCGATGACATATGTCTTTAGGTTGAGGACATGAACAATGCGACCATATATATGATAAGAGTACATACATTCTTAACATGTTCCTAGTCAGATATTACTATGGAAGCAAAATAGACAATAGTAATACATAAGACTAGAGTGTGTGTTGACTAATGATAGAGTCTCATCAGTCATGATATATGATATCAAGTCAAAGACACAAAAATGTGTTAGAGAACAGTATATCTAACAGACCCACTGTGAGAGTGATACATGGATACCATGGAATGGTAGTCAAAATCATCTCCCATATTGATGGTGATGATTGTGGTTCTTAGACCTAAAATCACTGCACTTGTCACATATCATTGGGTACACTTTGACATCATCAAATGCAGTCCTAAAACATGGATTGTTATAACGGTGATGATTGGGTGAGTTTGGCACATGGGGATAGATCGTGAGTGATAGATATGGGATTTATCCCTCCTACAAGGAGTATGATATCTAGGGCCCCTTGATAAATGAGAATGAGAATTGTATGGCAATACTCATGTGATTCAATATATGATGTGTGAACTCACATGTATCTCATATAGTCTTCTCTAGGTCAAGGAACATGGATTGAATGTTGAAGAGGATGACGTTCCATGCCTCAAGTTCAATCTAGATTTCAGTGACAAAGGAACAATACGATCACTATAACACTAATCATAGATTGTAGGTTGAAGTTTTTCTCCAACTTTCTGAGTTACTTGGGTAGAAATGATGAGTTACTAGATTCTGCTCTTTGCTTGTGATGTCATACGTTGTTATGAACATTCACTACCAACGTAAATTGGAACATGCAGGGTCACACACATAGGATACCCCTAGAAGAGGAGATTGTCCATGAATAATGTTTAGATTGATACTAAAAGGTGTTTAGGTACTCAATTAAACATAGAATTGACTAACTGGACTCAAAACTATCAAGTTCAAGTGTTGAACTAGCTGGTTGGAGTGTCAGGTTGATTGGAGACTGCATTGGCAATGTCAGGACTACAACCTGACTGGTTCACCCAGGTGAGCCGATCGACTGGTGTGAGCGAACTGATCCGTTCACTTGGTGAAACAGGCATCTCACAATCCTACAAACTGAGGAAATAAGGATTTGCCCGGTCAGAGGGAACACTTTCACATTTCACTTATTCAATTCAATTAGAATGAGGATTAATCTTTGAATTAATTGGAAACGATTGCGGAAAGTTAATTATGGGCAAGTCTAGGAAGTGAAATGACCGGTTCACACTACCAACCGAATGGTTCACTAGTGAACCGATTGAATCACTTTGCTAAATGACCGTTTCAGTTATGAAATGATTGATTCTCCTGACACAGTACAAACTATTCATTGAATTTCCAGATCCTACTACTCCCGAACAGATTGGCAACCCTGACCCTGTCCTCTATTATAAATAGAGGGGTATTGTGGGATTCTCAGAATATACAACTTAGAGTATCAGTTTCTCTACAAAGTTGTTGTTCTTTTTGGTTTTAGTAACCGAGAGAGCCCAAGCAAGTGCTACCTGACTAGTAAGGCACAGTGAGGGAAAGACAATTGTAGAAAAGTAGTCAAAGACCAACAAGAGGGTCGTCTTTCTAGCACAGTAGGAGTTCTAGGTGGTTTGTGTGGACTATGTGCAGAGGCAGGAGATGTATGCCGCTCAAGAGGACATGTCAGCCATAGTCTGTTGTGGAGGCCAGAGTCCATGGTGAAGACCAGGAGTTGCACAAACACCATCCATGACATGGCATTGAAGACTGCACATGGCTACGAGGTATTGTCACTGGGCAAGCCCCTTGACTAGGTATATCTCGCTAAAACTATCATTCCCATTACATAGTTGTTGATGTGATATCCTATTTTGGGTTAATGGCCAGTAACATTTTTTATGCTGCCTAATTTGAGGCCATAAAACCCAACAATAGTATCAGAGCCACGTCAATATAGTGTGTTTTGGGATAAATCGATATGATCATATTTTGGTTTTATCATCATTTGTTTATTACATATGATGTGAATAATGAAAATGACTAATGTGTATATCCGACTAAATACCACATGCGACCACAAACTAATATACCTATATGATATGGTATATATGTAATTGATACACGTCACCCTAAAATGGTTTAGATGGTGGATGTGTAGCATGGTTATGGCCTATAAACCATATGTGTGCTTTTTCGGTTATGGATGTTTGCATCTTAGTTTGCATACTGAGTCCTCTACCTTCTATTCCAAATGTAACTCAAGATAGAACCTTTCTCTTCTACCTTTACTCCCCTCAAATGTAACTAGAGGTTTCCCAAAGATTATGTAAAAGTAGGATAGTTTATTTTTAGTTACTGATACTCGTCGTTTTGCAATATCAATCACTAAGATGGTTAATCCTAGAGTTTAAACCTTTTTTGACTTCCGGTTTTAAGGGTAGTATAGAAGGGTCGATCCCACATAACTATTTAGAGATTGTTCTTAGAACCCAAATATTGAAGAACTTTATTATTTGTTTTTGGTATTTTTCTTTTTTATTAAAGCAGAAAGTAAAGTCCTGTTGGTGGTTTGAGTGATTACACTAATGCAAGAAGAATTTCACTGAACAAGAATAAACATGCACAAGGGAAAAAGTAGAAGATTATTAACACAAGCAAAACTATATGAATGAAAAACTAAGAATTAAGGAAAATAAGGATGTGGTGATTAAATCAAGAGAAGGAAATCGAGGCTCGTAGGGGTTTTCACCACCTTAGCCTAGGTGATAACAACTAAATCTTAAATGACAATTTGATGAAGGCTTGCGAATTAAAAACTCCCAAAAGAGAAACTCCACATGAGCCCATTGGTCTTGGTGCTCATGCTTCCTAGTTTATCATCCTAAAAGATGAAAATCCACGGTCATATCAAAACGTCTATGTAATCGATTTTATTGTTCTAAATCCGGATTTCCATGGTCATATATATCCAGATTAACATGCGATCCGAAGATCAATCATTCAATTAAAATTGATTACCATCTAATCATTTAAGAAGAAGTCGTTAAAACCATGGCTAAGGGGTTATTCCCCTTGCCCCGATAAAAGTCTACTCACACATGGAGAAATGGGAGACGGAGGAAGAAAGAAATGAAGCCATAGTCTAGCCCAGAAATTAGGAAATTAATCCTTATGCTAGAGACGATGAAATGGCTTAGTTCTTTGTTCTTTGCTCCAGAAATAAAGAGTGGAAGGAAGGAGATTAAAACTAAGGTGGAGAGAAAAGACAAGAACAAGAATGAAAGAGCTATGCTTGAACCAAACCTACTTTATTGCATAATATGAGAATGATTACAAGATTAATTGCTGCAGAACTCCAAAATACAAGAAATCCAAGATGATCCCAAGAGGAGGAAGTGCCCATCCTTTTATAGTAGAAGGAGGGGGTACATTTAGGTTTAGGGTTCTTTGGGTGTTGATAGTTGGGAATTTCTGCTGTCTGTGGGCCGCCAACTGACCGGTTCGGCAACCAGCCGATCGGTTGGAAGGTTCTGGAATGCACAGCTAGTCAGCCACTCGATCGGCTGCCAACCCTAGTTAGGGTGGTGGTGTAGTAAAACAACGTTCTGTGCTGCTCGGCAATGGGCATCAGCCGAGCGGTTGGTAGCTGGAGTAAGGCGATCCCAGCCGTCACCTGGTGAGATCAACGATCGATGCTTTGAAGTGAAACGATCGTTTCATAATGTCAGACGATCGGTTTGATTATGTGAAACGATCGGTTTGGGTTACCAACCGATCGGATCAAGTCCTGAAACTGCAATACAATGCACATCATTGTCAAATTGGTGATAGAACGAGAAAATATCAATTTGTGCAATTTTAAAGAGATGAATGGATAATTTCTATGTGACAAGCTTAATAATTCGCAGAAAAAGGTGTGCTAAATAGCACACATCAAAATACCGCGGACTTAAAGTTTTGCTTGTCCTCGAGCAATTGAAAAATCAAAAAGATTCCAAGAAATTTGGAATAACAAGTTCGTTCTCCCTAGATTAGCAATTTTTCTATCCTTTTCATGGCCAAGCGACCCATCTCCTAGAACCACAAATTGCAAGCACCATGTTTCTCAGGAAAACATTTTTCATAACTTAAATTTTTTAGACTTATACTTTTAAAGACAGTCTTGATCTAACTTGCGCTTCGACACTCATCATATTTTTTTTTCTTCTTTTTATTTTTTTTTCTTTGGGTTGATTGTTGCACGGGAATAGAGAGTTTGAGGTGTGATGGAAAAATCCCTCCTCTATTCGACTTGGGATATTTTTTTCATGGACTTGTGATTACATTGACCACAATTTTTTTTGTGTGCTCTTTTTGGCATCTTTTGATGGTACGCCCCTTTGTGGGGTATGGAAGAAGGTATGCCACCCCGGACTTAGGGTTTGGCGTGGGATTTATTTTTCTCGTGCAACAAAAACTCTTTTGTTTTTGTTTTTTTTTGCTTTTGAGTGTCGTTGCATAAGACAGAAGAGACATGTAGCTACATTATATAAGAGAAAAAACAAATAAGTTAATCTAATGCTAAAATTAAGAAAATCTGCATTTGATTCTATTTGATACTCTAAGGCTTGCCACCATTTCCAAAAATTGCTATCATGATCATAGGGAACTTGATATTGCAAAGTTGTTTGAAATGAAAATGATAATGCAATTGATTATTGAAGATAAGGTACAACATTCGGCCGGCTAGATAAAGGCTTTATGTTTGAAAGTAAACAAAGTGAAACAAATAAAAATGCAGAAAATAAAATGTTTGAAAAGGGAAGATAAAGGGTGGATCACGTACCACCCACCCCCACCCCGGACTTAGAAATTTGCTCGACCCGAGCAAACTCTAAGAGTGAGATGGAGGGAAGAGTCACTGCGGTGAAGGGCGCTACTGGTGGGAGTAGTGGTTTGCCCAATAAGAAGAATCAAGGCTTGGATAACTCTGATGTGCTCCATACTCATCATAAGTAGGTCGACTAGGGGCAAAATGACCGCAATCCACATGCCAAGACTCCTGCGAACGCTACATCAGATACATTTGATTGAGATGGTGGCCTTGTCTCTGCTGCTCCTATTGAATCTCATCCAGCTGAGTCTGGATCTCATAGAAGTCGTAAGGACCGGAGTCAGCATGGAGTCGCCGCCTGGTGCGACGTCTGGAAGGTGGCGGTGGTGGTCCAGTGACGTCGTCGTGTGCCTCTAAAGAGAGGCTCCTCGTGTGAGGCTGTGGCTTGGTGAGGGTGTCTGGATCTGGATGCTCCAGGTGGAATCTCTGGATGTGGCTCGGTAAATCGGTCAATTCATAGACATAGTTTGCTGCTGCAAACAGCGAATGCAATGGGAGCTGGAGGACCGCATGAGTGTCCTTGAACAAAAGGTAATAAACGCCTTCGGTGCCCAAACGGATAAACCTACTATTTTTCAAATAGTTTGTGTTGATAAGGTGATTTTTTAGCTCAAGTGGAGGGAAGGCGATGTGGGTGTAACCCAAAAAGATGGCGAGTTGGGTAACATAATGGCCAATGCGGATTAACCATCTTAGTGATTGATATTGCAAAACGACGAGTATCAATTTGTGCAATTTTCAAGCGATGAATGGATAATTTCTATGTGACAAGCTTAATAATTCGCAGAAAAAGGTGTGCTAAATAGCACGCATCAAAATACCGCAGACTTAAAGTTTTGCATGTCCTCACGCATCCCCGACAACAACGCCAAATTGATACTCGTCGTTTTGCAATATCAATCACTAAGATGGTTAATCCTAGATTTTAAACCTTTTTTTACTTCCGGTTTTAAGGGTAGTATAGAAGGGTCGATCCCACAGGACAACTATTTAGAGATTGTTCTTAGAACCCAAATATTGAAGAACTTTATTATTTGTTTTTGGTATGTTTCTTTTTTATTAAAGCAGAAAGTAAAGTCCAGTTGGTGGTTTGAGTGATTACACTAATGCAAGAAGAATTGCACTTAACAAGAATAAACATGCACAAGGGAAAATGTAGAAGATTATTAACACAAGCAAATCAATATGAATGAAAAACTAAGAATTAAGGAAAATAAGGATGTGGTGATTAAATCAAGAGAAGGAAATCGAGGCTCGTAGGGGTTTTCACCACCTTAGCCTAGGTGATAACAACTAAATCTTAAATGACGATTTGATGAAGGCTTGCGAATTAAAAACTCACAAAAGAGAAACTCCACATGAGCCCATTGGTCTTGGTGCTCATGCTTCCTAGTTTATCATCCTAAAAGACAAAAATCCACGGTCATATCAAAACCTCTACGTAATCGATTTTATTGTTCTAAATCTGGATTTCCATGGTCATATCCATCTGGATTAACATGTTATCTGAAGATCAATCATTCAATTAAAATCAATTACCATCTAATCATTTAAGAAGAAGTCATTAAAACCATGGCTAAGGGGTTATTCCCCTTGCCCCGATAAAAGTCTACTCACACATGGAGAAATGGGAGACGGAGGAAGAAAGAAATGAAGCCATAGTCTAGCCCAGAAATTAGGAAATTAATCCTTATGCTAGATATCATGAAATGGCTTAGTTCTTTGTTCCTTGCTCTAGAAATAAAGAGCGGAAGGAAGGAGATTAAAACTAAGGTGGAGAGAAAAGACAAGAACAAGAATGAAAGAGCTATGCTTGAACCAAACCTACTTTATTGAATAATATGAGAATGATTACAAGATTAATTGCTGTAGAACTCCAAAATACAAGAAATCCAAGATGATCCCAAGAGGAGGAAGTGCCCCTCCTTTTATAGTAGAAGGAGGGGGGTACATTTAGGTTTAGGGTTCTTTGGGTGTTGACGACTGGGAATTTTTGCTGTCTGCGGGCCGCCAACCGACTAGTTCGGCAACCAGTCGATCGGTTGGAAGGTTCTGGAACGCGCAACCATTCAGCCACTCGATCGGCTGCCAACCCTAGTTAGGGTGGCGGCATAGTAAAACAAAGTTCTGTGCTGCTCGGCAATGGGCATCAGCCGAGCGGCTGGTAGCTGGAGTCGGGTGATCCCAGTTGTCGTCTGGTGAGATCAATGATCGATGCTTTGAAGCAAAACGAGCGTTTCATAATGTCAGACGATCGGTTTGATTCTGTGAAACGATCAGTTTGGGTTACCAACCGATCGGCTCAAGTCCTGAAACTGCAATAAAATGCACATCATTGTCAAATTTGTGATAGAACGAGAAAATATCAATTTGTGCAATTTTCAAGAGATGAATGGATAATTTCTATGTGACAAGCTTAATAATTTGCAGAAAAAGGTGTGCTAAATAGCACGCATTAGTTACATCAAAGAAGAAGATGTGCAACACCAGATGAGCTAGCCTGGAGGACCGAGGAGGATTGCAAAGGAGCCAAACTAATCGGTTGATGGCCCAACCGCTTGTTGGATGTGTCTAGACATCAAAGGCCAGACCAACCAACCAACCGACCATGAGGCGAGTCGATCGTGTCATAGGATGAGTTGATCAACCCGAAATGGTTCAAGCACAAATATCTTCATCAACATCAACTTACATATGATGTAGACCTTATATGAACGTAGTTCCTTGAGGCTCTAAGGAATTATAATAGGATGCCCATAATAATCACTTTTATTAATATAGTATGTTTTCTCGTTGTGGTTATAGCATGTATATGATACATACTATATATGTGGTGATTGGATATGTATATGTACTTATATAAAATCCTTCAAATACAATATTAAAGTCTTAGATGACTTCCATAAGTGGAACACATGAAAAGATTGATCGACCAAGCGTAGATTTTCACCAAGCATAGTATGTCATTCATCTCGTGGAAGTGTAATGGTAGATATGTAGATTTGTAAAAAGCATGGTGCATATCTATCGTGTCGGCTTTTGGGTCAGACTTAACTGGCGACTTGGAGAACCCAAGCATAGAGGCATGAAGATGATTATGGCAAAGAGTTGTGCATACCATCTATTCAAGAGTTGCATATGATGTAATTGGCATGATGGCCTACCAAAATAGTTAAGTTGTGAGCGATCAGCCAAAGCTGACTCATAAGTTGATGAAATATGGATCTTGGCCACTAGAAGATTGTATGCTACAATCTTCTGAATTGATACATGAGGGTTATCAATTTGATCATAATAGTGGGAGCGATAATTAATTAAAGACCTAATTAATATCGTCAACTTTATCAAATCAAACAAATAAAAAATGTTTTGAAAAGTTGCAAAATTCTTTTGTAGAATCCAAACAACAAACACAAATACATTATCATTACGGTCAGTTCATAAATGAGATAAACTTTGAATCTTATTTAGGACCATTGAGAAGTGTTCTCAATAGTGTGTATAAACTCTAGAGTCCTTGAAAGACCAGAGCCAGTTGAACCACTCCAAATGTGCCTAAGGCTAAAACTGGATGCTTACTTGAAGTATGCCAATGATTCCTAAGACATCAAAAACATTATGCTTAGCTATATGAATTATGAGTTGCATAAATAGCTTGAAGCATGGACATTCTTGAGATTATTTTACATCTTATGAATCATGTAAAGAAAGAAATGTATATTGTCTTCAAAGAGATGTTTGAGTATAATCAGACATATGGAGATCAAGTATAATCTCATATGCTCAATATGGTTGTGCATATAGATCAATTGTGATTTCTTAAAGATCAAGAGTAGACCAAACATATGATTCTACAAATCATTGTGTGAATCATATAGCTAGTTTATCTAATGTTGAGAAACTTGGCCAAACCACTGTTTGAAGTGTTTGGCATGTTGATGCCAAAACTTGAATGAAGAAAGAACAAAAAATGTGATAATGATCAGTAGAGTAAAGTCCATAGACTAAACCAAGGTTAAGAAATGTTATGAAGCCAAGCTAAGTTCTGAATCATCATCACTCAAGATATGGAGAAGGGGTAAGTGTAAAAGGGAATATGTCCTTTTTACTTATAAAGATAAGCAAAGAAAGTGCCACCATTGTCACCTGTTTGACATTGGATAAGGAAATAACCTCTTAATAAAGGATCTCAAGAAGATGATAGAGATAGAGATCTCTACTTCAGGACCAAAGAGGAAGTAACCAAGAAACTGTGTGGAGCAAGAGTTGCTACCATTACAGTTACATTATGACATTCATGGGAATGCAATAGAATAGTAAATTGCTATTATATACCTACCATCAATGAAAACATCATACATCTTGTATGGGAAAGAGTGTTATGGACTGCTGTTTCATTTTAAAGATATGATCTTTGATGGAAATGCCTATCTCTCACTAACTATACATGATATTTGAAGAGACAAATGTGTATGAAACATGTAATGAATTGCATAAATAACTCAAACTTGAATCCATATAGTGATGTCATCTAAAGCGCATAAATGGGAATGGCATTTCTGGAATCCATATGATGGATATCTAGACTCTTTTGGTCGTTGAACCAATAGAGACATGCTAATCTCATTCATTGTGCAATATGACAAACGTTCTTCACTAGATGTAGTGGGAGAATGATCATTCTGTTAAGGATTATATGTATTGATGTATATAGACCTTTTAGAATAAATGCTAAAGGTAATCACTAGTACATCAATGTATTTACGGATGACCTCAGTATATAAGATAGTTTGTATTTAGTGAAATGCAAACATGAAAATCTTAAAGTGTTCAAGGAGATCATGAATAAAGTACATAACAAACTTGGTATAAGTATTAAATTTTGATATGATCGATTTGGAGATACTATGAATCAAGAGTTTGAGAACCTTCTGGAAGATCATGATAAAGTATCATGATAGACTCCATATGAAACATAATGATAGTGTATCATGAGAAGTCTATTAGAAAGAAGGAATCACACCTTGATAAGTCAGAGTGTGATTACTAGCTAAACTTCAAATTTCCTTTTGGGCACATGCTTTACACTGGGAATTAAGAAAATCACAAAATGTTGTGGAATCTCAACATTCCTTAAGTAACACAAAAAACACATGGTTCTGGTAGAACACTGACACGAATTTACCGTGCATAAAATGCAAGTGGATGCGCCAAAGTAATATATGCCTTTGTGAGGCCCGAGTCGAACTCAGGGAGTGAATTTTCGGTAGACCACTACTAAATGTTCGCGATCAGCTAGATCGATTAAAATGGTTTGAGAGTTGATTGAAAAAGAAAAGAAAAATAAACAAAAGCAAAACAATCGATTAAATGGTTAGTTTAATCAATTAAAGATGGAATCTTTAGGATTGTGGTTTCACCGCAGGTCATCATTGTACTCATTCCTACACAATTATCCTAATTCAGCTCCTATTCCAGGTAGTGTCCTGTAGTCAGAATTGTTCGCTGTCACGATACAATTCACTACCTAAATCTAGTTCGGTTCCACGGTAGTAGTAACCTATACCCTAAATTAGGTGCATGAAGATCATACTCTCAGTTTCCACCATTAACTGTACATCGCCTTGTTCAAAGGATTTATTGGTTAATGTGATATCCGTCTCTTTTCAACCATTAATTCTTCTTTCAAAGAAATTAAAGGTATTAGATTATCATTAGGGTGATCAATCATAATGATATAATTGAGAAAACAACATCATGCCACTGATTTAAGACACAAATTATGATAAACTATGTAAAAAGTATCATACAACGATTACACGGGCTACTCCCGGTCCTAAAGATAAAGGGGATTATCCCTGCATGTTCACCTCAATGAAAAAATGATGAGAGAAAGGGAAAACATAGGGAAATGTGAATAGATGTGATGTAAACCCATGAACGGAGGAGATCTGGGCATTCCTTGGCACGGGGTGAACGTTCTATGGCCTTCTGGCGGTGGAAAATGTCTTTTGCAACTCTCGGAATGATCAGGGCATAGCTCTCGGCTCCGTTCTTCTCTCCTCTCCTTCTTGAGACTTCTCCAGTGGCTAATGATGTGATCGACTGCTTAGGCCACCTTAATTAGGTATATTCACCACTTTAGGTCGCCCAAAAATCACCACCGTATGATTAGACACGATCTTTAGCAAAACCTGATCTGATGGCGTCAATACCATCGATGCGAGTCGATGGTATGGACCTACGTGAGGCACTGGTGCTTGCGCGATTCTTGGGGGTCTCTTTGTTGTTTCCTCTATACCATCGATGGGGTGTCGATGGTATCAAAACCTTAGGCGTCACTTTTCTCTGGAATCCGACACTGAAGCTAAGTTTGCTGAGGCGAGGTCGATCGTATTGAATTTTGGTCGATAGTATCGACTTCTGGAAATCTGGCTCGTTGACGCTCTCTGATACCATCGACAATCCCATCGATGGTATCGACTTCTGGTTGCTCTTCTATGGAAATGCATTGTGACCAGGTCGAGGGTATCGACCATCCGTCGATGGTATCAACATATTCAGATATCCAAATTGCCTAAAATGAAGAAAAAAACACCAATCAAATCCCACAAATATGATCTTTTATACAGAATTAAAGGAAACAAGGTAAATTTGATGCAAAATGAGATTATAGAATAAAGGTAGTGAATCATGCGATATTAATAAAAAATATGATCAAAATACGCATAAAACGTAAGCAAAACCAGTCTATAAAAATGACTCAAAACCTCTACATCAAACTCCCCTAAGCTTGGGCATTGCTCGTCCTCGAGCACAAATCTGTAGAATAGAATTGCGAGAGTCAACTAAAGAACATATTAGCATTAAAGATAGCTCAATATGACTCCCACCTTTCATGCATATGCCGGCCCTTACTAGCCAAAGAATGATAACTACCCTAAGGTGACAATGATCATCCATAAGGAATGTCCACCCCAAGATCATCAAACACTACCAAATAAAGCAGTTGATATAACGAATTCCTCCAATTCAGACTTAGTGCATCTTGTGATCTCCTATCTATGTTGCTCAAGTCCTAACTACCATCTAAATGGAAGTAGATCTCCTAGTATACAATAATGAGGAGATAATCTTAGATGGCCTACCATTTTGAGAAACGAGTGGTTGAAATAGGCGGCAGTGGAAGAAAGAGAAGCACCAAATAGTTTTATCATGCAAAATCAATAAAATGACCTAAATGATGCATATGCATATGAAAATGACCTATTGCCTAAATTTTAGGTAAAATGATGCATGCACTATCATTCTGTCTCAAAATGAGATGGAATGACTACTAAAAATACATCATGTGCTTATTCCTCTTTTCTTCATGTTTACATGCAGGTGAAACAAGTTCCTTTCTCCCTCTCCTTTTTTTGTTTTTTACCTACATTTCTTCTCTTTTTCTTTTGTTTTTCAAGCCCTCATTTTCAATTGACTTGAAGAACATTCACAATATTTTTTTTATTTTTTTTTCGAGCTTATTTCCACTTAGCTAACATCATTGATGCCTTACAAATTACTTTTCAGAGGGTATAGAACAATTATCCTATTTTTCTTATTTTCCAGAAGAAATAAGGCACAAAAAGTCCTATATGCTCTAGAGTATGCAAAATGCAACTATAATGACATGCACTTGAGAATGTGTGAATGCGTAGATGCAAAATATAACTACAATGAAATCCTATCTACATGTCATGCAATCAAGAGATGAAAAACTATAAGTGCTTCCAGTTCTTATGGTGGATATTGAATGAAATGAAATGGATAGATCATAAGAGTAATGTACAAAACCATTGGATTAGATTATATTTCCCTCTTTACTAACCTGTGTAACAATAAATCAAAGGGTTTCTCTCTCTCACTTTCGATTAAAGTCCCATAACCGTTTGGTCAGTTTAGGCTCAACATTCATGTTTGTCCACATTTCTTGTATCATATGACTGTACAATTATGATCTTATATTTTAAAGTTGACAAACCCAATTATTTTCATAGGTTAAGTGCTCAAGTTCAAACAAATTCAACTTACAACTTCCTGATTTTTTTTAAATATGCTCAAACTTCGCACCCCTAATTCCCATGTGAAAAGCATAGAGATGACACATTACATTAGACATCCACGGATACACTAGATAGCATGTGGATCCTAAAAACTAAGAAAATTGCCATAAAGAAAAGGAAATAAAAGATACAAATTGTTCCATATCCCCCCCTAAGCTTGAATTTGACTATGGCCTCATAGTAAAAAACAATCTCAGTAGGTGGAACAGTGATAACGTTAACTTCTCAGGTGGTGGGTATTGTGGGGCACTGGGATCCCATGATGGATATTGTCCCTGGAAGTTTGGATCATATGGGGGCATCAGTGGTGGTTGTTGGTAGCCCCCGAAGTAACCTTAACTCCAGTAATGATCATAAAATAGTTGTTGTTGTTGCTCGATCATCCCCAACCAGTCGTAGACCTGCTGTTGATTGGCGAACAACTGGCGTTCATTCTCGAAGATGGCTTGTTGATTCAGATACAACCGATTTGTGGTCTCCTGGATATCGAAAAATGACGTAGTGTGATGTTGTTGCGTCTCCTGGATGCTCTAGAGCATAGAGTACATTCCCTGCATCGAATAGACGTCCTCTCCTTCTTATGAGGGTTGTGGTGGTGGAGGCTGCGAGGATGATGATGCACTAGGGTAGAAGTGTGGCCGCTTCCTCGGTGCCACTCGTGCCCGAAGAGGAGTGAAAGTCTCCTCTTCCTCCTCATTCTCATTGCCATCATCATTGTTACTCGTGTCTTCTTCACTTACTGAATCTTGATTGCAATTATGGGCCACCTAAAGTGTTGGGCCGCTTGGATGTTGAAGACAGAGTCTGGAAGTGCACACTCCTGATACTCCTTATTGACGTGGCAATGCGCATAGACCACGCTGTCATGAACTGTCAGAAGGTTGGAGCAGTGGAAATGAACAAGATTCACTGGATTTTTGGTAACCAGTGGAGGAAGTGATTATAGGTCTAGCCCAAGGTAGAGGGCTAGTAGCGTGATAAGTCCCCCAAAATGAATAGGGGCTCTTCTGGTACTCCTCTTCACGGTCATCACGCGCGTTAAGAAAAACGTGCCCCAATTTAACTTTTCCCTCTTCAGCAGCTTGTAGAGGAAGAATAAATCTATCTCCTAGAATTTTCTCAAAGAAAGATCGCCTTGAGCAAAGAAGGTGATGCAAAGCATAAAGTGTAAAACCTGAACAAACGGGTGCTCAAAGTCGGCCACCGCCGCATTGTGATAGCATGATTCATTTCCTCGCCGAAGTGGATACCAGCTCCGCAAACATCACATCATAAATGGCCCGATTATCTGGCTGTCAGTACTTCTCTGGTGAGTGCCACCAGTTGTAGATCGAGTTGAATTGGTCAAGCATAATAGTATAGTTGCGGTTGAACAAATGGAAGGAAATGCGACCCTTAATCCACTCATGGTCGGTGACGATAAGGCCATTGGGCCTAACACAGATGTCAAGGGAGGCCATGAACTCCGCCACGATCTCCTTATAAGTTGGCCACTCGCCAAAGAAGGGATGACCCTCCACGTAGTAGGGAATTGCTTCCTCCCATGTTGTTTCCATCCTCCCAACTTGGCCAAGGAGGACATAGGTCAGGTTGTCTTCAAAACCAAGGTCATGGATCATTGCTCGATCAACGTAACGATTAGGCTCTATTGGCCGCTTGATCAACTCGTTGAAGATTTTCTTCATGTCCGTCGAGGGGTGGGCTATCCTCGGATGGGGAATAGAGCCCAGTAGTGGAGGCACGAATGTGTCAAACTCCAAGGGAGAAGCCCACGAGGAAGATGACCCGACGTTCCTCACCATGATGAAAGAAAGGAGACAGAAGAATGGAGCTCGGTGAAGGTCAGGGTAGATCGGAGAAGATGATCTCCAATGTCGATGAAGAGCTCAGTGATGATTTCTCGATTGCCAGATGCTCGGTGAAGATCTATGGTTGCTCTATAATACTCAACGCAAGAGTTGAAGGGATTTTCTCTAAAGGTGTGAGTATAAATGAGAAACTATCCCTCCTTTTATAACTGAAATTGTCACCATTGTCGCTCCGTTGATACTATCGATGGGGTGTCGATGGTATCGACACTTGTAGCACAATCCGCCACTTCGTGACCATCGACGATCGTTGATTGTTGGATGCAATGGCCCGGATAAGTGACATGTCGATACTATCGACATGTGTCAATGGTATCGACCCATCCCACTGATTGACTTCTTGATTAGGCGGGCTCCGTTGATATCTTTTTACAGATCGGCGATGTGTCACGTCGATACCATCGATAGGTGGTCGATGGTATCGACCCTTTCGGTTTCAATTACCCTCGCGAGGCCCGGGCGCCACTTCCTCACTACTTTCGGGTCGATACCATCGATAGGGATGTCGATGGTATCAACTTTACTAAGACAAATTTCTCTGAAAATCTTCAGGGATCTCACGAGCATCAACTTCTTGGTCGATATTATCGACCCGACACTCTCATTTTCTGTTGATGTCATTGATGGTAGGTCAATACAATCGATGAGGCCGTCGATGGTATCGACTCAGAAAATTTTCTGTAGCCGCTTTCCTGCACCCACATCACTACCAGTGACATTGTGGTCGATGGTATCGACTTTTAAATAGTACTGCACACTGAGCAAACTTATGAATGTATCATTTTTACACTAAAAACGAAATTAATCAAAACTATCTTGAAAACACAACAGAAAATAAAGTAAATTGAAAAATGTAAACTACCGATGGTTGGGTTGCCTCCCAAAAAGCGCCCTACTTTAATGTCTTATGCTAGACGCAATCAATCTCATCATTCTTCCTTAATTGCCATGAGTTTAACCTCATGAACCTTTCTCGTGTAATCCTCCCCATAGTAGAGCTTCAATCTTTGACCATTCACTAAGAACGTTAGCTCTCCATCTCTCAACATAATAGCACCATGTGGTCGGACATCTTCTACCACAAAAGGTCCACTCCACCAGGATTTCGGTTTCTCGGGATGCAACTTTAATCTCGAGTTGAACAATAACACACAATCACTGATTCAGCCCTATTTTAGGGCTTAATCTTGTGTCTTTTTGCTCTTCAATCACATCTATACTTATTAGATTACATGTTATTTCCCCTAATATGCATATTTGTGTAAAATGCACTTATGGACATTATTTGCATGTTTTTCAGGTACTTGGACCACACTTGGATGGATGAGAGAGATGGAGGGGCCCAAAGAAGGCCCCAGAGCTCCCCCAACCTACCCCTACTGGCCAAGAGTCAAGCTTTAGCAAAGAAGTCCATGGATAAAAAAGTTTGAAGCTCAAAGTGCAAGAAAAGCCCCCAGCACGGCCGTGGTAACACAGAACGATCGTGCTGCAAATGAAGAAAACACATGAAAAATCTCAGTTTTGAAGCAGCTGCAGAGCATTCTCTACCACGGCCGTGCTACGCAGCACGGTCGTGCTGCGACCACCCACCACGGCCGTGCCACGTAGCACGGCCGTGCTACCAGATCCCACCACGGTCATGCTACGTAGCACGGCCATGCTACCAACTCCCACCATGGCTGTGCTACACAGCACAGCCGTGCTACCCTCAACCCACCACGGTCATGGCCTTTTCAGCCCAAATTTGACCACCAACCTGACATTTAGCCATTTTAATTCCCACGACCGTGCCCATACACCACGGTCGTGGCCTACCCTACCCACCACGGTCGTTCTACTCACAAAACTCACCTAGTTTTCACTATTTTGCCCATTTTGCCCCTACTTGACCTAGTGCTTCCTCCCCACACCTATATATACCTAGGTGGTAGCTGGAGCACGAGGTTGGCTACCTTCTACTCCCATTTTCGCCCCCTTGTCACCTCCACTCCATTCCACTTCACCTCCACCTCAAATCCACTCCATTTCACCATTTCCACCACATAACCCCCCATATCCAAGCCTTCCATCCACTTCCCACCATCATCCCACTCCATTCCATCCAAGAAGAAGAAGGAGGATGTCCCTACAGCTGCTGGAGAGGAGGACTTCTTCATCTACACCGAGATCCATGGCTTCTTCTACCTCTTTCTTCTTTCTTTTTGTGTTTTCCATGTCTATGAGTAGCTAGGCCCCTTGGGTGGGTTGTTTGGGGGAAAATGTGTTACTTTGATACCATGTTGGGGGAAAATGACATATAAACTTTGTAATTTCATTTGTTAATGATTATATTCTATTTTCATCTCATTCTCCATGGATTACTTGTTGGTTTGTATGTGAAATCACCTAGGAATTTAGGCAAATTGCTTATATGTGTGAATTTTGGGATTTTCCCCTAGGTCCAATTTTTGGATCTCTAGGTTGCCTCCCATCTTCCGACATCCTAATCAATCTCCCTAAACCTAAGTGAGAGATCTAAGTAGCTATATTAGATAATTCTAGTGAAATTAGCATGGAGCCTTCTCAAGGCTAGAATGTGGGGGAATTGGGGTCCAAAACCCTAATTTCACCTCCCCATTACTACCCTCGGCCCCTAATTGCCCTAGGAATGTATAATCTAGAAACCTAGACTTGATTAGACTCTAATTGAATTAAACCTAACCTCTAACCCAATTGAGCCTCGTAAGGGTATTAGGGGGTGTTAGGGACTAGTTCCCCTATGCACAGCCTAGCATATCCATGGCCAGTTAGTAGCTTAGGTTAATTCATTAGAATCTAACTTGTTGTTTGGTTTGAATGATCTAAATGGAATCATAATGTTCATATGTCACCCCCAACTTAAGTGATAAGTTCATACCCCTAAACATCCCACACACCTCTTTACTGCTTAAAACCCTAGATTTGTGCTTGCTTAGCTTAATTAGTTCTTTCCTTGCTTAGTTAGCTTCTTTCTTTGCTCTTGTCTTGTTCATGCTAGTGTAGCTCTTTAATTGCTCTTTTGATTTTCTCTTGCTTTCCGTAGTGTAATTTGCCTTTTCATACCTAGCTTAATCCTTTCTTGCTTGTTTAGCCTTAATCTAGTCTAGGGTTAACGTAGATTTCATTCCTGCCTTTAACTGCTTTCTTGTTCATCCTTAGTTAGCAATCAAATCAACCTTTAAACCCTTAACCCTAGTCTCTGCAGTAGGAACCCAGCAAAACTAACCTAGCTCTAGTGCCCCCTCTTTTCCCTGTGGATCGACCCTTTACTTTCCACCTTCCTATACTACGACACGACCCCGTGCGCTTGCGGGTGTAGTGTTTTAGTAGACGTAGGTAGCTAGTTTAGGTTTATAAATTTTGAAAGCAAGATCCCATATCCACGTGTGTTCTGACCTCGTGGGGTGCATCTAGTCGAGTCAAATCGGCTAGTGTGTTTCACCTCTAGTGGAAACGCACCAAGCTTTCTGGCGCCGTTGCCGGGGATAGAGGTGCTCGGCCTAGCTAGTTAGTTTTTCTTTGACTTTTCCTACTGCCCTCATCATTGCTATTCTTTATTCATTTTTCTTTGCATTTCTTTGTGTATATTGGTTTTCTAACTTGCTTTCTTTTGTTTGGTTGTGCCTTGTGCATGTGACAAGCCACTCGGAGAAGACAAGATGGAAGGCCAAAATGCGCAAACCTATCCATTTCCTCCACCACCCTACCTCCAAGGCTATCCTAAGCCTTACACACCTCCACCACCTCCATTGTCGCAACCTTCCCACAACTTCACTTTCCAACCTCAATTCCCTCCTCCACTAACCTACCTCCAAGGCTATCCTAAGCCTTACACACTACCACCACCTCCATTGCCACAACCCTCCTACCAGTTCACCTTCCAACCTCAATGCCCTCCTCCACCTAAAGTCCAACGGCCATCAACACCGATGCCACCACCACAACTATCACATGCTCCCCCTACTTCCCATGAGCAAATGGATATGATTGAGACCCCTCTCTTTGGTGCCTATGAAGACCTATTCCTCAAGAGTGAGAAAACCTATGGCATGATATTTCTAAGGGTCTTAAGGCTGATTAAGATCTATGATGATGATCCCCAAGGAGAGAGAATTGCTGAAAAAGACTTACGAAGCTCGCATGACCCTTGGGAGGAAGATCAATCAAGGAAAGCATTTGAGAGGATTGCTTATGATGAGAGTGAAAACATTTTGTTTTTGGACCATGGTTGATGGTGAAAGAACAACAAGCCTGGCTGAAGGCATGAAACTTAGCTCTTGTGGGAGGCAACCCACATAGGTTTGGGAAATTTTGACCCAACCTTCACTTTTTCATACAATTGCTTTGTTCTTACACTTTCCAAGAAAACACACACACACTTGTGTTTAATAATTTTTGTCTAGTTTTAAGATGTGCAGGTGGTAACAGGGTGAAATGAAGGAAATTTGAGTACAATTGAGAGAAGGATTCAAAGAAAAATCACTTTGGGTTAAGTTTTTGAGTGTTTGATGTTCCTCATTTTGAGAGTAGCAGCTACAGGGACCACCACGACCGTGGCACAACAATACGACTGTGGTCATTTGCATGAAAAACACACCAAGTCCCTGGATTCAAAAGAAAAAATGAGAAAAGATGCCAAAGGACTGCACCACGACCGTGCAAGGAAGAACGGCCGTGCAACCTTAAGCCACCACAGCCGTGCTATGCAGAACGGCCGTGCAGGAGACCAATTTCAGCCACTCAAGGTAGATTAGTGGGGCAGCTACTATGCATATCCTCCACCACAGGGAGGAACATCGCCAGAGCCTTGAGAGAGCCATGATCGTCTACCCTATCATCCTAAACTCTAGGATCATGCTGAGGACAGCATGATTCAACAGTTTGGGGTGGTAGGGTAGGTATGCCCTAGTTTCACTTTGCATTTGACCTGCCACATTCACTTTTGTTTTCTTGTTTTTGCTATCTACCTTAGTCATCTTTACTGCTTTGCATACCTGCATGCCATGTCGTTTACTTTCTTGTCATTTTTTGTGTAATTTTCAAAATTTTTGCTCTTTTTTCCATGCATTGCATATCATGTAGATTTTTAGCAATTCTTGCATGTTATAGCTAGTATTTGCTTGTTTACTTCTTTAAGTTCAATAATATAGAGTTTAGATGTGATTGAAGGAAACTTGGCACTGTTTTGGCCAATTTTGCCCAAATTTGAGATTTCTTGCCTAAAAGTATGTTTTGACCCAATCTCTACTATTTTGAGTAAAAATGATGATCTTTGACAAATGCAAGTGAGTTAACATTGTTTGTTGCTAAATGGTATCAATTCTTGACTTTTTACATGTGCATCACCTGTCTTAGGATTGTGATTGAATTCGTTGAATTGTGAAATTGAGCAAGCTTTGAACGCTTAGTGTTTGTGGAATTACTTGTTTGATATATCAATTTCATTTTGTTCATTCATATGGTGTGGTATCTTGGATGAAGTGTTGGATTAATTCTCATGCAGGATATATTATGTGGAAAATCATACCAATGACCCCTCTTTGACCCGATTCTTCTTCCATCATCTTCATACCCCTCTGCCTAATAAAAAGATGCCCTAGTGCACATAATCAGCCTTGGCCACCTCCAAAAGTTTCACTACTACAGAAACGGCCTTTGGCGTCGGTCGTTTAACCCCATTTGGCGTCGGTTTCCAACCGACGCCTATGTGGGCGCCGCTAAAGGTCGAACACTTCGGCGTCGGTTTTTTAACCGACGCCTATTTAGCCTATAGGCGTCGGTCGTTTAGTAGATATCCGACGCCAAACAGGGTCCGCGCCACAGAAAATGGCGTCAGCTAGGGCACTTTCTGCGTCGGTTATTCATCTCAAAACCGACGCAGAAAGTGCCCTAGCTGACGCCATTTTCTGTGGCGCGGACCCTGTTTGGCGTCGGATATCTACTAAACGACCGACGCCTACAGTTTAAATAGGCGTCGGTTTGATATGAATATCCGACGCCAATTCCAGGACTGCTTTGGCCACATAAGGCGTCGGTTTATATTAAAAAACCGACGCTGTAGGTCTTTCCTGACGGTTTTCGATAAATAACCGACGCCTATTTATATTTTTTTTTTTCATATCAGTTTGCAGGCCTGCTGTGGCTGGTCAGCAGGATGAGAACCTGCAGTTCAGTTTTCTGAACTGTAGGTTTACGACATCCATTGATATCAGCCTACAAACAGGCCGCAAACCTGCAAAAGTCACAAGCAAAATTCTACACAAGTACATTCATTCAGACATCAATTCAATTCTCACATTCACACATATAGAAACATTCAAATACATGCATTAACATTCACAAACATTCATTTACAAACATTCATTTACAAAGTATCATTCATTATCACTATCAGCATCCCAATTATATCTTACAGTTGCCACTGTTTGTACAGCTATTGCCCATTCTTCTCTTACTTCATTTAATGCTTCCATCGTATATGGAGCATTTATTTTTTTTAAACGTTTACCTGTAGTGTGGTCAGTTTTAAACACCTGCAAAGAGAATGATGTATATATATAAGTAATAATATAAAAATAATATAAGATTGATATATTGCATACTAACTAATGAGACTATATATAATACCTCATGTATGGTATCGATGTCCAATGCGGCATATTTGATAATCATATGCATAAATCACATCACATAGTATGCGCATGCCCAGCCATTGTCTTGTGTAGCACACTATAAATTGAAACATACAAAATAATACAACTAAGCACAATTCACATCAATAATATATATATTCGAGTCGGGAACTTACTTTTACGTTCTGCCAATTTATTGGCTGGTTCTTTTTCGTTGGGACCGTTCCTCCAGCCTTTTTGAATGCATCTAAACCCCTACATGTTAATATAACACAATAAATTGCATAAGTAAATAGTAATGTAATAAAAGATGTTAACGGATATAAAAATGAAATATTTCTCACCAGAATATTGGCATTCTCATTACGTGTCCAATTTTAGTGTTCAATGTACTCCCCGCAGGATCTAGATAATAAACAGTGAATGTCTCGGGGGCAATAACTAGTAACTCCCAATGTCTACCGCTACAAGTAGAAGTTAACAATTAATAACTCAAAATGCAAAATAAAAATGGAATTTTCTTAAGTCCAAATTATAAATAAAGTAAACATACTTGACATTGAATGGAGCTATTATTATCTTCTTCTTTTGCTGACCAAAAATTGTAAAAGCATCTATACAGTATTGTTGAACATTATCAGGGTCTTTAGCTACCAAACTAATCAATGATGGAATCAAAAATCCCACATGATCAAATGCAAATTGTTTGCAATGATCTTCGACTAGGTAGCTGCAAAACATATAGGCGTATGCATTAATATATAAGAAACCAGATCACCGGAGCTTACACAAGGTATATGGATGTATAAACAAGATCTCACCTTATCCATGTCTCTATCATTGATGTATTCAGCCAATCATACTTAAACAGCTCAATAATATCTTCTATCAATAAAGAGCTATCGTATGATTGACCTGCATAATCTGCATCTAAAGAAATAATTATAGGGCAATGTACATTATGTGCCCGTAGCCAACATGCCATTCCCCTACAAGCAGGACCTAACGGGTATGTTAGGTCAGTTGGAACCCAATCGGGTAATGTGGGAACTGGAAGTGGAGGCCTAGGTGCTCCTGGTGTCTTCTTTTTAACCTGTACATATAATTTCAGATCAGTTGACATCATATATACACATTAACAGTCTAAATCAATGTAAATTTATCTTACAATTTCAGTCGTGTAGATGACATCTGCTTTGGGCCACAATATGACCCCGCCTTCTGCCTCACCAAGTGTATCAATATCCGGGTGGGCATATGGCAATGTAGCTTCTCTCCAATCGGGTAACACACGTATCGGGCTCACACGAACGTAGCCCTGTGGCATTGGAGTCCCGTGAAACATTGCCCCAGGAAGGGACGGGTAAGCCTGCGCCTCTGCGACAACGTAGTTTTGCATTCTTAAGCGGCATGGCTTCAATGCCTACAAATTTACGTAAAGAATATTATACATATATACATATCATCTTGAAAACATAACAACTTGAAAAGACTAACTACAATGTCATAAACAATACTTACAGCAGACGTGCTAGGCGATGGGTCTCCAGGATTACTCGCAGTGTGTGCATCAGGAGAAGAGTGGGTCGCCATAGGCGTATTGGAAGCCTGAGATGCCTGCCACCGCATCAATTCTTCCTTGAACTTCTCAGCAACTACATCGTTGACCTTCTTAGCAACTAAATCCTCAACTCTCTTATTCTCCTATACATGGATAAAAGAAACATTAGGAAAAGATTAGGCAACATTTCCCCGCTGTTCTCTAAGTACATATATACTTAGAGAAGAAACGGGGAAATGCCAACAAACACATGTGATGTCATTCTTATATATAATAAATGTGTACCACCTATCCCATCCTTGAACACCTAATCTCACTAGTAAGTGTATAATGGGTATTGGGTTTTCAAGAAAATTTCGGCAGCATTTCCCCGCTGTTCTCTAAGTACATATGTACTTAGAGAACAAACGGGGAAATGCTACCAAAATTTTCTTGAAAACTCAATACACATTATACACTTACATCCTAAGTGAGATTAGGTGTTCAAGAACAGTCCCAAACCGGGGACTATCCAAGATTTACTCCTAATGAGTCAATCTTGGACGGGTTTCTAGGCCAACAAACACAATAATAGACATCTACAATGAAGCCGGACTCCATACAAACAGTATATAATTTGGTGATTGTTCATTCTAATTTATACCAATGTACAAGTAATATAAAAAACAATGATTGTTCACATTCTAGGCCAACAAACACATGTGATGTCATTCTTATATATAATAAATGTGTACCACCTATCCCATCCTTGAACACCTAATCTCACTAGTAAGTGTATAATGTGTATTGGGTTTTCAAGAAAATTTCGGCAGCATTTCCCCGCTGTTCTCTAAGTACATATGTACTTAGAGAACAAACGGGGAAATGCTACCAAAATTTTCTTGAAAACTCAATACACATTATACACTTACATCCTAAGTGAGATTAGGTGTTCAAGAACAGTCCCAAACCGGGGACTATCCAAGATTTACTCCTAATGAGTCAATCTTGGACGGGTTTCTAGGCCAACAAACACAATAATAGACATCTACAATGAAGCCGGACTCCATACAAACAGTATATAATTTAGTGATTGTTCATTCTAATTTATACCAATGTACAAGTAATATAAAGAACAATGATTGTTGACTTTCTAGGCCATCAAACACATGTGATGTCATTCTTATATAATAAATGTAAACCACCTATAACAAACACATTGTCCAACATTAGGTTCAACACTTGAAACATAGATTCATTTTCTTATATAATAAATGTAAACCACCTATAACAAACACATTGTCCAACATTAGGAGATGCCTGACTGGGGGGTTGGGGGGTTGGTGGGGTCCACTTTTGACTCGCTCCCAGGTACGAGCAGGGGGCTGCACTCGGTTGTGTACTGGCAAAAAGAAAGATGAGTGGGGTAGCTGGTTTCACAGATCAGTTTTTGACTCACTCAAACATGGATATATATTAAGTGATTATTAGCTTTGCGAGCCACTATAGAGATTGTATGATAGTTTAGTTCCCAATTGGTCTATGTTAAAATAATCTTAAGAATCTCCTATTGGTGCCACAAAAATAAATTGGACGGATCCATCCGAGGTTTGACGTACGTAAATCTAATCTGTTCTACCGACAAGGTGAAAATAAAGAAACTTGCCCTAAACGTTTGTGATATTGCTATTAGGAAATCGTTTTCGAATTCAAGTGCAATAATGTTTTAGCTCCTTTATTTAGATAGTTTGTGATCATTGACAGATACTGTTCAAAAATACATATTGGAAGTCATAGTGCTCAAATGGATTAAGCAATCTGCATTCATTGTACGCAAGGTCCAAAAACTTGAATATTATGTAGTAGTCTGAGAGGGTCCGAAAACGTGGAATTCATCTGGACCTATTCTCTAAGACTTGAATTGCAGAGCAATGCACTTCATATCAAACAAGGCCTTTAGTGTATATCCAGAAAACTAGTTGGCGCATACCTGTTGGCGCGGGAGGCAGCGGGAGTCAGGTGGAAGCTGATGGCGTCAGGCAGGCTGAGGCGGCGAGCTCCAGGCTCGTCAGGCGTCGGCGGCGAGCTCCAGCAGCAGTGGCGGCGGGGCGGCGGAGAAGGGGGCTCCAGGCTCGTCAGCAGTGGCGGCGGGGCGGCGGGGCGGCGGAGAAGGGAGCTCCAGCAGCACGGAGAAGGCGGCGGCGGGGCGCGGAGAAGGGGGCGCGGAGAAGGGGGCGCGGAGAAGGCGGCACGACGGCGCTGTCGTGGAGAACAAGGAGAAGAAAATCGCCGGCGACAGGGTGGGGAATCGACGGAGAAACAGAAAGGGCTCGCAATGAAACAGGAGGAAGGGGAAGAGTCGGGCACCGCGGGTTATTAAGTCCCAAATAGCGTCGGTTTTTTACAACAACCGACGCCTAAATGTCTTTAGCGTCGGTTGTCCGAGAAAACCGACGTCCAACTGGGCGATAATTTCATGAAATTGTTTGGCGGGAACCACCTTCAGCGTCGGTTATCCTTTAATCACCGACGCTGAAGGTGACACTTTTCGCGCAAATTTTCATCACACATAGGCGTCGGTTTCCACCTAAATAACCGACGCTGAAAAGGACACTATTTTTCGCGGGCGACTTTAAGCGTCGGATTGTTATAAACAACCGACGCTGAAGACAAAGCGGTACCCGTGTCTGGCTGGTCTTCGAATATAGACGTCGGTTGTCGTAAACAACTGACGCCTAACATAGAAGGCGTCAGTTTTTCCTAATAACCGACGCCCAGAAAAGTGTCACTGAATGCTATTTCTGTAGTAGTGTTTGGGGTGGCCATATCTTCATCTCCCCGCTTCACTCTATCCACCATTTGCCCTATCTACACCAAGGGCAAGAAAAAAAAGAAAAGAAAAAAGAAAAGCAAAAAAAAAATAAAAGGATGCTCCTGTTTAAGAGCATTCAAATAAAGAAAAGATGAGTGTGTAAAAACACTCCAAAAATCTTACCGCAACCCTTTCTTCCACTTTCATGCCCATTGAGCTAGGAAACATCAAACTTAGCTCACTTTTCCCTTTTTCGCAACCATGTGGGTCATTTGGTATGATTTGAAATATAAGATTGAATGCATGAATGTGAAACAACACTCCTAGTCATTCTTGATTAACACCATCATGAAACGGTTTACCCGAAACTTTATGGAAGAAGTATTGATAACTTGTGTATTCTATGTGCTATATTTGAAGTTCATATGCTTTGTGCTCTTTTCATGATTGGTTTGTGAAAGCAGGAGAGGAGAGAGGTGAAATGCATGCACTTAGTCATCTTTGATCTCATTCAGCTATAATCATCCTTTGCATTGCGTTTGTCATTTCTTGCTTGTGAAAATTCTATAGAGAGATTGAGTTAGAGCATACTTGAGGACAAGTATGTTTCAAGTTTGGGGTGGTGATTCAGCCCTATTTTAGGGCTTAATCTTGTGTCTTTTTTCTCTTCAATCACACTTATACCTATTAGATTACATGTTATTTCCCCTAATATGCATATTTGTGTAAAATGCACTTATGGACATTATTTGCATGTTTTTCAGGTACTTGGACCACACTTGGATGGACGAGAGAGATGGAGGGGCCCAAAGAAGGCCCCAGAGCTCCCCCAAACTACCCGTAGTGGCCAAGAGTCAAGCTTTAGCAAAGAAGTCCATGGATAACAAAGTTTGAAGCTCAAAGTGCAAGAAAAGCCCCCAGCACGACCGTGGTAACACAGAACGATCGTGCTACACATGAAGAAAACACATGAAAAATCTCAGTTTTGAAACAGCTGCAGAGCATACTCTACCACGGCCGTGCTATGCAACATGGCCGTGTTGCGACCACCCACCACGGCCGTGCTACCTGATCCCACCACGGTCGTGCTACGCAGCACGGCCGTGCTACCAACTCCCACCACGGCCGTGCTACGCAGCACGACCGTTCTACCCTCAACCCACCATGGCCGTGGTGACCACCACGGTCGTGGCCTTTTCAGCCCAAATTTGACCACCAACCTGACATTTAGCCATTTTAATTCCCACGACCGTGCCCATACACCACGGTCATGGCCTACCCTACCCACCACGACCGTGGTGACCCACCACAGCCGTGCTACTCACAAAACTCACCTAGTTTTCACTGTTTTGCCCATTTTGCCCCTACTTGACCTAGTGCTTCCTCCCCACACCTATATATACCTAGGTGGCGGTTGGATCACGAGGTTGGCTACCTTCTACTCCCATTTTCGCCCCCTTGTCACCTCCACTCCATTCCACTTCACCTCCACCTCAAATCCACTCCATTTCACCATTTCCACCACATAACCCCCCATATCCAAGCCTTCCATCCACTTCCCACCATCATCCCACTCCATTCCATCCAAGAAAAAGAAGGAGGACGTCCCTGCAGCTACTGGAGAGGAGGAATTCTTCGTCTACACCGAGCTCCATGGCTTCTTCTACCTCTTTCTTCTTTCTTTTTCTGTTTTCCATGTCTATGAGTAGCTAGGCCCCTTGGGTGGGCTGTTTGGGGGAAAATGTGTTACTTTGATACCATGTTGGGGGAAAATGACATGTAAACTTTGTAATTTCATTTTTTAATGATTATATTCAATTTGCATCTCATTATCCATGGATTACTTGTTGGTTTGTGTGTGAAATCACCTAGGAATTTAGGCAAATTGCTTATATGTGTGAATTTTGGGATTTGCCCCTTGGTCCAATTCTTGGATCCCTAGGTTGCCTCCCATCTTCCGACATCCTAATCAATCTCCCTAAACCTAAGTGAGAGATCTAAGTAGCTCAATTAGATAATTCTAGTGCAATTAGCATGGAGCCTTCTCAAGGCTATAATGTGGGGGAATTGGGGTCCAAAACCCTAATTTCACCTCCCCATTACTACCCTCGGCCCCTAATTTCCCTAGGAATGTCTAATCTAGAAACCTAGACTTTATTAGACTCTAATTGAATTAAACCTAACCCCTAAGCCAATTGAGCCTCATAAGGGTAGTAGGGGGTGTTAGGGACTAGTTCCCCTATGCACAACCTAGCATATCCATGGCCAGTTAGTAGCTTAGGTTAATTCATTCGACTCTAATTAGTTGTTTCGTTTGAATGATCTAAATGGAATCATAATGTTCATATGTCACCCCCCAACTTAAGTGATAAGTTCATACCCCTAAACAACCCACACACCTCTTTACTGCTTAAAACCCTAGATTTGTGCTTGCTTAGCTTAATTAGTTCTTTCTTTGCTCTTGTCTTGTTCATGCTAGTGTAGCTCTTTAATTGCTCTTTTGATTTTCTCTTGCTTGACGTAGTGTAATTTGCCTTTTCATACCTAGCTTAATCCTTTCTTGCTTGTTTAGCCTTAATCTAGTCTAGGGTTAACGTAGATTTCATTCCTGCCTTTAACTGCTTTCTTGTTCATCCTTAGTTAGCAATCAAATCAACCTTAAAACCCTTAACCCTAGTCTCCGCAGTAGGAACCCAGCAAAACTAACCTAGCTCTAGTGCCCCCTCTTTTCCCTGTGGATCGACCCTTTACTTGCCACCTTCCTATACTACGACACGACCCCGTGCACTTGCGGGTGTAGGTAGCTAGTTTAGGTTTATAAATTTCGAAAGCAAGATCCCATATCCACGTGTGTTCCGACCTCGTGGGGTGCATCTAGTCGAGTCAAATTGGCTAGTGTGTTGCACCTCTAGCGGAAATGCACCAAGCTTTCTGGCGCCGTTGCCAGGGATCGAACCCGGGTCACCCGCGTGACAGGCGGGAATACCCTTTTTGAAAACACACATTTGAATGTGGTGGTCATGGAGTTGCTTTGTCCGTTCTTTATAGATCATCTGGTTCTCATAAGCATTCATCCTAAGCTCATCTAACTCATTGAGCTTTAACATTCTCTTCTTTACTACATCATCATAGCTCATATTAAGCTTCCATAATGCCCAGTGCGCTTTGTGCTCTAACTCGACTGGCCGATGACAAGTCCGCCCATAAACTAGCCTAAAAGGCGTAGTACCTATAGGTGTTTTAAAGGAGGTCCTATATGCCCATAAAGAATCTGGTAGTAGTGCACTCCAATTCTTCCTAGAAGATTCCACTATGCGTTCCAATATCTTATTGATCTCTCGATTGGAAACCTCGACTTGGCCTTGCGTCTGCGGGTGATACGGGGTACCAACATTGTGTTTGACCCCATATTTACTCAATAATGTAGCAAATTTCTTGTTCGTGAAGTGGGTGCCTCCATCACTTAAAATCATCTGTGCCACACCAAACCTGCAAAAAATATTTTCATTCACAAACCTGCACACTACCGCAGCGTCATTAGTCCTTGTGGGTATTGCCTCTACCCACTTTGACACATAATCAACGACAAGCAAAATGTATAAGTTGAATTTGAGGACACAAATGGTTCCATGAAATCGATGCCCCATAAATCAAACACCTCAACCTCTTGAAACACGTTGAGGGGCATCTCTTGCTACCTTGAGATGTTACCCACCCTTTTACATGAATCACATCTTTTCACAAAGTCATAGGTGTCCTGAAAGAGTTTAGTCCAATAAAGGCCACTATCCAACACTTTGGCCGCTGTCCTTGTGCTCGCATGATGACCGCCAGTGGGTAGTGTATGATAGTGACTGAGCACACTATCATATTCACCTTCTGGTACACACCTACGTAAGATGTCATCCCTGCATTGTCTCAACAAAATGGGGTCATCCCAAAAATAATATCTTAAAGAATGGAAAAATCTCTTCTTTTCATGATAAGTCCAATCGTCTTATATTTCTTTACATGCAAGATAATACACAATATTCGAAAACCATAGATCCTTAGATTTTGGTGAAATGATCTGCTTATCAGGAAACGTCTTAGTAATGTGTATATTGATATCTCTCTCATCTACCCGCTCTAACCGAGACAACTGGTCCTCAACCATTTTTTCAATGCCTGCCTTATCTTTAATTTCGATGTCAAACTTTTGCAAGAGATAGATCCACCTAATCAATCTAGGCTTGGCATCTTTCTTTTCCATTAAGTATTTTATGGCAGCGTGATCCGTCAAAACCACAACTTTTGACCCCACTAAATATTTCCTAAATTTTTAAAATGCGAAAACCACAACAAGTAGCTATTTTTCAGTGGTGGTATAATTTAGTTGTGCATCAGTTAAAATTTTAGATGCAGGAAAATCACTGTGGGTTTATTCTCAAAACGCTGCCCAAGAACAGCCCCTACAGCAAAATCTGACGCATCACACATAAGCTCAAAGGGCTTAGTCCAATCTGGCGTTTGGACAACAGGTGCAGAAATTAATTTTTTCTTTAAGATCATTAAAGGTATGTATGTATTTCTCATTGAAATCAAACACGACATCCTTCTCAAGTAATTCAGACAAAGGTTTAGCAATTTTGGAAAAATCTTTGATAAAACGACGATAGAAACCTGCGTGACCAAGGAAACTCCTCACTCCCTTCACCGAATTCAGTGGAGGTAATTTGGAAATAACCTCGATTTTTACTGGATCTACCTCCAGTCCTTTGCTAGGCACCTTGTGTCTAAGCATGATTCCTTCACTAACCATCATATGAAACTTTTCCCAATTTAGGACTAGATCTATGTCCTCACATCTTTGTAACACTTTATCCAAGTTATATAGGCACTCATCATACGACACACCATAGACGAAAAAGTCATCCATAAAAACCTCTAAACAACGCTCTACCATATCAGAAAATATAGCAAGCATACAACGCTGAAAAGTGGCTGGTGTGTTGCATAACCCAAACAACATGTGACGATATGCACAAGTCCCATAAGGAAAAGTGAAGGTAGACTTCTCTTGATCCTTCAGGTTTATAGAAATCTGATTATAGCCAGAATAACCGTCCAAAAAGAAAAAATGAGAGCGGCCAGCTAGCTACTGCAAAATCTGATCAATAAATGGGAGATGGAAATGGTCTTTTAAAGTGGCAGAATTGAGGCGACGGTAATCAATGCACACTTGCCACCCGGTTACCAATCGGGTAGTGACAGGTTCATTTAGCAGATTTTGAGTAACAGTAATGCCCCCCTTCTTAGGGACTACCTGTGTTGGGCTTACTCACGTCGAGTCTGAAATGACATAGATGATTCCCGCAGAAAGGAGCTTAATCACCTCCTTCATAACGACCTCCATCATGCTCAGTTTGAGTCATCGTTGTGGTTGAATCACCGGCTTGGCTCCTTCCTCGAGCCAAATCTTGTACTGACAAAGAGTAGGGGAGTTCCCTTTAATATCAGAGACTAACCACCCGTATGCACCACGGT
Source organism: Alisma plantago-aquatica (assembly GCA_963693085.1). Classification (NCBI taxonomy): domain Eukaryota; kingdom Viridiplantae; phylum Streptophyta; class Magnoliopsida; order Alismatales; family Alismataceae; genus Alisma; species Alisma plantago-aquatica. The sequence goes on along the minus strand of OY856409.1, from coordinate 1,911,148,624 downwards.
GGTTCCTTAGCACAATCATCAACTATTCTTCCTCCTCGACACTCAGACATGCTGAGATGATCACCGATATGTTCTCATCATCTGCTAAGAAAGCATACTTCAAATGAGGGGGTAGCGGCTTCAACTCAAGATTTCGGGGGCTGACCAATGAAGATTGAAGTGGTGGTGGCAGCGGCCCTAGATCCTCATAGTTCTTGGCATAATACCAAGGAAGCACTTGAAGCATCTTTACACATTCTTGTAAAGATGCGTTTCTCATCCAATCATCCATGATGTTGAATAGGCATGCCTCAAGGGGCAATTTCAGATATGAGTCGATCATCGAGACTGCTATAGCATCATTCTCAGTAGATAGAGAAAATTCTTCCTCTTCATCATTTGGATAACCCACAGCTTTGCAAAGAGATACAACTTTTGTTTGTTCCATGATATCCACGACCAGCGTCCCCTTGTCTACCTTAGTCATCACATGAGCCATATCCAGAAATGGCTTCCCTAAACAAAGAGATATGTTCTGATCAAAGTGCTTCACCATATGACATTGCTCCTTTGCCTGTAATTGTTTTGTACTTGGTTGCATGACCATCTCAAATCTGTCATCAGCTATACCTAACGTTAAATGGCCTCTACCCATTTCCAGTATCATATCAGAAGTATCCTGGAAGGGTCTTCCTAAGAGCAACTCATTCTCTTGTTCATCTTGCATCTCCATAACTACAAAATCGGCTGGTAATACAAATTTGTCAACTTTCACCAAGACATCCTCACAAATTCCATATGGCTTAACCACAGAATTATCCATGAGTTGAATCATCATGTTGCTTTGTCTAGATTCTTTAAGTCCTAGCTTCTTAAAAGTAGATAGGGGCATCAAGTTTATACTTACCTTGGAATCGCACAATGCTTCGCCAAATTTCACCTTGCCAATATAACATGAAATATTGAAGCAGCCCAGATCTTATCGCTTTAGTGGCAATGCGCCCAAAATGAAGGTGCTAACTTGATCTTTAAGAATTACAACCTCAGTATCAGTAGTCTTCCTATTCTTGGTAATTATATCCTTCAAGAATTTGCCATAAGAGGTATCTGCTCAATCGCCTCCAACAAAGGAATGTTAACAGAAAGTTTCTGAAAGTTCTCTAAAAATTTACTAAATTGTGCATCCACTTTCTTGGCTTTGAGGCTATTAGGGTAAGGGATGGGGACGACCTGTGCCCTCTGGTGTGGTGGCACACATGAGTCCTCTTCTTAGTCTCTTGAACAATTTCTTCTTCTGGGATTGACTCTTCTGTGACCTTTACTGCCGCATCATCCACTATCTATGTGGTTGTGACATCCTATGTGGCCTCACCCATTGCTTCTAGCTATGTTATGCTTGGTTCATCGGCCTTGGAGTTTAAAATATTTTTGCCACTCGTCAAAAAAATTACCTTAGCATGTTGATTCCCTCCTGGAACATTAGAATTTCCCAAAAAACCTTGTTGTGTTGGTTTCTTCAGACTTGCTATTTCAACTGCCATCTGCGCTATTGATGTCTCAAGAGTCTGCATTTGGGCCCCATGACTTTGTAGAGTTTGCCCAAACTAATTCATAAACACTCCTTGTTGCTTGATTTGTTGGCCAAAGGTGCTCATTAGCTCCTGATTCTGCTTTATCACCTGATTGAGCAACTCATTGCTCTTTTCCTTTGTCGTGGGCTATGGCTTGGCCACTGGATCCTACAAAAAATTATTTGGATCTTTTCATGAAAACTTTTTGTCTTTACTCCAAGAGTAATCATTATTTATATACCCTTGTTGTTGACGCATGTATTTGACCTGCGCTTCTTCATCCATTTCCTCCTCTTGTGCAAGTAGCCTTTTAGCAATTAGGTCCATCTTTTCATTGAGTTCTTTGATGGCTTTAGCATCTCCCGCAACCTTAACCTGTTCTGGAGCATCTCTATCACCCAATGATTGCTTTTTAGCCATGTTTTTCAGAATTTCCGAACACCTTGTATCAGTGTTATTCAGGAAGAACCCCGATCCTACTGAATCTAGATTGCTTCTATCATGCTTAGAAAGAGCAAAATAGAAAATCTTGACCTGCTTTTTTTGTCCATCCCATGATGTGGTCATATCCTCTTATCTGGAATCTCTCCCAAGTCTCAAAATATGTTTCACCAGCTCTCTGACTGAAATTGTGGATTTTTCTTATGAGATCATTTGTCTTCTCAGGCGGGAAAAATCTCTCAAAGAAAACTTCAACCATGTGGTCCCAAGATTCCACATACTCGTTGTCCAGATTATGTAGCCATTCTCAAGTATTTCCCGCTAGAGAACTAGGAAATATTTTCAAGTAGAGCATATCTTGTGGAAACCAGTCTATCTTGACCATATCACAGTTCTCCACGAACTGGCTTATGTGGGTCACCGGATCATCATTTTTTAGCATGTCCAATGCATCGGACTTGACCAAATTGATTAGGCCTGGGTCAATTTTGTAGTTAGGAATGTTGATGGCATGCTTCTTAATTGTCCCCTTAGATGCAGAAGAGGACGACCCCTTGATTTCTCCCAAATTGTTTGTGCCTCAACCATTGCTTCGGTGTCAGAATCTGAATCCTCCTAGTCTGATCCAAAAAATGGGTCCTCCGGTGATGGTTGTGCATAGTCTGTGTTACATGTACTCACCATGCACTAGTACCTGCACAGGAATAAATTTAATTAGGCACAGTGCTATATGATTATGAATTATAAAAGATAGACGATTAATTTCCAAAATTTAAAATGTAAAAATTTAAAAATGTGGCCTAGAGTGGCCATTTGCAGCCCTCGTAGTGCCAAAAATCACCGTTCCCCGACAACGTCGCCAAAAACTTGATATGAATTTACCGTGTGTAAAATGAAAGTGCACACGCCAAAGGAATATAGGCCTTTGTGAGCCCCAAGTCAAACGTAGGGAATGGGTTTTAGGTAGACTACTACTAACTGTTTGCGATCAGCTAGACCGATTAAAATGGTTTGAGAGTTGATTGAAAAAGAAAAGAAAAATAAATGAAAGCAAAACAATCGATTAAATGGTTAGTTTAATCAATTAAAGATGGAATCTTTAGGATTGTGGTTTCACCGGAGGTCGTCATTGTACTCATTCCTACACAATTATCCTAATTTGTCTCCTATTCTAGGTAGTGGCCTGTAGTCAGAATTGTTCACTATCGCGATACAATTCACTACCTAAATCTAGGTCGGTTCCATGGTAGTAGTAATCTATACCCTAAATTAGGTGCATGAAGATCATACTCTGGGTTTCCACCATTAACTGTACATCACCTTGTTCAATGGATTTATTGGTTAATGTGATATACGTCTCTTTTCAATCGTTAATTCTTCTTTCAAAGTAATTAAAGGTATTAGATTATCATTAGGGTGATCAATCATAATGATATAATTGAGAAAACGACATCATGCCATGGATTTAAGATACAAATTATGATAAACTATGTAAAAAGTATCATACAACGATTACCCGGGCTACTACCGGTCCTAAAGATAAAGGGGATTAGCCCTACATGTTCATCTCAACGAAAAACATGACGAGAGAAAGGGAAAACATAGGGAAACGTGAATAGATGTGATGTAAACCCCTGAATAGAGGAGATTCGGGTGTTCCTTGGCATGGGGTGAACGTTCTACGGCCTTTCGGCGGTGGAAAACATCTTTTGCGGCTCTCAAAATGATTGGGGTGTAGCTCTCGGCTCCGTTCTTCTCTCCTCTCCTTCTTGAGACTTCTCTGGTGGTTAATGACATGATCGATTGCTTAGGGCCACCTTACTTAGGTATATGCACCACTTTAGGTCACCCAAAAATCACCACCATATGATTAGACACGATCTTTAGCAAAACTTGATCTGACGGTATTGATACCATCAACGCGGGTCGATGGTATTGACCTGCGTGAGGCACTGGCACTTACACGATTCTTGGGGTTCTGTCAGATGTTTCCTCGATACCATCGATGGGGTGTCGATGGTATCGTCACCTTAGGCATCAATTTTCTATGGAATCCTATGTTGAAGCTAAGTTTGCTGAGGCGAGGTCGATAGTATCAACTTTCGATCGATAGTGTCAAAATCTAGAAATCTGGCTCGCTAACGCGCTCTCGATACCATCGACAGTCCCATCGATGGTATCAAATTCTAGTTGCTCTTCTCCGACAATGCACTCTGACAAGGTCGATGGTATCGACCATCCGTCGATGCTATCCACGTATTCAAATATCTGAATTTCCTGAAATGAAGAGAAAAACACCAATCATATCCCACAAATATGATCTGTTATACAGAATAAAAGGAAACAAGGTAAATTTGATGCAAAATGAGATTATAGAGTAAAGGTAGTGAATCATGCGATATTAATCACAAATATGATCAAAATACACATAAAACGTAAGAAAAACCAGTCTATAAAAACGATTCAAAACCCCTGCATCAAACACACCTAAAGCTTGAATGATATATGATATCTTATGGACAAGAAGGTTGTGAATTGATCATACAATGAGTCAACACTCTACATAGAAGCTAATGAGAGCCAAAAAATGAGATATGGCTTGAAGCATGAAATCCAAGATGGACTCCATGTACATAAACAAAGTATGACTTTGGTTGATCCATCTAAAGGGGTAAAACCCATAGGGTACTTATGGGTCTCCCAGAAGAAGACTGAAATGGAGGGTAATTTGGTTGCAAAGCAATTCTAACAAGTTCAAGGTGTTGGACATTATGAAATCTTTTTAGTAGTTACCAAGGATAAATCCATCTAAATAACGCTTGCCATTATAGCTTAATATGACTATGAGATTTGGCATATGGATGTCAAAACCACATTCCTTAAATGGAATATTGTGCAGGATGTGTATGTAACACGGTCTAAAGGTTTTATAAATCCAATAATGCAAATAAAGTCCATAAAGTTGCATAGATTAATCTTTGGATTGAAGCAAGCACCTCAGAACTGAATCTTCAACTTGACAATATATTCAAAAAGTTTGACTTGAGTCGAATGAAGATGTAATATGTGATTACAAGAATTTTATGGGAGCATGTGTATATTCCACATATTGATGGAGAATAACATCCTTATAGTACAAAATCTGGCAACAAAGTGCATTCTAAAAGGTTTTTAGAGAAGCATCCTATGTGATAGGAATCAAGATCTATAGAGATAGATCAAGAGGTCTTCTTGACCTAAGAATGAGAACATACTTCGACAAGATGTTGAAAGGGTTTAGCATGGTGAGAAAAAACCTATCCATGTTCCATGGAGTTAGTCTCTCAAGAGACGAGTGTCCCAATTCTTATGAAGAATAAGGAACACACAAATAGATGCCATATGCATTCATGATTGGATCTATCATGTATGAACTCATCTCGTTATTTTTATGTATTGGACATGACAAGAAAATATGAACTAGTTATCTTATATTTATTGGACATGACAAGAATATACAAACTCATTATCTTGTAAGTATTGGACATGACAAGAAAATATGAAATCATCATCTTGTATGACTAGATGATATATATATCCATCTATCTCGTATGTATTGGACATGACGAATGGATATCTGTCGAACTCCAGTTAGAGTTATTGGAATACCATGAAGGACATCTTTATGTACTTGTGAAGTACTAAAAGGATTAGTTCTTTAATTGTGGTAATAAGAAAGAGTTGGGTGTAAGGAGTTACACCAATGCAAGGTTGTAAAATGACAAAATTGTGTTTGACCTTGGAATTAGAATTGTTAGTTGGCAATGTTCCAACATAAGACAATTGATTAATTCTACAATAAGAAGTCAAGTACTTTAGTGTTCCGAACATTGTAAAGGATATTATATTGATCTAGAAGTTCATATGGATGAACTTGTGAGGTTTCGACCATTGGTGACTTAGTTGTAATACTATGAAAACAATGGAGCCAATGGTTAGGCAAAGGAATCTCATATAGCATATCTACGACACTTCCATCTCATATGAGTTGTTGTACAGCGAAGGAATGTGAAACATACAATATACTGACTTGAAGTAAATGTTGCTTACCCACTATAAAAGCACTTGTGCAGTAGAAACATGATGGACATGTTAAGATCACTTGGAATATGATTTGTGGATGATTGGCTCTAAGTGCAAGTGGGAGTCTGTTGGTATGGTATGCCCAGAGAGCCAATCATATGATGATTGCGATGAGGCATTAGATACCTGATTTGATACTAATAAAGGTAATTATGTCTATTATGTTTGTCTCAGTCATGAGATGTACATGATAGATGTCTAAAGAATGATGATACTCGATGACATATGTCTTCAGGTTAAGGACCTAAATAATGAGACCATATGTATGATAAGAGTACATACATTCTTGATATGTCCCTAGTTGTATATTACTATGGAAGAAAAATAAACAACAATAATACATAAGACTAGAGTGTGTTGAATGATGGTAGAGTCTCATTAGTCATGATAAATGATATCAAGTGAAGTACACATATATATGTTAGAGAATAGTATCTCAGACAGACCCACTGTGAGCGTGCTACATGGATACCATGGAATGGTAGTCACAATCATCTCTCATAGTAATGGTGGTGATTGTGGTTCTTCGACTTGAAATCACTACACTCGTCACATGTCATTGGGTACACTTTTAAATCATCAAATGTAGTCATGAAACAAGGATTGTTATAATAGTGATGATTGGGTGACTTTGACACATGGGGATAGACTGTGAGTGATAGATATGGGATTTGTCCATCTTATAAGGAGTATGATATCTAGGGCCCCTTCATAAGCAAGAATGAGAATTGTATGGCCATACTCACATGATTCAATATATGATATGTGAAATTACATGCATCTCAGACAGTCTTCTCTAGGTCAAGGAACATGGATTGAATGTTAAAGAGGATGACATTCCATGCCTCGAGTTCAATCTGGATGTCAGTGACAAAGGAACTATATGATCACTATAACACTAATCACATATTGTAGGTTGAAGTTGTACTCCAACTTTCTCAGTTACTTGGGTAGCAATGAAGAGTTATTAGATTTCTCTCATTTCTTGTGATGTCATAAGTTGTTATGAACATTCACTACCAACGTAAATTGGAACTTATAGGGTCACACACATAGGATACCCTTGGAAGAGGATATTGTCCATGAATGATGTTTAGATTGATACTAAAAGGTGATTAGGTACTCAATTAAACATGCAATTGACTGATTGGACTCAGAACTATACAGTTCAAGTGTTGAACTAGCTGATTGGAGTGTCAGGTCAATTGGAGACTACATTGGCAATGTTAGGACTGCCAATCGATCGGTTCACCCAGGTGAGACGATCAGTTCGTGTTATCCAACTAACCGGTTCACTTGGTGAAATGGGTGGCTCACAGTCTTGCCAACTGAGGAAATAAGAATTTTCCTGGTTGGAGGAAAACTTTCACGTTTCAGTTATTCAATTCAATTTGATTAAGGATTAATCTTTGAATTAATTAGAAACGATTGAGGAAAGTATGGTATGTGAAATGACCGGTTCACTTAGTGAACTGACCAATTTAGACTCGCAACCGACTGTTCACTAGTGAACTGATGGGCTCACCTTTCCAAATGACTGTTTCAATTATGAAACAATCGGTTCGTCTGCCGCAGTACAAACTATTCAAGGAATTTCTGGATCCTTCTACTCCTGAACGGATTGGGAACCCTGAACTTACCCTCTACTATAAATAGAGGGGTATTGCGGGATTCTCAGAATACACAACTCAGAATATCAGTTTCTCTGCAAAGTTTTTGTCCTCTCTGGTTTTGGTAACTGAGAGAGTACGAGCAAGTACTACCCGACTAGGGAGGCACAACAAGGGAAAGATAACTATAGAAAAACATTCTGAGTTTGGGAGAGCAGGTTGGTGCTAGTGCACCAACAGGAGTGTTATCTCCTTCCTACCAGTTCTTGCAGAACGACATGAGTTCCAGGTGGTCCGTGTAGACTATCTATAGAGGTGAGAGATGTCTGTCGCTTAGGAGGACACATCAGCCGCAATCCGTGGTGGAGGCCAGAGTCCATGGCAAAGACTAGGAGCTGCACAAATACCATCCAAGACATGGCATTGAAGACCGCACATGGCTGTGAGGTATTGTCAATGGGCAAGCTGCAGGACTAGGTATGTCTCACTAAAACCATCCTTCCCATTACATATCCATTGATGCGGTCTCCTTTTATGGGTTAATGGCCAATAAAATTTTTGTTTCCACTGCCTAATCTAAGGCCATAAAACCAAACAATGCAAAGATCTAAAGCTATGTCATGTAGTAGGTTAATTATCAATGATTCCCTACCCAGTTAGGCCAAGATGCTAGATGCCAGAGACATCCTGCTAGGCTTTACTCTCCAAATTCCTTAGAGTAGAAATTACCCACGAGCATGTGTCTATATGTTTTCATGGCATTCTGATTATCTCTTTTCTTTTTGTATAGTGCTCACTAGCCACAAGTCTTTTTGTCCTAGCTTACTGATTTGACATTGATGTTTATGGCCTTAGTATGAGATCAAAGGGTTTTGTAGAGAATGAATGGGTTTTTCCTAGAAAGGGTTTTCCATCTCATGACTCTTGGGATAGTTCATATGCTATTTGGTCCCACCTCTCTCTAAGACTAGGAGATTGGTTCTATAAGGAGTTTTGTCCTTCATCCTTCTCCCAGTGGTCCTTCCCTTTTACGTTGACCCCAACTGAATGTGAAGATCAGAAATTGACTTGCCTTTGGGGACCCATATACTCTTCCATTCTTTTGTCTGATCATAGGGCTTCTTCTAGCTTTAGCCACAATCATGAACATTTTGAATGTATTTTGTTAGGATGGGCATATGTTAAAGAGTTAGGTTTAGGTTGGCAAACTATTGGGGGCTTAGGATAATTCTTGTTCCACTTTTGTACTAGGCCTTAGGCTCTACTTTTACCTTTCCACTTTAGGGTGAACGAGGGTATGTAGTCTGATGTTTAAGTAGATTTTCAGTTTTGGGAAGTGACGATGCATTTGGCTCCTTTACATCATTTGTTTCTCGTCATTGTAGTCTGATCAACAGAACTATTATTTGATGATGCTAGATAAAGATGAACATCTACATCCATATCTTTTAGGGGCATTCCTCCCCAATTGTAGATGGCATGGACGATGTAGGGCCTTCCTATCTTGGGACAAACTTTCCCCTAGAATCAGGATTCTAGATAACTCATAGTACCAGGTTGCCCTTCTACAAACTGTGTGGTCAAACCTTCTTTTTGAATGCCTGATATTTTCTTGCTTGATAACATTATGCATGGTGAAGGGATTTTTCCCGTCGTTCTTTAAGAGCGTTGAGTCAGTAGACTTAGTCATGAATCCATTCAATCTATGAAATATCAGCTTCTTGTAATATGATGAGGAAAGGGATCTGCATTTCCATTGGGAAGACTGCTTCCATTCCATATACTAGAGAGTATGGCGTGGCCCCTATGGAAGTTATGATGGAAGTTTGGTAGGCCCACAAAGCCATCAAAATATGTTCATGCCAGTTGGCATGAGATATGATATTTTTCTTTAGAATCTTGATTAAATTTTGTTAGCAACTTCTAAAAATCCATTCATCTGAGGTCAATACGATGATGTATGATATTTGATCCCTAAAAGGCTTAAGTACTCTTGTTAGTCTTGGAAATGAATTTTGTCCCTTTATGAGAAATGATCTTGTATGATATCTACTACTACAAAAATGACTTATAACGTCACTTTTAAAGGTGTCAGTTGTATAAATATACCGACACCTAAAACATAAAGCGTCAGTTCCAAAAAACCCGACATCTATCTGTGAAGGGCGACCAGACACGGGTATCGCTTTTATTTAGTGTCAGTTCCTTATTAAGAAACTGATACCTAAAATTAACCGCCAAATCCAAAATTTCCAGTGAAAAAAATTGCCTCCAAAATTTAACATATGGTGTCGGTTATTAACTCTTAAATCGACGATGAAAGGTTTTGCGTGAGATAGAAATTGGGAACATTTTGGTCATCGGTATTACTACAATAACCGAAGCCCATGGGTTTTCCCACGCCGTTCCCGGGAGAATTTTCACACCCCTTGGGCGTCAGTTTTCTAAAGAAAGCGATGACTATGGTAATTAATTGAGCATAGGTTTTGGTGTTTATAGATAACCGACGTCGATGGTGTAGTTAATAGGACCCGCGCGAAAGACTCTCCCCACTCTCTTTGTTTCATTGGTTGATCAATTAGGTCTGGCGATCCAACCGTCATTGCTCCCCCGCACTGCCGTCGCTCACTGTTGCTGCTCTCCTCACTTACGTCGTTGCTGTTGTTGCTCTCCTCGCTAGCAGTCTCCTTCTCCTCCTGGACTCTTCGCCAATCTCTGCTCACTCGCACCTCCGCCGGTTGCCCGATGGTACCTGCTCCCACTCTTCTTCCTCCGCCCTCAAGCAGGTACCCAGCTCCGCGACCATAGCTAGCGCTGGTGCATGTTGTTAAATCATAGGTTGGCACGACCGTGCTGGGAAACAAGGCCAAGACCGTGTGGGATGGTCGTCCACCTCTTCTTCTTCCTTCTCCCTCTCCTTACCAAATGGATTAAAGCAAGGCCATGACCGTGTGGGATGGTCACGGTCATGGCTGTGTTGGCCGACCATGGTCGTGCTACCACTAGGCAACACGGCCGTGCTGGCCAGCATGGCCATGGTAGGCCAACACAACCACGGTTGTGGCCTTGGTTTTATCCATTTGGTAAGGAGGGAGCAGGAAGAAGAAGATACATTTGCAATTGAATACTAATGCATGACCTAATTATGTAAATTTTGATGCATGTTGCATTAAGATATTAAAACCCTAATACACATTTCACCATAATCTTGAATTAAGTATATTGCTGAAAACTTGTGATCAATCTATGTAAGATATTAAAACCCCAATGTTAAATCTCTGATTTTATAGTGATGTGTCACCCTAACATCTACTTGAATCCCTGTTGTATGATGTAGATTGATGATAATGCATGAGCTAATTTGAAATTTTGAAATCAATTATGAATCTCTCCATCCCTAGGTCATACTAATTTATGTGTAATCTTTATCTTGATGATGAACATGCATGGACACTCGAAATGTTGAAATCAATGTTATAGAATGATAACACATGTATTTGTTGGCCTAGAAACCAGTCCAAGATTTACTCATTAGGAGTAAATCTTGGATAGTCCCTGGTTTGGGACTGTTCTTTAATACCTAATCTCACTTAGGATGTAAGTATGTAATGTGTATTTGGTTTTCAAGAAAATTCCAGCAGCATTTCCCTGTTTGTTCTCTAAGTACATCTGTACTTGGAGAACAATGGGGAAATGCTGCTGAAATTTTCTTGAAAACCCAATACACATTATAGACTTACTAGTGATATTAGGTGTTCAAGAATGGGATAGGTGGTACACATATTATATATAAGAATGATAACACATGTATTTGTTGGCCTAAAGTTTTAACCATGTAAAAAAACTAATCTGTTAACCCTAGACGCTAATCTTGTTGTAATATATACTTGTTTTCTCTTTGATGATAGAATGGATAGATCATGGATGTCCATTCACAATTGGTGCACCCCAGAGTTTATTTCTAGTCTTGACCAATTTATTAGATTTTCCGAGGAACATAGGAAACAACCTGGAGATAGGTTCTACTGTCCATGTAGGCATTGTGGTAACAACTTGAAAGTCAGCACTGGTGACGAAATCAAAAGTCATGTCATGTGCAATGGGATTATACAAGGCTATATAGAATGGCACTGGAATGGAGAGATTTCAAACCCGAAATATTGAAGCTAATGATGACTTGTATGTGTGCGGAGATCACAATGAAGGATTGTTAATTGATAAAAAATCACAATATTAGAGGCATGTTTATATTTTTTTATATGTTTTATTTTTCTGAATGTGAACTTTACAATGTGAATGTGAACTTTACAATGTGAATTTTACACTGTGAATTACTTTACAATGTGAACTTTACAATGTGAATGTGAACTTTACAATGTGAGCTTTACAATGTGAATTACTTTACAATGTGAACTTTACAATGTGAATGTGAACTTTCAGATGGCTGAGCATTCTCCTGGTGACCATGATGATTATTACCGTGAGGGTGAGGACATCAATGCTCCGCCTCACAATGTAAGTTTTAAAAACATATCATATATTTATATCTATATGTCCATTTATAGTTATATCTTGTAAGTGTGTTTATTTTGTCAAATTTTAGGTTGATGATGCACATGTACCCTCTGAAGCACTTGAGGCACTTGATGAGCAACACCAAAAAGTTGATAAGAGAAGGGGCATCACTATGATGAAGAAGTTAATAGCGCAAAGGGGCAATGGACCCAAACTTGTTGTGGATTTTAATAATTGTAGGACATGCAATTGGAGTGAATCGCAATTCATTTGTCTTGGGTATGTTACTCATAGCCATTGCGGTTGTAAGATAGATTCTTGGCATAAAGTTCCTAAGGGTAAGAAAGATGTAATATGGAAGGATTTATGCATGAGTTATTATTAATTTGCAATTCTATTTTGTAGATTACTAATTTTTTGGATACTAGTTAATAGCAATTCTATTTTGCAGAGTATATTTGAATTGGATGAAAAGTTGCATCGTAAATGCGTGATGCAACACTGTGGGAGAGTCCTAAGGAACTATAGAACAAATCTCACCCAAGAATACATAAAAGAAGGTGACAAGAGGAAGAAGACAGCCACTGAACAGTGGAACTTCCTGGACCAAGAAGAATGGGACGCGTTTGTTGCTTCAAGAAAAACTAATGAATTCAAGGTATTGGGCATCACTACCAATTTAATTAATATACGTTGTATTCACCTATTCAAGATTAACATTTAGTGTTACTAACTAAATCATTAGTGTGCATATAACTAGGCCCTCAGTGAGGCGTAAAGAGTAAGGCGTGCATTGAATGTGCATGACCACATAATGGGTCCAAAGGGGTATGCAGGCATTTTCCAAAGACTACAGACTAAGTCTACTACTCAGTCTGATGCTACTCAGGAGTCCTCTACTATAGGTACCACACCTCTGCCTCACCATAATGTCTGGATAGCAGGGGGGCAAAATAAGAAGGGACAAATAAGAAAGCCTGCAACTGCTGAGCGGCTGCAAAAATGGTAAAATACAACTCTTAGAGCAATCGTTCGAATATTGATTATTTGTGGTGTTTACTTAATTAGAAAAAAAATTGGCAATTAGAAGGAGTTGCACGAGCTAAGGAAACAAGGAAATTTCATCCCTGAGGGCACAAGAGATGAATTGACAGTTGCTCTGGGTAACCCAGAGCATCCTAGACGTGTTAGGGTTGCGGGCACTGGTGTGGGCATCAAAGCATTCTTTGTGCCATCCCAGCACAAACATGTCCCAAAAGCAAGAATTTCACAAGAAGAGGTAACCTATTATTTCTTTATAATGTTACTGTAAAATAGAATTCAATAATTAGAAGCTAACATTTCTTTTATCCATGTATAGGTTATTACAACCCCAATTTTGGGTTCTTTTGGTGAGAAATGTAATTTCTCATATTAAAGATATTGGAACAAATAATGATATAAATTGTTTCAAATGAATGGATTTTGTTTAAAATAGCCTTGAGGATTGTGTTGTGGGTTTTATTGTCTATTGGGCCCAATAACAAGGAAATTCAATTAACAAATGAATACTTGAGATTTGAGAAAAGAAAGATGGGGAAACCTCTAGAAGGCAAAGGAATATAATCCAAAGGTGGATTTCGTGCCTCTTGGGTTCTTTGGGTCCCAAGGAATCCAATGTTGCATAGAAAATGCAATAAGAAAAGAAAAGATCAATTAAGTTTTTCTTTATTAAGAAAGAAATTGAAAATAATGATAAAATGTGGAAAATAAGTGGAAAGAGGTATAATTGAGTTATCCTTACGAATTTTAATATCCATGAGGTTTCTAATATTAAAAGGAATACCAAGGAGGATAATAAAAGAGAAATAAAGATAAATCCTCAAAAAAGAGATATTTCGATAATAAATAAATAAGATAATGAGAAAATAATGGATAAAAGATAAGCGAAAGGCTAAGGTATATCCCTGAGATGATATTTCGAGCCATCAAGGTTCCTTGGGGTTCAAGGAACTCAGAATAAAAAGTTAATAGCAAGAGAACGAGAAATATGTGATATATATATATATACATATATATATATGTATATATATAAAGTGATATCTTGCACTTAATGAAAAGGAACGTTTTTTTTTGGATAATGAGCACAATTTTGTAAGAGAGGTAGATTAAGTCATTATCTACTTTCCTTCAAAATTTGGGAGCCATTGGATGTTTTCTTTGGGAGTTATGGTTTTTACAAGATTTCCTAAAGTGTTGTGATCATGGAAAATGTCACAATTATATTTGGAGTTGGAATCTTGGGCCCATCCCATGTGCATGTCGCGCACATTTCAGACCGTTGGATTCAAATCCAATGTTGATCCTATTGTCTTCTAGCTCGCGATAGATCAGGAAACTGGCAAATGAGGAAGGAATCTTCCAAATAGTTTTCTCGCAACTTATTGCACGAGAGGACATAGAAACTTGCCCCTCAAGTTCAGAAGTCCTAGACGGACCGGGCAACTCTAGGTTTTGGGGGGTTTCATGGAAAGATCTGGGAATCCCCAAATCTCAGGGTGGATGACGAAGACCCTATATAAGGGAGGGCACTCAGGGGTGCCAGTGTCCCTAAAAGCTAACCCTATAGCCGCGGAACTCGACGATGAGTCGACAGATGATTTCAATCATTGGTTTTGACCTGACCTAACCCCCTCTACAACCAGCAGCACACGGAGGGCTTCCGACGGGTGATTCAGGGTGAAGATCGTGTCCGTTTGGACGATTGAGCAGCTCGTCAGGTTCGGGAGATGACAGAGAAGCTTTTTGGCTTCTCAATTTTCTTGCTGAAAGCTTGTAGCTCGAAGTCAACTGATGAGTTGACTGAGTTCCTTTGGACAGACGGAGGTAGATGATAAACCCACCACCACCCGATCATGGTCCACGATGATCTCTGCTAGATCCAACGCTCCTGAGAGGGAGCGACTTTCTTTGAGGAGCACTCAACCGTGACCATCAGATCCAAGGAGTGGACCACTGGTCCACAAATCGAACGACTGCCTAATTTTTGGTAATTTCCTATCTGATTTTAATAAGTTAGAAAAAAAAGTTTTTTCTTGCTAAAATCATATCTCTTTAATAGTAACTCAGATGACAAAAGTTTATACATGAAAGTTGATCAGAATAATATGAGGAATACGTTAAAATTGGTTTGATAACCTCA
Organism: Alisma plantago-aquatica; assembly: GCA_963693085.1. Lineage (NCBI taxonomy): Eukaryota > Viridiplantae > Streptophyta > Magnoliopsida > Alismatales > Alismataceae > Alisma > Alisma plantago-aquatica. The sequence goes on along the minus strand of OY856409.1, from coordinate 1,911,133,205 downwards.
TTTCACACTTATTTGCAAAATTACATTAATTTGAATAATAGTGTGGTTAGAAACCCTAATTGAGGGTAAAGAATGAATCTTTGAGGTTTAAAAGGGTTAACTTGGGGAATATTAACCTATTGAATATTAACGTAAAGTTGTAATATGTTTTACATGAAAAGATGATAACTTTAGGGTTCCATGTGCATAAATAGGCTTTAATGGGCCTTGAAACCCTAATGATGGTAATTGGGACTATTAATGGTTTTAATTATTCGATGTCATGTATGGAACTGATTTTTCATGGTTATAAGATATTTCGAGCATTAAAGTTACTAATTTGTGGATAAATACCGTTAATGTGTAAATTATGGTTTCCTAGTAGATAAAAGGTAGAATTAATGATAAATAACATTCCTATGTGAATTAGACCATAATGAATAATGAGTTGTTAATCCGAAAGATACTAAAGGCGATAATTGAGTCTAGTGACCTAGAAATAACTTAAAAGGATAAAAATGGTAGTTTTGGTATAAAAGAGAAATAATGGACTTTAATTGGGCTTATGATGTTGAAATTAGGGTTTATGAATAAAGAGAGTATTAAATATGATAAAAGCATTATGGAGGCAAAACCCCTAATAAAACCCTAAAGTGGTCTAGAAAGCCTAAGGTGGAATCCAAGTCTAGCTTTAGAATGTTCTGGATAAACTATAACACTTGGATCCCATGCATTAATTTCAGGATATTGTTGATTGCTTATTGTTTACTCTTTATCCTTATTGCTTGGACAATCAAGTTTCTCTGGATTAGGTATGTGATTAATTATGAATAACCACCTTTGTTTTCCGAGGATTTTCCTGATGGTTAATCGCATTGAATGCAAATTATCAGTTTGGATGTTCATACATGCAAATCATAAAGTCACTATGATTATCACATTAATAATAGAAGTATGTATTCTCGCACCTACATGCCACCCTGATGGATGATGCCAAAGGTCAGGCCCAAATGTGTAGACTAATGGGCACCATGAGTGGTGACCCCAGGCACCAAGCTCGGGAATGAGAAGGTGGTCTATGATATTGAATGACTAGAGGGAACCATGAGTGGTGACCCTAGGCACCAAGCTTAGGATTGATAAGGTGGCCTTCAGTCATTGGCAAAAGAAACCCTAAGATGGGTATGCCAGGGTTAGGGAAAAAGCGGTGGAGAATGTCATACTGAAAAATGTAATTTGGCTTGTTAATTAACTTGATTGTGATAATTAGATTGTTATCCATATTTGGAAAGTTTTGGTTGTCCCCACATACCAGTATATTTCGATATATTGACCGACATTTTGTTTGTCGGTGTTTTAGGTACAATCCTGAAATGAACAAATAGTAAAGGGACACATTGTGAAATTAAGAAATAAAGTGCAAGGGGGATTAGATAGATTCAAGCTCTAGATAGATAGATTTCCAAAGTTTTTCAAAGGTAATTCAAGTTTTAATTTTATACCCAATTCCAGTTTAGTTAGTAGAATTTCATTATTATTATTGATTATTTGTCAAACCTTTGATCATGTTAATTGAATAACGGCTCTGTCCTTTGGGTCTCCCTTAATTGGGGGTTACTGGGAGGCTAGGTTGTTAAGATTGGTATCAGAGCGTATGTTCCTCATTTATTCTTTAATAATTATTAAATTTTTCAAATTCCATAGAACTTAGGGAGTTATTAGTAGATTTTCCGAAAGACTGAGGTGTCTAGAAAAGGATCACGTCTAGGGGTTGGCAATATTTTCATCTACACCGCTAGTTGGAATATGAGGACTCACAAATTGTGTGATTGCCTGGCCGATGTCTTAGGATATGAATCGAAATAAGATACCTTTAGGACTCTCTCATCTTGTTCATCCCTTTTCAACTCAAATTCTATTAAGGACCTTAAGGATTAGGGTTTTCTCTCTTTTCCTCACCCTCTGAAGGTATGGGTAAGGTTGATAAGGTTTAAGGATTCCTCCACCAAATTAATGAAAAGCATGTAAATAAGATGTCATGGACATAAGCTTAATAGAGTAAGCGTAAACTAAATAATAAATACATGCTTTGGTCATATGACATGAGTTGTCTTTGCCCTCAGGAGAGACGTGAGGCTAGACCTTCTCGTCTAGAGGATGAGTAGAAAGAGTTAGTCTTGGAGGTAGAGATCTCCATTACAAGTAGAGACCTGGCACATCCTCTGAGGATGATGCGAACCCTAACCCTAAGTGGAGGTTAGAGAGAGAGATGACATGATGAGTTAGATGTCATGGTATACCAGGTGTTTTGATAGACATTCCTTGGATGCCATATGAGCCATGAGAGGTTGATGACTGAGTACCTTTGGAAACCCAACCCTGGGAAGGATCATGCATGTTTGAGCGAAGGATAGCTCCTTCATGGATGACGTTAGAGAAGAAACTATAGAAACCTTATGGGCCATTGCAAGTAGGATATAGATTGCACCCAGAGTACATCAGTAGTATGAGCAGTAAGTTAAAACTGAGGCCAAAAGGACAGGATGGATGGTTTATGAGATAAGCATAAGGGGCTATGGATAATCATGAGCAAACAAAACTTTGAGCCTAGGCTTCACTCACGCAGAGGTATGCCTGTGAGCTTGATCCTTCGTGGAGAGAGGACCTCTAGTAGTGAGGATGGATGTGAAGTTAGATCTAGAGAGAGAAAGAAGGACCCAAGCAAAAAGGTTGGAACTTAGATTCCAAGACATGAGGAATAGTGGGGAGTTGAGGATGAAGCGACCTAAGTGGATGATAGTGGTTGCTTCATGCTTGATACCTGGAGGTTGATGATATCTTGGTGCCCTTTAATGGAACCAAACCCTAAAGAAAGGATGATGCTTATGGTATAAGTGGTTACTTGCTGAGATGAGACAAAGAGTACCTTAAACCTTGAAGAGGTTTAGGTAAGCAGTCGTGAGGCTTTATACCTAGTTGGTTGTCCGTGAGGAGACCCAACTTTGAGGGGTTGTTCAAGTAGAAGGATCATGGGAGTGCATGACATACCTTGGACATGCTTGATTTGTGGATTAAGAGATTAATCATGTAGTTAGACACCCAAAGGTGAACCTAGGGTTCCTAGGCCTAAGAGGGGAAGTAGTGTACCTGATGCTCATAATGAAATTCAAGTCTCTATAGTGTCGAGCATGGTACTCCTCATGTTTAGAGGAAAAGGGAACCCCTTAAGTTAAGGGTATGTTTGATGAACCCCTCACATCTAAGTTGATCTAATGTTGAGGAAAGAGAACAAGTATAACCTATCATGGTTTAAAATGTGGTGTGCTTGTGCCTTAGTAGCTATTGGGTTAGGCATGCTCATGTGAATGTAAACCCTAAGGACGCTTGTGACCTTTGTTGTCAAGGTGTAGTTTCCTCCAATCCTAGGAGAGGGACCCTTTGGTAGGGTGTTTACTAGTTTTATTGGTTTTGAGGTAACCTAAAGAGGTTTCATAGGATCTTCAGAAGGTAAGTGAAAAGTACATGGCATGAGAATGAACCTGCAGACCCATAGATGACCGTCTCTACATGCATGTGGATGTGTTACCATGAAGGTAACCGGTATGGGGCCTGACCAAGGTAGGCAGGTCGTCATGTCCCTTGTGAAAGGATGCGAGACAACCCATGAATACAGAGAGAGAAATGAGAAAGGCTTGGATAAGGTTCTAAGTTGGACATGTACTATGTTAGAATCATAAGTCTGTCCTAGGGTCAGGTAGGGATAAGACCGATGGAAGTAGGAGTTGCCTAATTCTCTAGTTGCACATGACCATAGGGTCAGGAGGTAACAACTATCATTGTTCGCGGGCCATGGGTTGGGAGATTGATCACCTTCATGAACTCATGGAGACCCAAAGGGCAGATGAGTAGGGCACTCTCTGGATGCATAAGGGAAGAGGGATGACCCCAAAAGTGTCGGCACCCTATAGGCCTAGAGGAGATGACAAAGGATTGTGTAGTGACCCAAGTAGGTTCGAGACCAGTTTCTCATGGAATTAACTTTTATATCAAGATGATTGTGATGTAGAGTCACAGGTTGCACGTTTCAACTTAGATTTGAAGGTGTACTGGCAAGGTGGGATGTACCATCTGTACTCTTAGAACAGGAAGAACTATGTATTTGGACTGCAGCCAAATGCTTATTTCCTCTTGTTATGGGAGTCAGAGATAGGAAAACACACATGCCATACACCAAGGATAAAGATGATGTGAGTTGGAACGTTGCTACAAGGTGTGAGGATAGAGATGATAACATACCCTTATAGAGCGAATGATCAATGGATGGTTTGCAAACACTAAGAGTATTAAGGAGATCATCTTGTGGGGATGTGATACCATGAGCTTTCTGGAATTTGCAAGATATGGAGGGTTGAGTCTTACCACCATGAAAAGGAGCTCAGAGTTTCTTGATGAAGACAAACTTAGAGATGAGATGATAAGTAGAATACATGGAGGTGTATGTCTTCAACATTACCTAACACCTAAGGATAAGAAGTGGTAATGAATGCTCTGGTTGAGATATAGCTTCCTAGTTTAGCTGGAATGAGGTTGTTAGGCTAACCTTAAGAGGAGGAAAAGAGATAAGTTTGGCTAACACCCAGATGTATCAATAGAGGTTAATCAAGTAAATGAGTGTTTGGTTAGCCAGCCTAGTCCGTGATGTAATGAAAGGATGGTTGTAGAACCTCAAATGCGCTTCTTTGGAAAGGAAGGTGATGAAACCATGATGAGAATGGTGTAGGGTTTCTGAGGTATCCATCTTGAGGAATCATGACATGCATGAGATCATGATACACCTTGGTATTACAAAGATAGTAAGTGACAATGGTACTTTAGATGCTTAAGATGAAGTTGCATGGGGTATGTTGCCATGCAAGTCAAGAGGTGAAGGATGAACACCAGTAGCCCAGTGTGTTGATATAAAGTATAAAGAGTTCCCGAGAGTGAATGGGAGTTCATCACTAGGGATGTTGTGAGTCTCCCCTGGACCAAGGAAATTCAAGATGCAATATGGGTTATGGTAGATCACCTTACCTAGATGACATGAGAAAGAAAGAGTCTTGTCACGGGAAAGATCCAGTTGAACTACTTATAAGAGAGAGATGGTTCAATTACACCATGATACGAGTTCAAAAGTTCTTGAGTGTGACCTAAAGGTTCACTTCCATGAGGTGGAAGTAGATACATGAAGAACTTGATGATAGAATAGTTTATCACCCCTAGCTAATGGTTAGTATGATCCAGACTAGAGGGTCTGATGAGAGCATGTGTGCTCATTCAGGGTGATACATAGAGACAACTATTGTCCTTTGTAAGATGTGATGATAACCACCTTAGCCTTTATCGAGATGAAGGAAGTTCTAGAAGGAGGTTGTGTCGGTCATCACTTCATTAAGATGATGTTGGTGAAGGAGACCTCGTGAAGGTCAGAAAAGAACCACAGTGTGTGAAGATGAAGTCACTTTGATCATGCAATGGATGAGAGAGAGCCCAGAGACGACATGAGTTGTGAGCTTATGCAAACCAGACTGACATGCAGTTCACTGTGGGAGAATATAATCCGACCCCTCTGAGCTACAACTGAGAAAGCTGAGTCCCCGATATATGGGTCCATTTGAGATGGATTGGTAAAGATGGTTGTGTTTAGCCTTACCCCTCAGGATAACATGATGTATAAGGTGTTACATGGGTCTGATCTAGAGCATTATGTGAGGTACCCAAGCCATGTGCTAAGCCCTGAACGTATTCAACTTTTGAGAGGTTGAAGTGTCCTGAGTCACCTATGAGGGTATGATATACCAAGGTAAGAAAGAACTCAGATGGAATAATATGAGATGATGAAGGTTCTTGGGAAGCACCATGGAAAGGGTGAGGCCACATGGGAGCCATGATGGATATATGAAAGGCTTACCATGTTTGTTTGCTTGCTTGATGGAATTTTGAGAGAAAAATTTTTATAAGAGGGGGAGGATGTTACAACCCCAATTTTTGGGTTCTTTTGGTGAGAAATGTAATTTCTCATATTAAAGATATTGGAACAAATAATGATATAAATTGTTTAGAATGAATGGATTTTGTTTACAATAGCCTTGAGGATTGTGTTGTGGGCTTTATTGGTTATTGGGCCCAATAACAAGGAAATTCAATTAATAAATGAATAATTGAGTTTTGAGAAAAGAAAGATGGGGAAACCTCTAGAAGGCAAACTAATATAATCCAAAGGTGGATTTCCTACCTCTTGGGTTCTTTGGGTCCCAAGGAATCCAAAGTTGAATAGAAAATGCAATAAGAAAAGAAAAGATCAATTAAGTATTTCTTTATTAAGAAAGAAATTGAAAATAATGATAAAATGTGGAAAATAAGTGGAAAGAGGTATAATTGAGTTATCCTTATGAATTTTCATATCCATGAGGTTTATAATATTAAAAGGAATACCAAGGAGGATAATAAAAGGGAAATAAAGAGAAATCCTCAAAAAAGAGATATTTCGATAATAAATAAATAACATAATGAGAAAATAATGGATAAAAGATAGGTGAAAGGCTAAGGTATATCCCTGAGATGAGATTTTGAGCCATCAAGGTTCGTTGGGGTTCAAGGAACTTAGAATAAAAATTTAATAGTAAGAGAACGAGAAATATGTGAGATATATATATATATATATATATATATATATATATATATATATATATATATTAAGTGATATATTTCACTTAATGAAAAGGAACATTTTCTTTTGGATAATGAGCCTAGTTTTTGAAGAGACGTAGATTAAGTCGTTATGGATTTTCCTTCAAAATTTTGGAGCAATTGGATCTTCGGTTTGGGAGTTATGGTTTTTACAAGATTTCCTAAAGTGTTGTGATCATGGAAAATGTCACAATTATATTTGGCACTGGAATCTTGGGCCTAGCCCATGCGCATGTCGTGCGCGTTTCATACCGTTGGATTCAGATCCATCGTTGATCCTCTTATCTTCTAGCTCATGAATGATCAGGAAACTGGCAAACAAGGAAGGAATCTTCCAAAGAGTTTACTCGCAACTTATTGCATAAGAGGACTTAGAAACTTGCCTCTCAAGTTCAGGAGTCCTAGACGGACCCCGAAACTTTAGGTTTTGGGGGGTTTCATGGAAAGATCTGGGAATCCCCAAATCTCGGGGTGGACGATGAAGATCCTATATAAGGGAGGGCACTCGAGGGTGCCAGTGTCCCTAAAAGCTAACCCCATAGTCGCAGAACTCGACGACGAGTCGATAGATGATTTCAATCGTTGGTTTTGACCTGACCTAACCCCCTCTACAACCAGCAGCACGCGGCGGGCTTCCGACGTGTGATTCAGGGTGAAGATCATGTCTATTTGGACAATTGAGTAGCTCTTCAGGTTTAGGAGACGACAGAGAAGCTTTTTGGCTACTCAGTTTTCTTGCTGAAAGCTTGGAGCTCGAAGTCAACTAATGAGTTGATTGAGTTCCTTTGCACAGACGGAGGTAGACGATAAACCCACCACCACCTGATCGTGGTCCATGATGATCTCCACTAGATCCAATGCTCCTGAGAGGGAGCGACTTTCTTTGAGGAGCACTCAACCGTGACCATCAGATCTAGGGAGCAGACCACTGGTCCACAAATCGAACGGCCGCCTAATTTTTGGTAATTTCCTCTCTGATCTTAATAAGTTAGAAAAAAAGGCTTTTCTTGCTAAAATCATATCTCTTTAATAGTAGCTCAGATGATAAATGTTTATACATGAAAGTTGATCAGAAAAATATGAGGAACACGTTAAAATTGGTTTGATAACCGAATTTCGCACTTATTTGCAAAATGACATTAATTTTAATAATAGTGTAGTTAGAAACCCAAATTGAGGGAAAGAATGAATCTTTGAAGTTTAAAAGGGTTAACTTGTGGAATATTAACCTATTGAATATTAAAGTAAAGTTGCATTACATGAAAAGATGATAACTTTAGGGTTCCATGTGCATAAATAGGCTTTAATGGGCCTTGAAATCCTAATTATGGTAATTGGGACTATTAATGGCTTTAATTATTCGATTTCATATATAGAACTGATTTTTCATGGTTATAAGATATTTTGAGCATTAAAGTTACTAATTTGTGGATAAATACCCTTAATGTGGAAATTAGGGTCTCGTAGTAGATAAAAGGTATAATTAATGATAAATAATGTTCATATGTGAATTAGACCATAATGAAATATGAGTTGTTAATCCGAAAGAAACTAAAGGCAATAATTGAGTCTAATGACCTAGAAATAACTTAAAAGGATAAAAATGGTATTTTTGGTATAAAAGAGAAATAATTGACTTTCATTGGGCTTATGATGTTGAAATTAGGGTTTATGAACTAAGAGAGCATTAAATATGATAAAAGCATTATGGAGGAAAAAACCCTAATTAAACCCTAAAGTGGTCTAGAAAACCTAAGGTGGAATCCAAGTCTAGCTTTAGAATGTTCTGGATAAACTATAACACTTGGATCCCATGCATTAATTTCAGGATATTGTTGATTGCTTGTTGCTTGTTCTTTATCCTTATTGCTTGGACAATCAAGTTGCTCTGGATTAGGTATGTGGTTAATTATGAATAACCACCTTAGTTTTCCGAGGATTTTCAGGATGGTTAATCACATTGAATGCAAATTATCAGTTTGGATGTTCATACTTGCAAATCATAAAGTCACTATGATTATCACATTAATAATAGAAGTATGTATTCTCGCACCTACATGCCACCCTGATGGATGATGCCAAAGGTTAGACCCATATGGGTAGACCAATGGGGACCATGAGTGGTAACCCCATGCACAAAGCTCGGGAATAAGAAGGTGGCCTATGATATTGAATGACTAGAGGGCACCATGAGTGGTGACCCCAGGCACCAAGCTCGAGATTGAGAAGGTGGCCTTCAGTCATTGGCAAAAGAAACCCTAAGATGGGTATGCTAGGGTTAGGGCAAAAGCGGTGGAGAATGTCATACTGAAAAACATAATTTGGCTTGTTAATTAAGTTGATTGTGATAATTAGATTGTTATCCATATTTGCAAAGTTTTGGTTGTCCCCACATAGCAGTATATTTCGATATACTAACTGACGTTTTGTTTGTCGGTGTTTTAGGTACAACCCTGAAATGAACAAACAGTAAAGGGACACATTGTGAAATTAAGAAATAAAGTGCAAGGAGAATTAGATAGATTCAAGCTCTGGATAGATAGATTTCCAAAGTTTTTCAAAGGTAAGTAAAGTTTTAATTTTATACCCAATCCTAATTTAGTTAGTAGAATTTCATCATTATTATTGGTTATTTGTCAAACCTTTGATCATGTTAATTGAATAACGTCTCTGTTCTTTGGGTCTCCCTTAATTGGGGGTTATTAGGAGGCGGGGTTGTTACATAGGTAGATAAGATAGTTGATAGGAGAGTCGATGAAGTAGTTGATAAGAGAATCAAGGAAGTAGTTGATAAAACACTCCATGAAGCAATGAGCAAGTGGTAGGCATCTCTGACTGCCACTCAACAGACAGTACCTATGGCGTCCGGCTCTACTCCTACTACAGAGGTTGGGAGTAATCCTATAGACCCACCACCTAGCACATCCACTGTAAATATTTTTATGACATAGTAACTAGTCTTTTCAAGAAGATATGTTTTCAAGATGATATGTATATATGTATATAACATATAAAAAGTAAAGAATTTTTCATTGCAGAGGCATCGGCTTACCCATCCTTACCAGGGGAAATGTTTCATGGGTCTCCATTACCAGATGGTTGGGTTCGTGTGAACATGGTACATATATTCCCCAATTGGATGGATCTTCCATTGCCATATGCCCACCCATATTATGAAACACTTGGTGAGGCAGAAGGTGGAGTGATATTGTGGCAAAAAGAGGATGTCCTCTATACTGAAACTGTATGGTAAATTTACATTACGTTAAATTGTTAGTGTGTGTATATGATGTCAATTGATCTGAAATTATATATATACAGGTTAAAAAGAAGACGCCCAGAGCATCTAGGCCTCCAACTCCACCTCCTACATTACCAAGTTGGGTTCCACATGACCTACCTGTCCCGTTAGGTCCTAATTGTAGGGGTATGGCAATATGGTTAGGCGAACATGATATAAATTTCCCTATAACTATTTCTATAGATGTGGATGTTGCAGGTGAATCATACGAAAGCAAACTATTTATACAAGATATTTTGGAGTTGTTTCGATATGATTGGCTGAATACATTTGTGATAGAGCTATGGATAAGGTGAGATCTTCTTTATACATCCATATACCTTGTGTAGGATCTGGTGATCTAGTTTCTTATTTATTAATGCATATGTAATACATGTTTTGCAGCTACTTAGACAAGATATGTGTAGATTTTTAGTTCGAACATGTAGGATTTTTTATTCCATCTTTGATTACTGTAGTAGCTAAAGACCCTTCGTCAATTCAACAATACTACTATGATGCTTTTACAAATTTTGCTCAAAATAAGAAGACGGTGATAATAGCTCCATTCAATGTGGAGTAAGTTTACTTTGCTTATAATTTGGACTTAAGAAAATTACATTTTTATTGTGGATTTTGAGTTATTAATTTTTAACTTTTTTACCTCTAGTGGTATGCATTGGGAGTTACTAGTTATTGTCCCCGAGACATTCACTCTCTATTATCTAGATCCTAAGGGGACTAAATTGAATTCAAAAAATGGTCACACAATGAAAATGGCATTATTCCGGTGAAAAATATTTCATTTTCATATCCATTAACATATGTTATTACATTACTATTTAATTATGCAATGTACTGTGTTACATTAACATGTAAGGGTTTAGATGAGTTCAAAAAGGCTGGAGGAAAGGTCCCCAGGAAAAAGAACTAGCCAATAATTTGGAAGAACGTGGAAGTAAGTTCGCGAGTGCAACGTATATATTATTTATGTGAACAGTGCTTAATTAGTTGTATTTTTAATATTTTTTATGTTTCAATTTATAGTGTGCTACATAAGACAACAATGGGAATGTGCATACTATGTGATGTGATTTATGAAGATGATTATCAAATATGCCACAATGGACATCGATACCATTCCTGAGTTATTATATATAGTCTCATTAGATAATATGAAATATATCAATCTTATTTATATATTATTAATTATATATATACATCATTCTCTTTGCAGGTGTTTAAAACTGACCACACTACAGGAAAGGCCTTACCAGATGTACATGCTCCCTATACAACGGACGAGTTAAATGATGTAAGAGAAGAATGGGCAAAAGCCATACAAGTAATGGGGTTTTTAAAATATAATTGGGATGTTGATAGTGAATAATGACTAAAGAATGATATTTTGTAAATGAATTTCTGAATTGTAATATGTGTGAATGTTTCTACATGTCTGAATGTTTGTACATGTGTGGATGTGAAAATGAATGTAACTGTTGGTTGCTATATGAATGTTTCTACATGTGTGAATGTGAAAATGAGTGGAACTGCAGGTTGCTAAATGAATGGAACTGCAGATAGCTACATGAATGTTTCTACATGTGTGAAAATCGGAACTGCAGGTTGCTAAATGTGTGAAAATTAACGTTGTTAATTTTGCAGGTTTGTGGCCTGTTATTGGCTGATATCAATGGATGTCCTAAAACCTACAGTTCATAACTATACTGCATGTTTCTCATTCTACAAACAACCACAGCAGGCCTGCAGACTGATTAATAAGAAAAATACATACAATAGGCATCGGTTATTTGAAAAAACCGATGACACATGCTTATAGCGTCAGATAATAGCTAAAACCGACACCTAATGAGACCAGACACCACGGTCGTGTTGTCCAGCACGGTCGTGGCAGCAGGTGCTATGGCGTCAGTTATAAAAAAAACTAATGCTAATTATGCCCTAAATGGCGCCCTTTCTGTAGCGCGAAGGTTTATGGCGTTGGTTTCAAAATTAATAATCGATGCCTATACCCCCTACTGGCACGTTTTCGGTGGCGCGCGAAGAGTTGTGGCGTCGGTTTGAGAACTGACACCTAACAGTTGTCCTTTTAGCGGCACCCACATAGGTGCCGCATTAAAACCGACGTGAAAGGCCTTAAATAACTGACACTAAAGGCCGGTTATGTACTAATGATCCTATATTAGTTTATGATATTGTTCTTGAGTAACTTGATGACTTGGTGAGGGACATTACTTCTACCCACTTGGTAAAGTAGTCACTTGTGACCTGGATGAATAAAATGATGTTTGTTTCCCTAAGATTGATCTTGTTGATTCCCCAAGATGATAATGGCCAAGGCATGACCATGTTGTAAGATTGATTAACATGCAAATGTATGTAGTCTCCATGGATTTGACAAGGTTGGTATTTATGAAGAAAATGGTAGCAGCTCATTTCCATGCTGCTCCAGTAGTGCCCCAAGAGTTGTATCGTGTTGGCTATGTTGACCTAATTCATGTGTGTGCCACATGATCCTGCATGTACCTTCTTCTTTAGAGCTTCAAATTCTATCTTGCTAGTGCATTGAAGAAGAGTCATATTGTAAGATCTATAGTATAGTTGTTCTTCCCCTAGAAAATACTACATGTCGCATCATTTGAGTTATAGTTTCCTCTCTAAGAGAGGTTCTCAGGAATGGCTTGGTTTGATAGATGTATCTTGATGTCATGAAACCAAGCCATTTATTCATTGTCGGGTGCATTTCTAATGACCATGTAGTAAGCAGGTTGTATAAGTGTTGAACTTTGATGGAGAAGCTCTGACAGTCTAGGATGTTGATCCATGAAGTAGGGTTTTCTAAAGATCCAACAAAAGACATTTTGGTTTCTTCTTATGAAGTGGAAGGATATATGCTCAAAGCTCAAGCCTATGAAAACATATGCTCCTAGTGTGGTACCAAGTTCTGATGGTGTGTTCCCCAACTATTGTGGACTTGAGAGATAACAAGAAGGGAATCACTTTAGACCTAGAGGCATTGTATCCCTTGAATTCTGGTGAGCAAGAGTCCCCAGAGGCAAGCTTCATATCTGACCATGTTGTAAGAGGCATCAAATTCTAGCCGTCTTTCTATGGGTAGTTGATATCAATGGGGGTTCTATGGATTATACCTATTCTGACTCCCTTGTAGTTTATGCCTCCATCAAAGAAGATTGTGCACGTGTCAATATGTGGGGGGTCACCATATCTAGTGGGTTGATCATCACTATATCTTTTTCTGGGTACTCATACTCACTAGTAGCATCTTTCAGTAGTGGGGAATCTACTTGTTGATCTACAAGGGTTTGTGCTTTGAGAGTGTTCATTAGGAGATAGATAATGTTGAATTTTGACATCATTACCTACCATTTAGCACATCAAACTGTCAAAGTTGGGTGATCAAATAAATATCATAGTGTATCATGCTTGGCGATTAGCCATAGAAGATAAACCATTAGATAATAACAAAGCTTCCTCGTTACATAGATCAGTGCTAGCTAATATTTTACAATTGTAGTGTAGTGAGACTTTATGCCATAGGACTTCTTCGATAAGTAGTATGTAGAATTCTTGCCATCATTTGTTTCTTGACTTAATACTCCACCCACCAATGTCTTACAGACAAATAAGGGTATGATGAGAGGATAGCCAGGAATGGATGGACATAGTACTGGCGGATTGGTAAGGTAATCCTGAAGCACATCTTCACATTTTTCATTCCACTCGAAGTCAGACTTTTTCTTTATCAACTTAAAGATTGGTTTACATATGTGTGTGAGGTTGGTGATGAAGTGAATGATGTAATGGAGATGCTTGAGCATGCCTCATATGCCCTTCTCAATTTTTAGGGAAGGCATTTCCTAGATGGTCGTGCTTTCCCAAGATCTACTTTGACCCCTCTACATCTTTTGATGTATCTTAGCAGGTTACTATATGTAACCCCAAAGTTTCATTTAGTGAGATTCAGGCATAGGGAGAATCTTTGTAATCATTGAAATAGCTTGTTGAGGTTGGAAATTGGGATCCTCATGACTCTTATATTTAGCAATCATATCATCCACGTAGACATCCACCTCTTTATGCATAATTGCATGAAAGAGGGAAACCATTTTCATTTGATATGTAGGTTTAGCATTCTTGAGACTGAAAAGGCATTACCCAATAGTAGAACACTCCCCATTTTGTGATGATGGTGGGTTTTCTTTTTCTTCCTTTGCCATATTTTTCTGATTGTATTCAACACACATTTCCTTGAAGCTGAGTAGCGTATGGAAAATCGTTTTTTCAATGGGTACATCTATGTGTGGAAGTGGGAATTCCTCTTATAGATATGCATTGTTGAGGTTACGATAATCCACACACATTCACACTTTTTCAACTTTCTTTAGAATTGGTACAATGTTGCTGACCATGTAGGATAGTTTACTAGCTCTAAGAAACCAACATTGTGTTCTTTTGAACTTCCTTAATGATCTTGATGCTCCATTCTAAATACAACTATCTAGCCTTCTATTTGATGGGGACAATGTTAGGGATGATGGGTAATATGTGGACAATGATTGTTTTCTATAACACATACATGTTGGCGTAGCTCTAAGAACACATTGATGTAATGGCATAGAAGCTTTATTATTTAGTCTTTGATGTTTTGTGGCATATGCGTGCCAACTTTTACTTTGTGTTTCATGAGTCTTAAATTGAGATGACCATCTCTATTTTGTATTTGTTATGAAAAGGTTGATGCTCCTTTGTCATATACTCAAGAATATGTACGTCTTCAAACATGACATCTTTATTGTTGTATATATGTGCCACATCAGTGAAGTAGCTAGGAAACTCTTGGAGAGCCTTCTTTTCTTCATGTTCTTTTAGGCTTTATTGTTTTGTATTTTTTTTAGATTTTTGTGTATTTTTTGAATTTTTTAAATTTTGCGGGGATGAGTGGGGATGTTGCAGACTGTGACCAAACAACCACTCTAGGATATCTACCACATCAGGTTTTCATTCCTTAAATGAATTTCTTTTTGGGTGTGAGGAGAGACCTAGACCTTAGGACATTGCAGTCATCCACACACATGTTTTGGAATTCCTCTCATTATTGTATAGGATGAATGGGAGTGTCTTGGTTTTCCCTGACCTTAGAATCAAAGATAACATTGACACCCCATCCTTCTATCATGTCATAGTTGTCATCATAGTCATCCCATGTGCAATAGTCCTCTTCTATAAGTTCAAATTCATTAGTCTCCTCATTGTCTTAACTGGTCCAATTGGGTCAAACCTAGAGAGGATCATAGACATCTACTTCAGGTAGTTTCTCCACCCTTCTAGTGTTGGGTTGACAGTCTTCATCTGGACGACATGGTCATCTTGAAAATGTGTGATACTTTTACCGATGTATGAGTTCTTAGGGAACAACTTCATGACAATGAGAGTCAATATTATGTTGATCACATCGTCATTATGAGGGATGAATTTTATATTGGATGATTGATTGTTCATGGAAATCTTGACACCTTGGTCTTCATCTGGGATGAGGGTGATCTACTTGTTACTGGAAGCGATCCCATGGTAGTCCTCCTAGTTGACATTGTAAACCTCTCACACAAAGGAAGGAAATGTCATGAGAACAATTGCCTTTCTTGTATCTAAATGGCCATTTGTGATGACCACGATACTAGGAAAATGTTGGTGGACACCCTTACACTCAAGGCCAAGATCTCACCAATATAGTACCCTGAGTTGATGTTCTTATTTTATCCAAATGTGTTTGGCTTTGTGAATCGAATTTCGACTCAGCGGTAGACAATTAAGGTAACCCCTTTGAGTTAAGTCGCTCGTAGTGGGACCCAATGTTTTGGGCTTCAAATAATTCCACTTGGTCATATGAGGTTGTGTGTAGGATGGGTGATAGAACTCTAAAACACTCCTTTCAATCTGGGAGGGACCTGGATTATCTTTGTGCATCCTTTTTGTTAGGCACTCTGTCCTCTGTGAGGATGGTTATTCCTCTCCTATAACTATTATGCAAATAGTATAAGTTCATAGCATAGATGATGTCTCCTCCAATGTGGGGGCACCCAACTAGTGATGACAATGTTAAGTATCTTGAAGAAAAGTAGGAGGTTGTCTTCTTTGGTACATGCAATGGAACTAGGATTGTCAACTTAAATAGTTACAAGGGCATGACCTAAATGGTATTTTCTCTTTTGATTTAGCGATGAGGGAACTACCCAATATTGATGAATCCACGACCTCTCCAGGAGGAATTTTAAAGGGGTACTCACCTCCATATGATGAATGGGATGGTGATATGTTTGGGGTTCGATTTCTAGATCAAGCATGATTTCTACCAGAGAATCCTTGATTACTCCATCAAAGGAAAAAAAATATCTTTGTTATTTTTTGGAGATTAGAAGGATCCTTCCATATGCTAGTTAGTGTCTTTAAGAGACATATATTGAGGCAGGCACTATTTCTGGCAATGTAGGAGGGTATCTTGAGGCCTTTGTATGTTGCAATTATCAATAAAGTCCAGTTGTGATTCCCACATGTTGACATCTCATACTTAGAGAATGAGATCAAGTGTGACGTCATGATCAACCCGATAGTGTCTACAAGAGATTTGAGTCATACATCTTTGCAAACATAGGCCCCTTCTATAGTCTTCATGACTGCATCTCGATGTATTGGGGAGATTTGCATCACTTCTACTAGTGATGCTTCCCCTTTTGGTTCATCGAGGACATAGATTATGTTTGAGGCGTCGAGCTCTCTCTCCTTACAAAACCCAGGCATCAGTGGTACCTTCTCGATATCAACTAATGGAATGAAGACGTTATTGTCCCCTCTTTTATAATTTTGGTAGGGACTCTGATGTAAGTAGTCACCTTCTATTTATCCTTTTCGAGGGGAAGTGGTACCTCTAGTGAGGAAAAGTGTTGGTCTCCCTTTATTGTGATAGGTCAAGCATTTGTGGATAATATTACAATTATAGGTCGAGGAATTGGAGACACTGGTGTCCTTGGAACCCAAACCTTTTGCAATTTATCTTTGGCTTTGCCTTCTTCCCTAGTGGAGCCTTGGTATGATTATTGACAATGTTATCTACCCCTAGAGGACACTCGATGTGCTACTCGACTTTTGGACATTTATCATAATTACTGGCATCTATTTTCGAACTGAGACTACAATCTACGTATTTCGAGTCCACATTTAGATTTCTTTCTTTAATTGAAGGCCGATTCTACTTGATGGATCTTTTGTAAAGAGATCATGTCCATTATAGTGGATGATGAAGGTACTTCTTTTGAGGAAACCATGTTGACCTCCCCATCATATATCAAATCTTATAAGGTGTGTTTGAGAGCAATGCATGCATCTGTCTTATGGTCCTTTACACGATGGAACTTGCAAAAGGTGATGATATTGTAGCTCTGTGGCATGGGATTCGGTGGATCGCTTATGATCAAAATCTTGAGCAATTGCTTGATATATCACATAATACTTTTAAGAAAATCAACCAATGGGATGAACTTCATCTTTGGTTTAGAAGGCTCCTTTGCTGACCGAGCAGTAGTTGTTGGCTCAGGATGAGATGTTAGAAAACTCGTTATCGTAGGATTGTTTACAGTCATGTGTTGTAATGTTGGCTAGAAAGGTGGTGGTGTGTACCCATAGTAGTTTATTAGAGGCCATGAATATTGTGGAGGAATGTACTAAGGTTGATAATTGAGTGTCATCACGTTATCTTGTTGTTGTTGAGGTGATGAGGCATGGACTGTCAGTGTTGTTGGTGTATGTCCTGATGAGACTTGTATGGCCGACGATTGTTGCTTACCTATTATAGCAGGGATGATTATTGCACCCACCATGGCATCTGATTTTTTGCTTTTTCCCATTTGGTCTTCTAATTAGTCTTTGAGTAGGTAGGCAATGGATGGAAAGTGAGGCCCATGTTTTGATAGACCCCCCTCTTGAGTGAATGTTTGATCCGTGTGCGCACCTGTATGTGCTTAGGGAAGGTATTATACCTCTATAAAGATAAGAGGGTAGTGAGATTCAGTGTGGCTTCTCTGATCACCATGTGTAAGGTCTTCTTATGTACGTGACAATGTAACTAAGAGGCAAGATCCCTCCACCGTCCAACAAACTTAGAAAAGCTTTTGTTTGTTTTCTACTACAGTGCTTCCAAGTTCTCCTTGGTCTAAATCTAGTCTAGATTCTAGGCATACTGATCAATAGACCTTTTGGCCATTTTGGCCCATATGGTGGTGGCTATCATTTGTTATTTGTTTTACCAAGCCCACGTGGGACCAGTCAAGGTTTGTGCAAAGCATTGTATCAGTACCTTGTTGTCTTTCTAGACTTCCACCATATTTGAGTAGTAAGCCTTGAAGTGAGCCATGGGATCCCCCTTTTAGTAGTAATCATGGAATTTTGGCATGTTGAAGTAGTCAGGAAGCTTTGCATCAAGAAAGTGGTAGAACTCACATAACGTTTTTCCATTGTCCTTCTTACCCTCTTGCCATTTGATTTCTTTCATGATCTCAAGAAATTTTGAATTTGTAACAAGACTTCTATGCGGAAACTTTTGGATGTGTTGCCAGTTGAGGTATAAGTATAAATTCCATTGTTGTTGGTGGCTCCATGGATATGGGTGGTGGGAATGTATACCCACCTCATATGTATAGGTGACACAAGTTTACCGTGCATAGTACACAAGCGAACGTATCAAAGTAATAAGGCATTGTGAGGCTCGAGTCAAACACGTGGAAGGTTTCTCCAGTTGACTACTACTAACTGTGATCAAATCTGCTAAGACGATTGTAATTGGTTGAATTGGGTTGAACGAAAGAACAAAAGAAGAAATAAAATAAATTAAAGGTGGAATTAATCATAGATGGGGTGAATTCTGTAGGATAGTGGTTTCACCACAGACAACACTAATAATTGATCTCACACACACTAACACCTATTATCTCAATTCCTTGATAAGGATCTTGTAGCTAGAACTACATGCTCCCGTAGTGTAATTCACTACCTAATATAATGCCAATCCCACTTCCATAGTTATTAGTTGATTACTTAGATACTTTACGATCATTCTCTGGGTTTCTCCTCCTATTTACACTCCACTTTTCCTAAAGGGCACAATAGATAGGTAAATCTACTCTCTCTAACCCTTAACCTCTCTCCTGAGATGAATAAGCATATATGAATCCACTCATGGTGATCAAGCACAAGTAGAGCATGAAGCTTTCATAGATTTATATCCAGTGAAAAAGAGAAAAATTCATATTAATGCATGGAAATCAATCACAGTGTATGTCCGAGCTAATCTCGGATCCTAAGGAATAAAAGCTTTTATCCTTGCATGATTTTCATCAACAAATACATGGGAGGAAAGAAGAAAAATGTGGGAAATATGAAGAAAATAAAGTAACCCCTGAATCTCCATCTGTCTAGAAGATCCCCTCTATCGTGCAAGTGTTCTGCAGTCTTCTGGTTGTAGAATCATCCTCCAGAGGTGTTCAAATCTCCTCGATCAAATCCTTCAGTCCTTGGTTCTTATTTTCTCTCTTTTTAGTCATCGTGCAATGAAAACAACTACCTCCTTTTCTTTGGTCATCATCCCCCTAAGTCATAGGAGGCACTTAGGGTACAAATTAATGTCCACCATTGGATTAGAGATAAATCTGTAGCTGGCCTGATCGAGCAGACTCGGTAGTACTGACTAGGTGAGTCAGTAGTACCTAGTCACTTAGGTTTGGTCGCACGATCCCATTCCTATCAGTACTATTGACTGGACTCGATAGTACCAAGTTTTGTGGTTTTCGAGATGCCTCTCTAATGTCAACTCGGTAGCACCGAGTTGGAAAATCAGTAGCACTGAGTTTTCTCGATTAATGTCATGGCTTGCTGATGCTAAATCAGTAGCATCAACTTTAGTTGTCGGTAGCATCGACTATGGGTGAGTTTTGTATAGGTCTTTGATGTACAGTCAGAACCACCAACTGTTGACAGTTTGGTAGCACTGACTATGTGGCTCTTACTTGTACCTAAAAACACACAAAATTTTAATAAGCAATGGGGATGCATAGGATATTACATAAAATAGTAAGAATCATATAATTTGATGCATTTAATAGAAACAAACCGTCTAAGTCATTTCATTCATAATAAATCAAATAAATGACTAATCTACACATGAAATGATGGACAAATGTGCTTGAAAAAATGACTAAAAACACATGCATCAAACTCCCCTAAGCTTAAATGTTGCTCGTCCTTGAGAAACACTCTCTCAGATCTGTTTGACAAGAGTCAGCAGAAGGACATAACACATACATTTCTTTTTTGATGAAATCCACCTATCCATCCCTAAACCAACCTTCACTGACCACTGAACCAATAACTACTCTAAAGTGACCAAAAAATCCATAAAAGATGTCCACATTTAGTCAATGACACTATCAAGAAAGCAGTTAACATGATAATCACTCAGACATTCACTTGGTGCATTGTGTGATTCCCTACATTGAATTGCTCTTTCCTAACTACCAACTATTTTGAAGTAGATTTCTGTATAAGCATGAATGAGGAGATAAACCATTAGAGTGGCCTACCAATAAGAGCAATTATTGGTTCAATATGGGTGGCAAATGAAAATTCATAAGTACGTCCAATGTATTTATGTATAGAGAAAAATGAACTTAAATGGATGAAAAGAATGCCATGAATGAATCCTAATGCCTAAAAAAAGCTTTTCTTTTCTTTCTTTTATGAGATGATGCATGTATGAACAAGTTAATTCTGATTGACAACTCAGAACAATGAACATGTGACTTAAATCATCACTACAACAAACATGCGGGATACACTCTTCTTCTTGTTTCTTTTAAACAATTTTTTTCTTTTTTTCTAAAGGCTAAGTTTCATGCTTTTTTCCTTTATAACTCTGGCTTTCTTTTTTTTCTTTTCTTATTTTCTTGGAGGTGTATCCCTGCATTTTTAGCTTTATAACTCGACATTTAAATCCACATGTTTAGGAAAATATGCATGCAATGTTGAAATGTATGCAACTACATGAACTGTGTTATGCAAGCTAAGATGGTATGCACTAAAGTTGATGCATACAAATGCAATGTTTTTCTTCCTTTTCAAATGCAGGAAAACTAACTAATATGTTCCTATCATGCCATGCAATGCAATAAAGGAAAATAGCTTGGAGTACTCATGAATTTTTGAGGTGGTCAGCCAAAAATGAATGGAAAAGAAATGGAATCACACAACTAAGAGAAAATAACTTTTGTCATATTATGATGTATCCCTCTTAATTGACATGTGTTTAGGGTGATCTAAAGGTTTATTTCTTGTATTTTCATTTTAAGATATTGTTATGGTTTGGACAGTTTAGGCTCAACATCTTCATCATTCACAATCCCAAGTTGATTCAGACTTTCATGTAATGTCCTAAGTCCTAATGCTGACTAATCCAAACCCTTCCTCGAGTGGTGTTATAGAAAGATTTTGCAATTTAAGCTTTTAAGGATATGACCATTTTCATGCAACAACACATAGAGTACAATCTATTCAAAAATAAAACTATGCATTTACTACTCCACAATTACACTAGATAGATGTGGATCCTACACTTGGATGACTAAAAATAAAACAACAATAAAGATAAAAATAATAAAAAACAAAGACAGAATATTGTTCCAGCACCCCCCCAAGCGTAAATATGACTATGTTCACATAGTCAATACTCTCACCCAAGAGGTGGAACGGTGGTACCAAGGCTTATATGGTAGAGGTGTCATATTGGGGTCATGTGGAAGGAACATCCCCTGGAATGAGAGGTCTATAGGAAGCATAGGTGGCATCTGTGGGTACTCCCCGAAGTATCCACGGTTCCAATATTTGTTGAAGAAAGGCTTCTTATACTACTCCATCCGCTACAGGCACATGTGAACATTCTCTTGGTTGGATAAGAGAAGGTGCTCATTCTCATAGACTGTCTGTTGGTTCTGGTACAACCTTCCTTGAATATCCTACATGCCTGCCAATGTCGCCTGATGTTGTTGTTGTCCTGTCTGGATCTTCTACAGCATTGTATATTTACCAACCATGTTGTATGGGTCCTGCTCCTCCTCAGAACGTAGTGGGGGTGAGGAAGTCAAGCCAGCATATGTGCGGGCCCTTTTGCATGGGACCACTCTCCTGGTCATGGGGATGGTGGGATCTACCTCCTCAACTTCGTTTTCATTGTCATGGAAAATCCTCCGCCTACGTATCTCCACATCCTCCACCCAGCCACCAGGTTGTTCCTGAGAAGCACTCAACCCTTGGTGGAGAATGATATCCATAGCCAAGCTGAGGGGTAGGCTTGCACATCCGCCCATCATCCACTCCATCTATTCATCCACAACATGCTCCTCTTGCTGCGAGCAGAAGGATGAGAAGAGAAGGAAGGTGGAGCGAGAAAGTGTGTCCAGTCTATCTTTGTGTCCCTTGCTCCTCATCCAGATCTGCTCCGACATGGTGTAGAAGAACATATCTTCACCGAGCTGTGACCATCTTCTGCATCATGCTCATGGTAGAATCTTACCTCTTTCTTGTTCTTTTTATTCCTCGCATCATGAGTGAGTAGTTCCTTTTCGCTGGGGTGCAGGGACTAGCCCCGTTGCCCATGCTTATATGTCCTTTTGTTAAACATTCCATGGAATGTATATAACTTTTCATGTCGTTGTTAATCATCGATGTTTTCTTATAGATTGATCACCTGCTTGCTTTTATCTTGTTCTTTCCTATGTTCCTAGAACTTGAATATGTAGGATAGAATGTTGACTAACATGGTTGACTCCCTGACTAGAAATAGGATGGGATTCCATGAGGTCATAAGTGAATGATCTGTGTGGGGACGAGCCATCTAGCCTACGGTGACGCTTCTATGTGCCTAACTCCTGTATAGGGTGCTCACAACTTCAGTTGGATATATGTATCTTCATAACCGTAAGTGCATGATCCAGATGGGGACAAGAAATCTAATGCCTAGGGTGATGCTTATGCGAACCTAAACATCCCTCCAGGATGGTTCACAACAGTTCTATTTGGATAGTTAGATCTTTCCTGGATGTTTGTAATTGGATATGTTTGCATGTGTAGTGGCAGTGAAACCCATGACCACCCCAGTGATCCTCATCATTAATCTAGATTCAACTTTAATCTTGTACTTTACTTTTCTTGCACTTAGTTTAGTTAAACTCAAATCAACCTTTGCTCTAAATATTAGCTTTACTTGAACTAGACTAGACTAGCAATGATTCTTAAAAATGTTGGCCCTTGGGATTCAATCCTTAACTATATTACGATAAGACAAGCGTGGTATTATTGCACAAGGTTTAGGTCAAAGCTCAGGGATTTCAACCCTGAGTGAATTTATTAGTGTGATAATAGACCACATCAAATCCTGGTGTCGTTGCCGGGAAAAACAGAATCAGTTAGTCAAATATAGTTCTATTAAGGCTAATCTTGGTTTTTGCTTTTCTTTTGATATAATCGATCATCCTCTTGAATTCAGTTCTAATCCATCAATCTTACTTCCGAAAAATCATTACATCCCATGTACCTCGAAAAACTAGTGTATGCACCACTTGAATAGTCCCGGACTCTCTGCTAGCTTTGATCCTGAGATAGATAGAACCTTTCGTCGTCAAAACAGAGAGAACCAAGCAAGGATGGCTCAATAGGAGGAAAAAGCCTGAAGGGCAACTCAAGCCCTCAATGCACAAAGAGAAAGGCTTATACAAGAAGCCAGAGCTGCAGTTCAAGAAGAAATCCAAGTAGCTCAAGTAGAAGCACAAGCAGTAGAACTGTAGAAGGACCTTAGAGAGTTCTCGATTCCTAAAGTTTATGATGTTCATCTCCCGGTGCAACATCCTACCATCAATGCTACCAATTTTGAGATAAGGGCACATTGGATCACCTTGCTTCAAAACAACCCATTCTATGGTAAGCAAGGAGAAGATATCAGGAACGTCTTCTGAGGTTTATTGACCTATGTGTTATGACAAAGCAAAATGGAGTATCCGACGATGCCATCAGACTCTGTCTCTTCAAATATTCTCTTTCTGATAGAGCTATAAGTTGGAACAACTCCTTGCAATGTGAACTCATCACCACTTGGGAACAACTTCAAAATGCCTTTCTAGAAAAATTCTACCCTCCTCTCACCTATGAAATTAGGGGTCGAATAACAATGTTCACTCAGGTCCCTGGAGAATCCCTAGCTGAAGTATGGGACAGATACAAAGCTCTTCTACGCGAGCACCATGGCATTCCTAAGAATCAACTCATCAAGATCATCTATAGGGGTGTGGATGATGATATCAAGAAGTTCTTAGACTCCTCATCTGGAGGAAACTTCATGCATCAAAGTTATGATAGTGCATGGAAGGTTGTCACCCTCAGAGTTGAAAATCAAGCTAATTGGGGTAGATCAGTAGGAAAAGGAGTGTTGAAGGTAGCTATGACTGAATCTATTCTTGAGTACAAGTCTATCGCTGAAACTCTCAAACTCTTAGTTGCCAAGAAAGACCATATCAAATCGTCCCTTGCTGCCTATGAAAGAATATGCTCACCCCCTCAACAACAAGAACAGGTCAAGTTAGCTTCATTATTCTGTGAAGCATGCAAAGGAAATGACCACTCTACATTATCCGAAAATGATCTTTATGATGTTGTTTTAAGAAAAGTCAATGGACAAGGAGATAATGGCCAGATGGAAAATCTAAATGTTGTCAACACCATCCCTGGTCAAGGATACTATAACCTGAATTAGAATAGGACCCATCCTAGTTTTCAGTATTGAAATCCTTTGGGAGCGGTAAACTCACATCAGTTTGGTTCAAACAACCAACAATAGAATTTAGGGAATCAAGGGAACATTAGGGGTAACTTCCATAATAGGAACTACAACAATTACCAGAACAACCCCAGTTCCAAGACCCCAATCAAGTCCCTTACAAGAATCAACAATAAGGGCAACAAGATAGACCCATCTCTCCTGATGATAAACTATCGGCCATTGAGAAGATATTACAGTCGCAACAAACATTAATAGCTTACCAGCAAGCATACCAGAAGGCCATTGAATCTCAACTAGCTCAACTTGAAGCTAGACTCAAGCCACCTGTTGGAGCTTTAGTTGGGCAACTATAAGACAGTCGGAGGCATGTGGAACCACTTAAAGCTGTGACAACTCATTCAGGCTTTATCTTACTAGAACCCACAACTCATGTCACCGTGACAAATGTCCAAGGTGCTAAGCATAGTGCAGGTGCCACTCAGAATGATAAGACCGACAAGGAAAGTTCTGAGGAACCTATTGATGCTGATGAAGAAGACTCGCATGAGCCAGTTGTTCCAGTGTACAAACCTCGTGTGTCATTTCGAAATTGGCTGAATTTTACCCAACTCGATACTAGGTTCAACAAATTCAAGGAAATCATGAAAAAGTTTTATGTCAATATCCCCCTCTTGGATGCCATGGTTGAGATGCCCCAATGGTCAAAGTTCTTCAAACTCCTGCTCAATCGGAAGTACAAAATTGAAGAACATCAGATGGTGAAACTGACAAGAGCATCATCAGATATAGTAATGAATAGGATGCCTCACAAACATAATGATCCAGGCTCTTTCAAAATTTCCTGCTCAATAAGCAATTCCATCAACTGACCAGGTCTAGCTGATCTTCAAGCTAGTATTTCTATCATTCCTCTTAGCCTATGCAACAAATTGGGCCTCACTAATTTCTTACCCACTAGAATGTTCATCGAGCTTGCTGACTCCTCTATGATCAAGCCAGTTGGCATAATAGAAGACATACCTATAAGGCTTGAGAATCTATATGTCCCATGTGATTTCATAGTTATGGACATCATGGAGAATCCACACTACCCCCTCCTTTTTGGAAGACCTTTCCTCTCAAATGCTAGATCTCTGATTGATGTTGAAGCTGGAGTCTTTACCTGAAGGGTGGGAAACCAATCTTTTGGTTTCTATGCATCTAAAAGTGCTAAGGAGCACACCAAAGAAGAGGAAGCATATTTTGTTGACTGTGTTAATCAATTCACTCAGATACAGTATAAATTCCTTTCTTAAAAATCTGATGTTCCCTCAGAAAAAGGCCATGATGAAGAAAAGACTGAGAGTGAACCAGTCTATAAACAGACAAAATAAATGTCAACAACTATGGAGGAGACACCTCTCAACCCTATTGTTACACATACCGAATCTTCTGCAGGTGTCCATGAGCTTCCTCATCTAGAAACAACCATCCTTTGGAATGTACCACACAACAAACAGAGACTACTGAATTCATCTTCTCCCCGACAATAGTGCCAGAATTTGACATGGTCTAATATCGCACTAAAAAATTAACTCAGGGTTGAAATCCCTGAGCTTTTACCAAAACCTTGTGCAATAATATCACCCAAAAGCAGACGGATCTTATCGTAGTATAGCTAAGGATCGAATCCCAAGGGACAATGTTTTCAAGAATTGTTGCTAGTCTAGTCTAGTTCAAGTAAGGCTAATATTTAGAACAAAGGTTGATTTGAGTTTAACTAAACTAAGTACAAGAAAAGTAAAGCACATGATTAAAGTTGAATCTAGATTATTGATGAGGATCACTGGGGTGGTCCCGGGTTTCACCGCCACTACACATTCAAACATATCTAATTACAAACATCCAGGCAAGATCTAACTATCAAAATAGAACTACTGTGAACCCTCCCAAAGGAATGTTTACGTTCGCGTAAGCATCACCCTAGGCATCAGATTTCTCGTCACCATTCGGATCATGCACTTACAGTTCCGAAGATACAGATATCCAACTGAAGTTGTGAGCCCTCTATATAGGCATTAGGCACACAAAAGCATTATCATGGGCTGGATGGCATGTCCCCACATGGATCATTCACTTACGACCTCAGGGAATCCCATCTTATTTCTAGTCAGGGAGTCAATTACGTTAATCGACATTCTATCCTACATATTGAAGTTTTTGCAACATAGGAAAGAATAAGATAAAAGCAAGTATGTTATCAATCTACAAGCAAACATCGACGATTAATAACAAAATGAAAAGTTATATACATGGCATGGAATGTTTAACAAAAGGTCATAAAAGCATGGGCAGCGGGGCTAGTCCCCGCACCCCAGTGAAAAGGAACTACTCGCTCATGATGCGAGTAACAAAAATAATAGGAGAGAGGGAAGATTTTGCCATGAGCATGATGCAGAAGATGGTCGTAACTCGGTGAAGATATAGTCTTCTATGCCACGTCAGAGCAGATCTGGATGAGGAGCAAGGGACACCAAGACAGACCGGGTAGACTTTCTCTCTCCACCTTCCTTCTCTTCTCATCCTTCTTGCTCACAGCAAAATGAGCAGGTTACAGATGCATAGATGGAGTGGATGATGGGCGGATGTGCAAGCCTATCGCTCAACTTGGCTATTGAGATCGTCCTCCACTAGGGTCAAGTGTTGCACAGCTTGGCTATTGAGATCATCCTCCACCAAGGGTTAAGTGCTTCTCAGGTACAGTCTGGTGGCGGAGTGGAGGATGTGGAGATACATAGGTAGAGGATTTGCCCAGACCTCGAGCACACTACGTGTAGCCTGGTGATGGAGTTGTTGTTGTAGATCGGAGGGAGCAGGGGTCGAGCTCGCAAAGGAGCAGTCTGGCGGCATCTCGGATCTGATGCCCTGGTTGAGGACTGTTTCGGTCCTATATATAGGCATCAGTGGATCCTTGAATGGTCCTGTCAGTATTTCACGGTCTTGGAGACTGGTCAATGTCATTTCACATGGTTTGGAAACCTCTTGATATCTTCACAGCTATGAAACCAATAAGACTCCTTCATGTTCTTTAGAACCACTAGTGTTCACATGATCCTGAGTCTTCATGATATGAAGATCATGAGCCTCCTCACCATCTCAGATCCGATCAGCATCACATGGTCTCAAGACCGTTCAGCCACCACATGGTCTTCTCACGATTTGGGCAAGCGATCGCTCCCTCATAGTCTCAATGATCAATCTTGTACCTTAGCATCCAAGCGGTCTTCGCGCAATGGTAGTGCTCTCAGTCTTGTGGCTGTCGGGCATTGTTTGTAGCCTAGCGGTCTTGAAAAGGGGAGCTTCATGCGGTCCTTGTGGTTTGGCGGTCTAGAGTTCCTTGTAGTTTGAGGACTGCTAGGGCTCTTGCGGTCAGGTGTAGTTGTCAGTGGTGGGAAGCAATGGAAGAGCATGCAGTGATGAAGTGGCAGCAGTGACCTGCTGCAAGTCGAGGTTGCTGATGATGATAGGACGTAGCAAGATGGACTGCGGATGGAGAAGGTCGTGATGTTAGGAGGATAGGGTGCAACGCGGTCTATTGCAGATCCTGGTGGGAGGAGGTCGTGAGGCAGCAAGACGAGGGGGTGACAGAGGAAGAAGATGAAGGTGTGACCAAGTGTAGAGGATTTGCGAGGAGACATCGTCATAGGGTGCAGGTGCAAATGATCTGTTGGTGAAGATCATGATGTTGTCGCTGGTGGTTGGTCGGAGAGGAAGGTCACCGCTGCTCCTTGCAGTCTTGGGATCGTGAGGACTCTCACGGTCTTGAGACCGTGAGGGCTCACACGGTCTTGAGACTGTGAGAAAGTGGACCGGGTGAGGGTGGAAGACTGCTAGGCCAGATGAAGGAGAGGCGTCGATCCACGATCTGATGGTGTAAAAGGCTTGTGGTCTTGAGACAGTGGGAGGGTAGAGAGCCAAGACTGAGAGGGGAAAATAAGTGGTGAAACTAAATGGTTGGAGGGATTCAGACCGTAAGATCGATAATGAACAGTCAGATGGAGTCCTAAGATCAAATGAGATGAGGATGCATAGTGAAACTGATAAATGGAAACTGAATGACTAGGATCGCTAGGGTCAAGACAAAGAGGTCAAGACCGTTAGGCCAGATTGAATGGGTTGGATATGCATAATCTGCATGAAATACAAATAAAACTAGTTAATAACTTGATGATCTGATCAATCAAGAAAAATTGCAAATTGTAAGATTTAAGGAGATGAAATCAAATGTATTTAGTCAAATTGGGTCCAAGGTGGCGACTAAATATCATGATGATTATGGATTCATCAAAACACCCTGAACTTAAATGTTGCACGTCCTCGAGTCACACAAAATCTAAAACTGTCGCCATATGAATGATTTCAATTCATGTGACTACCTCAGCTTCACATCACGATTGTTTCCTTTATACTTTTATGACAAAACATCTCAACTTCCTGAGATCACTGAACACATCTTACCATATCTTCATTCCTGAGTTTGTTTTCCAACATCACTTCCTCCTCACTTTTCCCAACAACAAGCATTTCTAAGAGTTTTGTAAGAGTCCAGAGATACTGTGAGAACAACATGTGTGGACATGATCTGACACTGGTGTTTTTTAGGGTAGGGGAGGCATTCATTGTGCCCTTAGGCGGAAAAGGTAGTGAAGGGTGGTATGGAAAGAAATGGTATATCTCTCCTCTATTTGACTTGAGATTTATTATATGGTTGCAATTCAAGGTTTGAAACCCTAGAGGAGCTAATTTAGAGAGAAAAAGGAGGTAGAGTTGCCAGGCATGCCGAGAGATACTAGGTGAGCACACCCCCAACCCGAGAGGGATGGGAGGAGTTCACCTAATTCCCATCCTGGTAGCCGCGTCATCACAATATGACCATCAAAGCCACTCCAATGTGTCGAGCCGCTAGCTAGTTCTAAACCTGAGACAGTCTTCCCAACCATGCCCGATACGAGAACCCAAGAACCTAAGAGGAAGCTAACCCGACATGACACTGAACCCGGTATGGCCTACCCGTCACGATATGTCACCCGAGAAGGTCGGCCGCCCATCACGACCATATCGAGGAGGGAGTCCTAGCCCAATACGCCCTTACCCACCATGGTTTGCTACCCGATACAGTCAAAAACCCGATACGGGTGTATCCCACTGGGGCTCCTGCCCGGTACCAGGTTAGCTTCACCTTAGGGGTTTGATGTTGTGTACTTCGACCCCCTACATCAAGGAGGTTGATGTCTATCTTCTCTTTTTCAACAATTTACTTTTATTGCATTGTAACTAAACCTTTATGTGCTTATGGATTCTATGGAGTTTATCTTTTATTGTTTTGTGTATGGCTACTTTTTTTTGGATGATCTTTTTATAGAATCTGAGCTCTAGATTCCTCTGTTTGGATCACACTTTCGATTAGCTATCGAATCGTGTTTTCCATTTTGACTCCCTTGAGAGAGGGATGTCATAAACTCTAGAGTTTGGTCTGGTCTGGATGTACAAGAGTACCCAGGATCAGGGTTGCCCGGATATACCTTTCGACCCTAGTCTATGTTCAGTACTCTTGAGAGAGACAATTAGTGAATAGCTAGGGGCATCCCCTTTGAGAGAAGAGGGTGTGGGATGTATTCCACGGATGCTTGTTATGTTTAAGTTTTCCTTCTTCGTGCTTTAATCCGATGATAGTTTTATCTCCTCAGCATCCAATATATGAAACACTTATAAACATTGTTAAACCTTGAAACTTTAATTCTTTTGGTAACTCCCATTGGAGATAGGATTTTTGTTTATCAAAATCTTATCCTTCAACCTTTTGATGTGCTTAGATAGGTGAAACATGAGTTCTAAAGCATTCCTATCCCTGTGTTCGAACCCAAACTACTTTGACCTTGTGCTAGTTGCAGGCCTCTTAAACATTTAGGTATTATATGGTTGCAATTATTGGTCGGAGAGGAAGGTTGTCGCTGCTCCTTGTAGTCTTGGGATCGTTAGGGCTCTCATGGTCTTGAGACCATGAGGGCTCATGCGGTCTTAAGAGCGTGAGAAAGAGGACTGAGTGAGGGTGCAAGACCGCTAGGCCTAATGAAGGAGAGGCGTTGATCCACGATCTGATGGTGTGGAAGGCTCGCGGTCTTGAGACCATGGGAGGGTAGAGAGCTAAGACCATGAAGAATCAGGACTGTGTGAACCCTAGTAGTTCCAAAGAACATGTAGGAGTCCTATTAGTTTCGTAGCTGTGAAGATATTAAGCAGTTTCCAAACCATGTGAAATAACACTGATCGGTCTCCAAGATAGTGAAATACTAATAGGACCATTCAAGACTCCACCGATGCCTATAAATAGGACCGAAATAGTCCTCAACCGGGGCATCGGATCCTTTATATGTATGCCCATAGAGAAATTCATGTGATGATTATAATGGGATACTTTATAAATGATTTGAATAATAATAAAGGCAATTTCCGATCTATATGTTTTAACTATTTCTAAGATGATAGTGTAACATGATAGATGTCTAAAGAATTGTTTTACTCAATGATGTATGCTTTTCGGTTTAAGGACCTAAATGATGAGATAATACAGATGTTAAGATTATACATTATTGTTTTGTCCCTAATCGGTTGTTATTATGGAAATAACCATAAACATCAATAAAACTAAAGACTAGATTGTGTGTTGGTTGATGATAGAATCTCATTAGTCATGATATAGTGATATCAAACCAAGCACATAGGTACTTGTTAGAGAATAAGTGTACCAAACAGACCCATCGTGAGAGTGACACATGGAACCATGATTTGGTAGTCACAGTCAGCTCTCAAAGTGATGGTGGTGAATGTGATTCTTTGACCTGAAATCACTACAGTCAACACATGTCATTGGGTACACTTTGACATCATCAAACGCAGTCATGAAACATGGGTTGTTATAAAGGTGATGATTGGGTGGCTTTGACACATGGTGCTTTTGAGGGGTGAGTGATAGATATGGGATTTTTCCCTCCTAAGGGAGTTTAATGTCCATGGCCACTTGATGAGTAGGATTGAGAAAGGCATGCACATGCAGGTGTGAATCAATATGTGATATTGATGTCACACACATCTCACCCAGTCTACTCTGAGATCAAGGAAATGGATGAACGTTGAAAGGATTGTTAGTGACAAAGGAACTATACATTCACTATAACACCATTCACAGATTGTAGGATTGAAAGTTGTTCTCCAACTTTCTATTTCACTTGGGTAGCACTGATGTGTGACTAGGCACCACTCTTTGCTTGTGAGGTCATAAGTGTTATGGACTTGCACTGCCAACGTGAAATGGACCTGTAGGGTCACACACATAGGATTTAACCTAGAAGAGGAGTTTATCCACAAATGATGTTTAGATTGATTACTAAAGGAATTTAGTAGTTCAATTAAACACTCAATTAATTGATAGCTCAATATCATAGTGTTCAAGGTGTTGGACAGATTGATTAGAGTATCAGATTGATTGAAACTGTGATTGAATGATTTGTATAGTCTGCTATTCCAATTGATCGGCTCATTTGATGATCTGATCTTCTCAGGTTAGTGAATTGATCAACTCATGTGATGAACTGATCAGCTCAAGACAGGCTGAGATGACCGGTTCAAGGGTTGAACTGATCGGCTCAACTGGTCTAACTGAGATCATTTGGAAAGTCAGAAGACTATTTTGCAAATATAATTTGTTTCACTTGTACAAATTCAATTTGAACTAGGATTAATATTTGATTAATCAGAAACAAATATGAAAGTCAATTTGAGTTGGACCAGGACCATGAACCGATCGGCTCAGGGGTCCCAAACAATCGGTTCAGGTGTGAACTGATCGGTTGAGGTCAACAACTGACCATTTCAGGGATGAAACGATCAGTTCAGTTGGCGCAGTTGGTTGTTTTGTGGAAAATTTTGAACCCTTCTACTCCTGCTTTAATCTCGCATTGCCTAGGGTAGAGAACCCTATCCCATGACCCTCCTATATATAGGGGTATTTGTGGCTTCTCAAAGTACAACTCAGTACACCAGTTGCTTTGCAAAGTTGTCGTTCTCTCTGGTTTTGGTAACCAAGAGAGCCCGAACAAGTGCTACCCGATAAGGGAGGCACATCAAAGGAAAGACAACTAGAGAAAGGCAACTGGTTGCAGGAGAGTGTGTCGGTGACTAGTACACCGACTGGAGGGTACGACTCCTTCTGATTCCTTGTGGGACAAGGACATCGGAGTTCTAGGCATTCCGTGTGGATGACTGTAGAGGCTGGAGTGTTTTGCCGCTCAGAGGACAACTATCAATCTCGACAGTCCCGGTGAGACCAGGAGCTGCACTGACACCGTCTAGGACCGGAGGTGAAGACCGCGCAAGTCGTGAGGTAACGTCACCGAGCAAGCCTCAGGACAAGGTACGCCTCTAAAAACCATCCTTCCTATTGTATAGATGTTGATGTGATTCCTTTATTCTGGGTTTGGGAGAAGAAATTTTTTTTTCCACTGCCTTCTCTGTCTCCCCTAAAACCCAACACCGGTTTCAGAGCCACGTCAACCGCTCTATACTTTTGGATTATCGATGTGATTGATTTTTGTTTGTCGCCTTTATTTATTGCATAAGATGTGAATAAATTTTTCTTTATGCATGTCCAATCCTAAATCCACAAATCCCTATATACATATATGATATGTAATATAAATGCACTCGATACGCGTCACCCTTAAATGAGTTTTGTGGTGGTTGTATAGCATGGTTATGGACAATAAACCTTATGTATGTGTGCTTGGTTGGATGTGGTTGCTTGCATCTCGGTCTGTTCACCGATTCTCTATCTCATATTCCTTATGCAACTCGAGATAACTTGAGATTTCTTTCCTACCTTTGCTCCCCCCGAACGTAACTCGAGGTTTCCTTTTTCAAATGTAAAATAGGATAGAATTTTATTTCCTATTATGTCAAAGACCGGCTGATATCTTGACGACCGGTTCAAGGAGCAAGACGAGCAGATGGCGGCCTGAGGAGATGCACGATGACTAGTGAACCGATCGGCTGGTAGCACCCAACCGAACAACATGATGGTGAGCAGATCAATCATGGAGAATAGTTGATCAAACCCAGAAAGGCAAAACACAGAGTTCATCTTGTACAGGTTGCATATGATGTGGACCTAGATGATCGTGATTTCTCTTGGCTCGAGGAATCACATTAGGATGGCCATAATCATTGCTTTTATCGTTTCACATGTTTTCTATGGTATATAGCATGTATATGATACTTACTATATTGGGATGATTGGATATGGATATGTACATATAAAAACCAAATCCCTCATTAAATATTAAAGTTTTAGATGCCTTCCAAATGTGACACACGTGAAAAGCTTGATTGGCCAAGTGTGGACACGCCCTAGCGTGGTACTCCGTCTATCTCATGGAAGCTTGAAGGATGGATATGTGGGTCTTCCCTAGAAGGGTGCATATTCATCGTGTTGGCTTTGGGTTAGACTTAACAAGGTGACCTAGATAGGATCTAGCACCTTGAGGCATGGAGGTGATCATGGCAAGGAGTTGCACATGACATCTTTCAAGAGTTGCATATGATACAATTGGCAAACGTTGCCTACTTGGAAGATCTGAGTTGTGGGTGACAGCCCTAGCTGGTCCATGACTAAGAGGATTTTAGGATCTTGACCCACTAGAAGATTGTACGCTGCAATCTTCCAAATTGATGGTAAGGGATGTTAGTTTGAATCAAAATAGTTGGAGCGATAATTAATTAAAGGCCTAATTAACTACTGTCAAATTTTATTCAAATCAAATCAAAATGAGTTTTGACAAATGCAATTTTCTCTTTTTGAATGGCAAAAGAATCATCTTTTAAAATGGGAAAATTAATTGAGAATAAATTCCATAATTGGTTCAGAATTGTGAGAAGTGTTCTACGCAATCTAGAAATACTGGTAGCCTTTGAGTCTACTCTATGTGCGCCTAAGAAGAAGGATAGTTCATTGATAGAGATCAATGGAACAAAGGACCAAGGTGAGGGAGAGAAGGGTTCTCTCGCCAAACCAATGTCAAAATCTTCTGTGCTCAAAACATGGAGAGGATGGAAGAAACGATGGAAGAAGAAGTGACAGATAGAGATCTCTACTTCTGGTGTATATGTGATAGAGATTAACTTAACTACTTCTTTGTCGTGGGTACTTGATACTGGATGTGGATCTCACATTTGTTCAAATGTGAAGGATCTTAAAAGAAGTAGGCCTTTGGTGAAAGACGAGGTTGAACTACGTGTTGCCAATGGGGGAAGAGTTGCCGCCAGTGCTGTAGAAACCTATGAGTTAACTTTACCTAGTGGGCTAATAATAGAGTTGAAGAACTGCTATTATGTACCTACCATAAATAGGAATATCATTTCCATCTCTTGTTTGGAAAAGGATGGTTTTGAATTTCTTATTAAGAATGGAAAGTGTTCTATTTCAAAACATGGGATCTTTTATGGCAATGCCCCAATGTCTTATGGTCTATACTTGATAGATCTAGAGACAAGTGTATACAACGTAAACATCAAAAGGAAAAAACTCAACAAATCAAACAAAACGTATCTTTGGCATTGTCATCTAGGGCACATAAATGAGAAGCACATTTCTAGACTCCATAAAGATGGTTATCTAGACTCTTTTGATTATGAATCAATACATATATGTGAATCTTGTTTGTTGGGCAAGATGAAAAAGACTCCCTTCTTAGGTAAAGGTGAGAGAGCTAGTGATCTATTAGAACTCATACATACTGATGCATGTGGGCCTTTTAGAACAAATGTCAAAAATGGGTATCAGTACTTCATTACCTTCACTGATGACTTCAGTAGGTATGGCTATGTGTACCTGATGAAACATAAGTCAGAAACCCTTGAAAGGTTCAAGGATTTCATGAATGAAGTACAAAAACAACTTGGTAAAAGTATTAAAGCACTTTGATCCGATCGAGGTGGAGAATACTTAAGCCAGGAGTTTGAGGACCTTCTGTGAGCCCATGGTATTGTATCACAATGGACTCTGCCTAGAACACCACAACATAATGGTGTGTCTGAAAGAAGGAATCACACTTTACTGGATATGGTGTGGTCAATGATGAGTTTTGTTGATCTTCCGATTTCCTTCTGGGGTCATTCTCTTGATACCACCACGTTTACACTTAACCAAGTACCATCTAAATCGGTTCAAAAGACACCATATGAGATATGGCACGAGAAGCGTCTTGACTTGTCTTTTATGAAGATTTGGGGTTGTGAAGCTTATGTCAGGAAAATTATTCCTGATAAGCTTGGACCCAAGTCTGATAAATGTTATTTTGTTGGATACCCCAAGGAAACTAGGGGATACTATTTATACCACCCTACTGACAACAAAGTGTTTGTTGCTAGGACATCTGTGTTCCTAGAAAAGGAATTTATTTCCAGAGGAAACAATGGGAGGAAAATAGAGCTTGAAGAGGTTCAAGCGCAACAAGAAACATTGAACTGGTAGATGTACAAGAGGAACATAGAGATTTACAAGGTGGTGAGG
Source organism: Alisma plantago-aquatica (assembly GCA_963693085.1). Classification (NCBI taxonomy): domain Eukaryota; kingdom Viridiplantae; phylum Streptophyta; class Magnoliopsida; order Alismatales; family Alismataceae; genus Alisma; species Alisma plantago-aquatica. The sequence continues at coordinate 1,911,096,704 of OY856409.1, read as the reverse complement.
AATCTCAGTCTCCTCAAGTAGTACAAGGACCTCGTAGATCTAGTAGGAAACGCCTTGAACCTGAGAGGTTTGGATACCTTGTGACTCAGGAAGGCGGTGAGTTGATCATAGATGATGATCCAACTACGTATCTAGAGGCTATGGAGGGACCATATTCTGAGAAATGGCTTGAGGCCATGAAATCTGAGATGGAATCCATGTACTCAAACAAAGTATGGACTTTGGTGGAACCACCTGAAGGGGTAAAACCCATAGGGTGCAAGTGGGTCTTCAAGAAGAAGACCGGCATGGATGGCAATGTGCAAAATTATAAAGGCATATTGGTTGCAAAGGATTTTTGACAAGTTCAAGGTGTTGACTATGATCAAACCTTTTCTCCAGTTGCCATGATTAAGTCCATTAGGATTATGCTTGCTATTGCGCTTACTATGACTATGAGATTTGGAAAATGGATGTTAAAATTGCATTCCTGAATGGGAATATAAATGAGGATGTGTACATGACACAACCTAAAGGTTTTATAGATCCAAAGAATGCCAATAAAGTCTGTAAGCTACAAAGGTCAATCTATGGATTGAAGCAAGCATCTCGGAGTTGGAATCTTTTATTTGATGAAGAAGTCAAAGTGTTTGGCTTTAATCAAACTGAAGATGAACCTTGTGTGTACAAGAAGGTTAGTGGGAGCACGACCACATTCCTGATATTGTATGTGGATGACATACTATTGATGGGAAATGATGTCTCATCCTTAGAGAAGGTAAAGACTTGGCTTGGGAATACTTTCACAATGAAGGACTTGGGAGAAGCATCCTACATTCTAGGAATTAAGATCTATAGAGATAGATCTAAAAGGCTTCTCAGACTAAGTCAAAGCACGTACATTGACAAGGTGCTAAAGAGGTTCAGCATGGAGAACTCAAAGAGAGGCAACGTCCCCGTGCTACATGGAGTCACCATCTCTAGATCTCAATGTCCCCAATCTTGTGAAGAGAGGGAGCGTATGAATGGGATCCCATATGCATCAGCCATTGGATCCATCACGTACGCTATGTTTTGCACATGCCCATATGTCTCGTATGCTATGAGCATGACGAGCAGGTACCAGTCAGATCACGGGGATGCTCACTGGACAACCGTAAAGAACATCCTCAAGTACATGCGAAGGACTAAGGATTAGTTCCTTGTATACGGTGGCGAGGAAGAACTGATTGTAAAGAGTTACACCGATGCGAGCTTCCAAACTGAGAAAGATGATTACAGATCACAATCAGGAGTTATGTTTTACCTAAACAATGGAGTTGTGAGATGGAAGAGTTCTAAGTAAGAAACAGTTGTTGATTCTACTATAGAGGCTGAGTATATTGATGCTTCGCATGTAGCAAAGGAAGTTGTGTGGATCAGGAAGTTCATCTCTAAAGTTGGTGTAGTTCCCAGTAGCTGTGATGCAATTGAGCTTTATTGTGACAATAATGGAGCTATTGCTCAATCTAAGGAGCCCAGATCACATCAGTGGTCCAAGCACATATTGTGGCGCTTCCATCTCATACGAGAGATCGTACAGCGAGGAGATGAGAAGATTTCCAAAGTACCAACTGAACACGACATAGTTGATCCACTCACTAAGGCCCTTTCTCAACAGAAGCATGATGGTCATTCTAGGTCATAAGGATTGAGGTTCCTAGGTGACTGGCTCTAAGTGCAAGTGGGAGTCTATCGGTATGTATGCCCATAGAGCAAGTCATATGATGATTGTAATGGGATACTTTATAAATTATTTGAATAATAATAAAGGCAATTTCTGATCTATATGTTTTAACTATTTCTGAGATGATAGTGTAACATAATAGATGTCTAAAGAATTGTGTTACTCAATGACGTATGCTTTTAGGTTAAGCACCTAAATGATGAGATCATATGGATGTTAAGAGTATACATTCTTGTTTTGTCCCTAATCGGTTGTTATTGTAAAAATAACCATAGACATCAATAACACTAAAGACTAGATTGTGTGTTGGTTGATGACAAAATCTCAATAGTCATGATATAGTGATACCAAACCAAGCACATAGGTACTTGTTAGAGAACAAGTGTACCATACAGACCCACCATGAGAGTGACACATGGAACCACGATTTGGTAGTCACAGTCAGCTCTCACAGTGATGATAGTGAAGGTGATTCTTCGACCTAAAATCACTACACTCAACACATGTTGTTAGGTACACTTTGACATCATCAAACACAGTCATGAAACATGGGTTGTTATAAAGGTGATGATTGGGTGGCTTTGACACATGGGGATTTTGAGGGGTGAGTGATAGATATGGGATTTATCCCTCGTAAGGGAGTTTAATGTCCATGGCCACTTGATGAGTAGGACTGAGAAAGGCATGTGAATGCATGTGTGAATCAATATGTGATATTGATGTCACACACATCTCACCCAATCTACTATGAGATCAAGGAAATGGATGAACGTTGAAAGGATGACTGTAACATGCCTTGAGTTCATTCAGGACATTAGTGACAAAGGAAGTATACATTCACTGTAACACCATTCACGGATTGTAGGATTGAAAGTTTTTCTCCAACTTTCTATTTCACTTGGGTAGCATTGATGTGTGACTAGGCACTACTCTTTGCTTGTGAAGCCATAAGTGTTTTGGACTTGCACTGCCAACGTGAAATGGACCTGCAGGGTCACACACATAGGATTTAACCTAGAAGAGAAGTTTATCCACAAATGACATTTAGATTGATTACTAAAGGAGTTTAGTAGTTAAATTAAACACTCAGTTAATTGATAGCTCAATATCATAGTGTTCAAGGTGTTGGACTGATTGATTAGTGTATTGGATTGATTGAAACTGTGATTGACTGATTTGCACAATCTGTTGTTTCAATCGATCGGCTCATGTGATAAAACCGATCGGCTCAGGATAGGCTGAGACGACCGATTCAAGGGTTGAACTGATCAGCTCAACTGGTCTAACTGAGATCGTTTGGAAAGTCGAAAGACTATTTTTCAAATAAAATTTGTTTCACTTATACAAATTCGATTTGAACAAGATTAATATTTGATTAATCGGAAACAAATATAAAGTCAATTTGAGTTGGACCAGGACCACAAACCGATCGTCTCAGAAGTGAACCGATCAGCTCAGGGGTCCCAAACGATTGGTTCAGGTGTGAACTGATCGATTGAGGTCTCCAACCAACCGTTTCAGGGATGAAACGATTGGTTCAACTGGCGCAGTTGGTTGTTTTGTGGAAAATTTTGAACCCTTCTACTCCTCCTTTAATCCAGCATTGCTCGGGGTAGAGAACCATATCCCATAAGCCTCCTATATATAGTGGTATTGGGGGATTCCCAAAGTACAACTCAGTGCACCAGTTACTCTACAAAGTTTTCATTCTCTTTGGTTTTGGTAACCAACAGAGCCCGAGCAAATGCTACCCGATAAGGAAGGCACAACAAGGGAAAGACAACTGTAGAAAGGCAACTGATTATAGGAGAGTGTGTTGTTGACTAGTACTGTAACATCCCAAGATTTGAGGCCTCAGATAAAACACTCTTAAAAGGAATGATTGGACTACCCATATCACCAAGGTGCACCTCCTTTTCTGGGAGCCCATCACTAATAACTCCATAGTTTAGCGTGCTCAGCTTGGAGTAGTACTGGGATGGGTGACCTGTCGGGATGTTGATCCTGGCATGTGCGTGAGTGAGGTCAAAGCACGTAGTTAAGGTTAGTGGTGGTCTGGGGACATGCACCATTCCTAAAACTCTACTAGAGCCTCGGGTAGTGGGCCCCGGTGTTACAAATGGTATCAGAGCCATAACTCCTCTAGTAGGTGGGGCCCACATGGGCCAGTGACATGCTAGTCTTCGAGCTGTGCGGTCTAGGCATGTTGGAAAGGGATATCCGCGGTGATGGAGCCACCCTTGCGCTGGTAGTCATGTTCTGGAGCTGGGTGTACATGGCCATGTTGGGTCTGCACTGAAATGGGGAAATATTATGAGGCCATATAGTTGAGCCTTGAAGAGGATGTCAAGAGTCTAAGTGGGGGAGATTGTAACATCCCAGGATTTGAGGCCTCGGATATAAAACTCTTAAAAGGAATGATTGGACTACCCATATCACCAAGGTGCACTCCCTTTTCTAGGATCCTATCACTAAGAATTCCATAGTTAAGCATGCTGAGTTTGGAGTAGAACTGGGATGGGTGACCTGTCGGGAAGTTGATCATGGCATGCGTGTGAGTGAGGACAAAGCACGCAGTTAAGGCTAGTGGTGGTGTATGGGGCCAGTCTTCATTCTTGAAACTCTAAGAGAGCCTTACGCAGTGGGCTTGGGTGTTACAAATGGTATCAGAGCCAATTCCCCTCTAGTATGTGGGCCCACATGGGCATGGCATGCCATTCTTGATCCATGCGGTCCAGGCATGTAGGAAAGGGTTGTCCATGGTTGATGTAGCCACCCTTGCACTGATATTCCGTGATTGGGAGCTGGGTGTCTATGGGCCATTGTGGGTCAGCACTGAAATGGGGAAGAGATTATGAGGCCTATAGTTGAGTCTTGACGAGGATGTTAAGAGTCTAAGTGGGGGAGATTGTAACATCCTAGGATTTGAGGCCTCAGATAAAACACTCTTAAAATGAATGATTGGACTACCCATACCACCAACATGCGCCTCCTTTTCCGGGTGCACATCACTAAGAACTCCATAGTTAAGCATGCTCAGCTTGGAGTAGTACTGGGATGGGTGACCTATCAGGAAGTTGATTCTGCCATGCGTGTGAGTGAGGAAAAAGCGTGCAGTTAAGGCTACTAGTGGTCTATGGGGACATGCGCCATTACTGAAACTCTACTAGAGCCTCGGGCAGTGGGCCCAGGCATTACAAATGGTATCAGAGCCGTAACCCCTTCAGTAGATGGGGCCCACATGGGCCAGTGACATGCTATTCTTTGATCCATGTGATCCAAGCATGTTGGAAAGGGCTATTTGTGGTGATGGAGCCACCCTTGTGCTGGTAGCAATGGTCGAGAGCTGGGTGTACATGGCCATGTTGGGTCTGCACTGAAATGGGGAAATATTATGAGGCCATATAGTTGAGCCTTGACGAGGATGTCAAAAGTCTAAGTGGGGGAGATCATAACATCCTAGGATTTGAGGCCTCAGATTTGAGGCCTCAGATACAACATAACTCCATAGTTCAGCATGCTCAGCTTGGAGTAGTACTGGGATGGGTGACCTGTTGGGAAGTTGATCCTGGTATGCACGTGAGTGAGGACAAAGCACGTAGTTAAGGCTAGTGGTGGTCTGTGGGGACATGTGTCATTCCTAAAACTTTACTAGAGCCTCGGGAAGTGGGCCCGGGCATTACAACTGGTATCAGAGTCATAACCCCTCCAATACGTGGGGCCCACATGGGCTAGTGACATGCTAGTCTTTGACCCGTGCGGTCCAGGCATGTTACAAAGGGCTATCTGTGGTAATGGAGCCACCCTTGCACTGGTAGCTGTAGTCGGGAGTTGGGTGTACATCCCCATGTTGGGTCTGCACTGAAATGGGGAAATATTATGAGGCCATATAGTTGAGCCTTGATGAGGATGTCAAAAGTCTAAGTGGGGGAGATCGTAACATCCCAATATTTGAGGCCTCAGATAAGTTGATCTTAAAAGGAATGATTGCACTACCCATATCACCAAGGTGCACCTCCTTTTTTGAGAGCCCATCACTAAAGAACTCCATAGTTAAGTGTGCTCAGCTTGGAGTAGTACTAGAATGGGTGACCAGTCAGGAAGTTAACCCTGGCTTGCTCGTGAGTGAGGACAAAGCATGCAGTTAAGGCTAGTCGTGGTCTGTGGGGCCAGCCATCATTCCTGAAACTCTACTAGAGCCTTGGGCAGTGGGCCTGGGTGTTACAAATTATAATATCCCAAGATTTGATGCCTTGAATAAGTTGATCTTAAAAAGGAATGATTGGACTACCCATATCACCAAGGTGCACCTCCTTATCCAGGAGTCCATCACTAAAGAACTCCATAGTTAAGGATGCTCAGCTTGGAGTAGTACTAGGATGGGTGACCAGTCGAGCAGTTGACCCCGACTTGCATGTGCATTAGGACAAAGCACACAGTTAAGGCTAGTGGTGGTTTGTGGGGCCAGTCGTCATTCCTAAAACTCTACTAGAGCCTTGGGCAGTGGGCCCAGGCATTACAAATGGTATTAGAGACATAGCCCCTCCAGTAGGTTGGACCCTCATGGGGCATGTGGCATGCCAGTCTTGACCCATGCGGTCCAGGCTTGTAGGAAAGGTTGTCCATGGTTGATGTAGACACCCTTGCACTGGTATTCCATGATCAGGAGTTGGGTGTCCATGGGCCATTGTGGGTCTGCAATGAAAAGGGGTCAGTTTATGAGGCCATATAGTTGAGCCTTGACAAAGATGTCAAGAGTCTAAGTGGGGTAGATTATAACATCCCAAGATTTGAGGCCTTAGATAAGTTGATCTTAAAAAGGAATGATTGGACTACCCATATCACCAAGATGCACCTCCTTTTCTGGGAGCCCATCACTAAATAACTCCATAGTTAAGCATGCTCAGCTTGGAGTAGTACTAGGATGGGTGACCAGTCGAGAAGTTGACCCCGGCTTGCATGTGCATGGGGACAAAGCACGTAGTTAAGGCTAGTGGTGGTCTGTGGGGCGAGTCGTCATTCCTAAAACTCTACTAGAGCCTTGGGCAATGGGCCCAGGCGTTACAAGTACGCTGACAGGAGGGTACAACTCCTTCCGATTCCTTGTGGGACAAGGATATCGGAGTTCCAGGGAGTCCATGTAGACGACTGCACAGGAAGGAGACTTCTACTACTTGGAGGAAAATTGTTAATCCCGACAGTCCCAGTGAGACCATGAGCTGCACAGACACTGTCCAAGACTGGAGGTGAAGACCGCGCAAGTCACGAGGTAACGTTGCCGAGCAAGTCTTGGGACAAGGTATGCCTCTACCAACCATCCTTCCTATTATATAGACGTTGACATGTTTCCTTTATATTGGGTTTGGGAGAAGGAAATTTTTGTCCTCAATTGGGGCATCAGATCCAGGATGCCGCCAGGATGCTCCTTAGCAAGCTCGACCCCTGCTCCCTCTGATCTAAAACAACAACTCCATCACCAAGCTGCACCTAGTGTGCTCGACCCCTGGGCAAATCCTCCACCTACGTATCTTCACATACTCCACTCTGCCACTAGACTGTTCCTGAGAAGCACTTGACCCCTTGTGGAGGATGATCTCCATAGCCAAGCTGAGTGGTAGGTTTGCGCATCCGCCTGTCATCCACTCCATCTACAAATTCAAAACCTACTCCTCTTGCTGCAAGCAAGAAGGAAAAGAAGAGAAGGGAGGTGGATAGATAAAGTCTGCCTGGTCTGTCTTGGTGTCCCTCGCACCTCATCCACATCTGCTCTGACGTGGTGTAGAAGACTGTATCTTCATCGAGTTGTGACCATCTTCTGCATCATGCTCATGGCAGAATCTTCCCTCTCTCATGTTCTTTTTGTTCCACGCATCATGAGCGAGTAGTTCTTTTTCACTGGGGTGCGGGAACTAGCCCCACTGCCCATGCTTATATGTCCTTTTGTTAAACATTCCATGGCATGTATATAACTTTTCATTTTGTTGTTAATCATCGATGTTTTCTTGTAGATTGATCACCTACTTACTTTTATATTATTCTTTCCTATGTTGGGAGAACTTCAATATGTAGGATAGAATGTCGATTAACGCGGTTGACTCTCAACTAGAAATACGATGTCATTCCCTAAGGTTGTAAGTAAATGATCTGTGTGGGGACGAGCCATCTAGCCCATGGTGATGCTTTTGTGTGCCTAACGCCTCTATAGGGGGCTCACATCTTCAGTTGGATATATGTATCTTCGGAACGGTAAGTGCATGATCCAGATGGCGATGAGAAATTTGATTCATAGGGTAATACTTACGTGAACCTAATCATCCCTTCGGGAGGGTTCATAACAGTTCTATTTTGATAGTTAGATCTTGCCTGAATGTTTGTGATTAGATATGTTTGCATGTGTAGTGGCGTTGAAACCTGAGACCACCCTAGCGATCCTCATCATTAATCTAGATTCAACTTTAATCTTATACTTTACTTTTCTTACACTTAGTTTAATTAAACTCAAATCAACCTTTGTTCTAAATATTAGCCTAACTTGAACTAGACCAGACCAACAACGATTCTTAAAAACGTTGTCCCTTGGGATTCAATCCTTAACTGTACTACGATAAGACCCATCCACTTGCGGGTGGTATTATTGCACAAGGTTTTGGTAAAAGCTCAGGGATTTCCACCCTCGGTGAATTTTTTAGTGCGATAATAGACCACAAAATCAGTTAGTCAAATCTAGTTCTATTAAGGCTACTTTTCTTTTGATATAATCGATCATCCTCTTGAATTCAGTTCTACTCTGTCAATCTTACTTCCAAAAAATATTTCCATCCCAGGTACCCCAAAAAACTAGTGTATGCACCGCTTGAACAGTACCAGACTCTCTACTAGCTTTGATCCTGAGATAGATAGAACCTTTCGTCATCAGAATAGAGAGAACCAATCAAGGATGGCTCAATAGGAGGAAATAGCCCAAAGGGTAGCTCAAGCCCTCAATGCACAACGAGAAAGGCATATGCAAGAAGCTAGAGCTACAGTTCAAGAAGAAATCTAAGCAGCTCAAGCAGCAATGCAAGCAACAGAACTACAGAAAGACCTTAGAGAGTTCTCAATTCCTAAAGTTGCTGATGTTCATAACCCAATGCAATCTCCTCCCATCAATGCTGCCAATTTTGAGATAAGGGCACATTGGATCACCTTATTTTAAAATAGCCCATTATATGGTAAGCAAGGTGAAAAATAGTCAGGAACATCTTCTGCAGTTTATTCACCTATGTGCTATGACAAAGCAAAATGCAGTATCCGATGATGCCATCTAAATTTGTCTCTTCAAATATTCTCTTGTTGATAGAGCTATAAGTTGGTACAACTCCTTGCAATGTGAACCCATAACCACTTGGAAACAACTTCCAAATGTCTTTATGGAAAAATTCTACCCTCCTTCTCTCACCTATGAAATTAGGGGTCGAATAACAATGTTCACTCAGGTCCCTAGAGAATCCCTAGCTGAAACATGGGACAGATACAAAGAGCTTCTACGCAAGTGTCCACACCATGGCATCCCTAAGAATCAACTCATCAAGATCTTCTATATGGGTGTGGATGACGATATCAAGAAGTTCTTAGACTCCTCATCCGGAGGATACTTCATGCATCAAAGTTATGATAGTGCATGGAAGGTTGTCACCCTCAGAGCTATAAATCAAGCTAATTGGGGTAGTTCAGTAGGAAAAGGAGTGTTAAAGGTAGCTATTGCTACAGCTATTCCTGAGTACAAGTCTATAGCTAAAACCCTCAAACTCCTAGTTGTCAAGCAAGACAATATTGAATCGTCCCTTGCTGCCTATGAAAGAAGACGCTCACCCTCTCAACAACAAGAACATGTCAAGCCAACTTCACTCTTCTGTAAAACATGCAAAGGAAATGACCACTCTACTTTATCCTTCAATATTCTTTATGATGTTGTTTTAAGCAAAGTCAATGGACAAGGAGATAATGGCCAAATGGAAAATTTGAAAGTTGTCAACACCATCCCTGGTCAAGGATACTATAACCTGAATCAGAATAGGAACCATCCCAATTTTTAGTATGGAAATCCTTCGAGAGCGGTAAACTCACATCAATTTGGTTCAAACAACCAACAACAAAATTTCTGGAATCAAGGGAACTTCTGGGGTAACTTCTAGAACAGGAGCTACAACAATGACCAAAACAACCCTCAGTTCCAAGACCCCAATGAAGTCCCTTACCAGAATCAACAACAAGGGTAACAAGTTAGACCCATCTCTCATGATGATAAATTGTAGGCCATTGAGAAGATGTTACAGTCGCAACAAATATTGATAGCTAACCAGCAAGCACACCAGAAGGTTATTGAATCTCAACTAGCTCAATTTGCAACTAGCCTCAAGCCACTTGTTGGAGCTTTAGTTGGGCAAGCAGAAGATAATCTGAGGCACGTGGAACAACTTAAAGTTGTGACAACTCATTCAGGATTTATCTTACCAGAACCCACGACTCCTATCACTATGACGAATGTCCAAGGTGATGAGCATAGTGCAAGTGCCACTCAGAATGATAAGACCGACAAGGCAAGTTCTGAGGAGCCTATTGATGCTAATGCAGAAGACTCGCCTGAGCCATTTGTTCCAATGTAAAAACCTCATGTGTCATTTCCAAATCGATTGAATTTTACCCAGCTCGATTCTAGGTTCAACAAATTCAAGGAAATCATGAAAAAGTTGTATGTCAATATCCCGCTCTTTCATGCCATGGATGAGATGCCCCAATGGTCAAAGTTTTTCAAACTCCTACTCAGTTGGAAGTACAAAACTGAAGAACATCAGACGGTGAAACTAGCAAGAGAATAATCAGATATAGTAATGAATAGGATGCCTCACAGACATAAGGATACCGACTCTTTCGGAATTTTCTGCTCAATAAGTGATTCCATCAACTGACCAGGTATAGTTGATCTTAGAGCTAGCATTTCTATCATTCCTCTTATCCTATGCAACAAATTGGGCCTCACCAATTTCTTACCCACTAGAATGTCCATCAAGCTTGCTGACTCCTCTATGATCAAGCCAGTTGGCATAATAGAAGACATCCCTATAAGACTTAGGAATCTATATGTCTCGTGTGATTTTGTAGTTATGGACATCAGGGAGAATCCACGCTACCTCATCCTTTTTGGAAGGCCTTTCCTCTCAACCGCTAGAGCTATGATCGATGTTGAAGCTGGAGTCTTGACCTTAAGGGTGGGAAACCAATCTTTGGATTTCTATGCATCCAAAAGCACTAAGGAGTGCATTGAAGAAGAAGAAGCATATTTTGTTGACTATGTTAATCAATTCACTCAGATGCAGTAGAAATTCCTTTCTTCAAAATCTGATGTTCCCTCAGAAAAAGTCCATGATGAAGAGAAGACTAAGAGTGAACCAGTCTATGTAGAGACAAAATAAATGTCGTCAACTATGGAGGAGACACCTCTCAACCCTGTTGTTACACATACCAAATCTTCTATAGGTGTCCATGAGCCTCCACATCTAGAAACAACCATCCTTTGGAATGCACCAGTAGCCCAACAGACAGAGCCTACTGATTTCATCTTCTCCCCAGCCACAATGCCAGAATTTGACGTGGTCTATTATCACACTAAAAAATTCACTCAGGGTTGAAATCCCTGAGCTTTTACCAAAACCTTGTGTAATAACACCACCCGCAAGTGGACAGGTCTTATCACAATATAGTTAAGGATCGAATCCCAAGGGAAATTTTTTTTAAGAATCCTTGCTAGTCTAGTCTAGTTCAAGTAAGGCTAATATTTAGAACAAAGGATGATTTGAGTTTAACTAAACTAAGTGCAAGAAAAGTAAAGTTCATGATTAAATTTGAATCTAGATTAATGATGAGGATCGCTGGGGTGGTCCCAGGTTTCACCGCCACTACACATGCAAACATATCCAGTCACAAACATTCAGGCAATATCTAACTATCCAAATAGAACTACTACGAACCCTCTCAGAGGGATGTTTAGGTTCGCGTAAGCATCACCCTAGGCATCAGATTTCTCGTCGCCATCTAGATCATGCACTTACAGTTCTGAAGATATAGATATCCAAGTAAAGTTGTGAGCCCCCTATACAAGCGTTAGGCACACATAAGAATCACTGTGGGCTATATGGCTCATCCCCACACAGATCATTCACTTACATCCTCAGGGAATCCCATCCTATTTTTAGTCAGGGAGTCAACCGCGTTAACCGGCATTCTATCCTACATATTGAAGTTCTCACAACATAGGAAAGAATAAGATAAAAGCAAGTGGGTGATCAATCTACAAGAAAACATTGACGATTAACAACAAAATGAAAAGTTATATACATACCATGGAATGCTTAATAAAAGGACATATAAGCATGGGCAGCGGGGCTAATCCCCACACCCGAGTGAAAAGGAACTACTCACTCATGATGTGAGTAACAAAAAGAATAGGAGAGGGAAGATTCTCCCATGAGAATGATGCAGAAGATGGTCGCAGCTCGGTGAAGATACAGTCTTCTACGCCACGTCGAAGTAGATCTGGACGAGGAGAGAGGGACACCAAGATAGACCAGGTAGTCTTTCTCTCTCCACCTTCCTTTTCTTCTTATCCTTCTTGCTTGCAGCAAGAGGAGAAGGTTCTGGATGCATAGATGGAGTGGATGATGGGCAGATGCGCAAGCCTGCCGTTCAGCTTGGCTATAGAGATCGTCCTCCACTAGGGGTCGAGTGCTTCTCAGGCACAGCCTGGTGGCAGAGTGGAGGATGTGGAGATATGTAGGTGGAGGATTTTCCCAGGGGTCAAGCACACTAGGTGCATCCTAGTGATGGAGTTGTTGTTGTAGATCAGAGGGAGCAGGGGTTGAGCTCGCAAAGGAGCAGTCTGGTAGCATCCCAGATCTGATGCCCAAGTTGAGGACTGTTTCAGTCCTATTTATAGGCATCGGTGGAGTTTTGAATGGTCCTGTTAGTATTTCATGGTCTTAGAGACCGGACATTGTTATTTCATACAGTTTGGAAACCACTTAATATCTTCACATCTACGAAACCGATAGGACTCCTTCACGTTCTTTGGAACCACTAGGGTACATATGGTTTTGAGTCTTCACGGTCTGAAGATCACGAGCCACCTCATAGTCTCAGATATAATTAGTGTCACACAGTCTCAAGACCATTCAGCCACTACACGATCTTCTCGTAGTTTGGGCAAGCGGTCTTCGTGCAAAGGTAGTTCTCTCGGTCTTGCGGCCGTCGGGCATTGTTCGCAACCTAGTAGTCTTGAAAAGGGGAGCTTTGTGCGGTCCTCGCGGTTTGCAGGTGGAAGCCGTGATCATGTTGTGTAGAGGTCCTCACTGTTTAAGGACCATTAGGGCTCTCGCGGCTTGAACATCGCTAGGGCCCTAGTGGTTTGCAGGTGTGGTCACCGATGTTGGGAAGCGATGGAAGAGAAGGTAGTGATGAAGTGGTGGTAGTGACCTTGTGATGCCCCGAACCCGGTGCCATCTCTAATGACCCTGGAGACTGGGGAGTTACCCTCGGTAAACCACCCTTAACTTTTTATTTTCTTAATCACTTAAAATTAGCTTAAAGGAAAAATCTTTTAACTTAGAATAAACTGAAACCTTTCTAATTGCGGAAGCAACTACTATTTACATTATTGGATAGGTAAAGCTGATTTACACATCATATTACATTTTTCATGTGGAATATAAAGCACAACAGATAATTGAAATCTAAACTACATATTACATTCATTCTCTCACTACCACACCACATGCACAAGGAATGAGGGGAAAGGACTAAGAGACCTCTATCTATCTACGAACTACCTTCTAATAACTTGGGTGATACGATCCTTTAGTTTCCTCATGCTGACGCTGACTTAAAAAAAAATCAATAGGTTGGTGAGCTACTGGCTTAGTGAATAGAATTTCACCTAACCATCACAAATAACTCATTTTATTATTTATTAATTGGAATAAAATACAAGATAATACTATAATGAGCATATCTAATCAATATAATTTAAACAACAGAAGATGGCAACATTTCATTAAGATAACAACTGCTGCAAAGCTGCAGATATGATTAAATAACAGAGAATACTAAAATTTCATTTAAAGGAAAACTGTGAAACTAAATCAGATCTTTCTTAACTCTTTAACTTATAACAAACTCAGTGAATCAATATGAACATATTTTATCTTCTGCCCTAATCATATGTAGTATACTCTACATATGAAGACTCATAGCGAACTACGATCCCACCGTACAAGGCTTAGCCGACACCCTAGGATAGCTAAGTCTGACTACTCTCCTGGTATGCAAAAGGGAAACTGGCTCTCTGGCCTCGACACTCCTATTGTGCCATAAACTAGACTCCTCCACTAACCTGAGCACACAGGAGGAGAGTCAAGCCACCTATAGGCTTTTCAGTACTCTCATGCCACCAGGACTTATTATTGATGTTGGATATGCTTTTCTGTACTCTAGTGCCAGCAGGACTTTTGGTTGATGTTGGACACTACAAACTATAATTTAAGGAAACTTCCACTAGGGCTTCATCCCCCGTACCACCTGTTGGCACATTCTGACCCCCGTATACTGGACGCACTGCCAAGGTAGGTTGTTTCATCCCTAAGGCACAGACCTCTCATAGGGATTCTACGGTGTCAGGGCCCTTAAATATATTATTTCACTAATCTTGGAAGACTCTTACTAGATTGTACATTTCTCTTACTTATACTTGACTCTAGTATCTCTATGGTACCGTGTCTATTTACTTGAACTTTACAACACGACATGAATATCATTCTAAATTTGATAGAGAAGTTTATTCAAACTAGTAAAACATATGAAATATCAACATACTATACTTACAGGAAGATTAAAATTCTTAAATAAATAGAATACATGTCAACTTGGCACATATACATTGGAATCATGCAATTGAGCTTCTAAATATTCTGATAAGAGTTAATTACTTGACATATGAGTAATCAATAGAAGCATTTATAACTTATCTGTAATTCCTTAAAAAACATTCACATCAACCCAAATCCTGAGTTGTGCCTCACATAACATAATTAAGGGTTAATTACTTGTCATGGAAAGATTTAATATTAATTATTGGGAATTTCTAATAATAACCTTGAGAAATGTGCCAATTCTTGTTAAGACTGAACCACACACATTAAATATAATAGGGAGAGTGCAACTAGGTTTCCATTGACATTTTCATGTCATCGTCATTTATTTGAAATCAAGCATCTATTAACTTACTAAAAAATGTATAGCATGGGTTTATACCCAAACTGTACCATTATTGGTCGTATGCTATTATTTTCAACATTTAACTAAAAAATTTAGATTTCGATCAATCATGTAATTTCACTAATCTAAGTCACACTCATCAATCAACTAACTACAGTCATGGAAGCTTAACTAAGAAATTCATGTAATTTACAAATTAAGTGACGTCGGCACTACTCGGCACCAAGGTAAACACTGACATCCGCAAATAACACCGATTTCAACTGAAATGTCTAATTATTTGAGTTACACTTGCGTTTGGGAGTGAGATTCTACTCATCGTGGGTCGAGGTGACCAAACTTTGACTTGAAATGCGTCCAGAATCTAGTTTTTGGGCATCAATAGATCTTCTTCTACCTTGGAATTGCTCTAGATTTGAACATGGCACACACAACAACTTCTTGGTTTGGGTGTCGTTCGTTGCTGGAGTTGTGGGTTCGTGCTTGGACCTCAAGGTCAAAGTCAAGGTGGCATTTTTGTGGTGCTGGATGCACCCAAAGGTTTTGGTTTGGACATGCTACAAGAAGCAGGTGATTTCTCACGCACAGGTGGAGTAAACAAGCTAAAAATGCAGCTAGGTGCTGCCCGTGGCTGCAGAATCAGGCATGGACCTCAAGGACGAAGCCAAGGGCATCAATTTTGTGTTGCTCCTCATGCTCAAATGGTACTTGGCTGTTGCTTCGTGTAGTTGTGGCTTCTGCAAGGTAGGGCGCCGCCCCTAGCAAGTTGGGGCATAGGTGAGCGCAACAAGGGTGGGAAGCTGCGGATTCTAGTTTAGACCTTAAGGACGAAGTCA
Source organism: Alisma plantago-aquatica (assembly GCA_963693085.1). Classification (NCBI taxonomy): domain Eukaryota; kingdom Viridiplantae; phylum Streptophyta; class Magnoliopsida; order Alismatales; family Alismataceae; genus Alisma; species Alisma plantago-aquatica. The sequence continues at coordinate 1,911,080,858 of OY856409.1, read as the reverse complement.
GGGCGGTCGTTTGGTGGTGCTTTGTTGTGCCAAGATGGGCCCGGGCCATCATTGCAACTGTCGTGCTGATGTTGCTTGTTGGGGCACCACCCTAGCAGGTTAGGGCTACGTTGGGCGCCGCTAGGGTGAGTTAGAGGAGGAAGAAAGGTAGAAGAAGAAGAGAGGAAAGGTGGCACCAAGGCATCACGGCTCTAGGAGCCCAAATCATTCACGCCCCTCCTCTGTTGGTCGGGCAGCTGGGTGTCGTTAGGCAGTTTTGGGCATTCCTCAATTGGGGAAGAAAGGGGATAAGGGAAAAAAATTAAAGGGAAAGGGTTTAATAAAGCTAATAATTGGGTAAAATACATATTCAACCAAAGAAACTACAAATCGCCATAACCTTTGCCTCGTAGGTCCTAATCCAATGATTTCTTTTGCAAAGTTTCAAGCATGAAATTCTTTACAACCTCAAGGTGAGCAAACAAGCTACTTAGACTATAACAATAGATCAAAGCACTAAATGCATCAATGAGTACTTAACTTAATCAACTTAATGATGCACTAAGTGATGTGCTTACTAGTTAAACTCAGAGCGGGTCATAACAATCTCCCTCCCATATAAGAATTTTGTCTCAAAATTCCTAAAAGAGAAAAGGAAACTTGTTATGCATCTCTGGCTCAAGATCCCACGTGGCCTCCTCTAGGTTGTGGTTCCTCCTTCAACATAGGACACATCTATTCTGAGATGTGCAAGTCCTGGGTCCACTATCTTCTCTATACCAGGGTAACACTTCTTCAGCATCGATACATGAAACACATCATGTAGATTAGCTAGCTCGGATGGCATGTCCAAGGTGAAGGCTACATGTCCAATCCTCTCAATGACAAGATATGGGCCCATAAACCTAGGAGTCAGTTTGCCTCTCTTGCCAAAACTCAATACTCCTCTCAATGGTGAAACTTTCAGATACACTTTGTCACCAACCTCAAACTCAAGAGGTCTACATCTCTTCTCAGCGTAACTCTTCTTCCTATCCTGTGAAGGTTTCAACTGTTCTCTGATCAATTTAATCTTTTCTATAGTCAAATCCACAATCTCTGGTCCAAGAATCTCTTTTTCACCAACCTCGTACCAACATACGAGTGATCTATACTTTCTACCATACGGAGCTTCATAAGGGGCCATACCAAGACTAGAATTGTGACTATTGTTGTATGCAAACTCTATAAGGCTCAAGTGTTCTTCCAAACATCCACTGAAATGCAAGACACATGCTCTCAGCATGTCCTCAAGAGTCTGAATGGTTGATGAATGCATATTCATTAGGAATTTCAATCACCACATTGGAACAAATTCGACTCAATGCTTTCAATTTCATTTACTGAATATCAAAATTTGCAAAATTACTAAATTAGTCAATTATCATGATTTTGACTGAATTTATGTTGATTTGATGCAGGTCTTGATGAGTTCGAACATTCAGATGGGACCCACTTATCACTTACCATTCAGTTATGACCATTCAGTCTCACCCAATCAATTTCTAACTCCATATGGTCTTCAAGATCGGTTGAGCAACCTGCTCAAAACCGTTTGGGCAACTCAGCAGCATTGGGCATGCTTCCCCTCCTCTTTCTCTCCCTTCCTCCACTATCAACAGTGTCAGCACCTACACCTCCACCTCCTTCTACCTTCAGAAACCCTAAACGCTACCTACAATGCCGCCGCTCCCACTCCGCACTCATCGCAGAAAAAAACTGACAATCGTGAGACCGTGAGGTGCTAATCAATCACATATCGATTGGAGGAGATCACACAGACTGATTGGATGATGCCCAGTCCAAGACCGTTTGGAAATCGACATGAAGACCGGTTGAACTTTGACGCAGAGACCGTTTGAAATCCATCGGTCTTCGAGACTATTTGCATCACCAAACCATTTGAACAACAAAAACCTTTTGATGGCTAACGATCCCAAGACCATTTGGAACCGTTCGGTCCCAAGACCGTTTGGAGCCATTTAGTCCCAAGACCGTTTGGAGCCATTCGGTCCCAAGACCATTTAGATCCATTCGATCCCAAGACTATTTGGAGGCATTCTGTCCCAAGACCGTTTGGATCCATTCGGTCCCAAGACTGTTTGGAGCCATATGGTCCCAAGACCATTTGGAGCCATTCGGTCCCAAGACCGTTTGGTCATTCAACTGATCTGCAAGACCATTTGAAGGCAGATTTCCAAGACCGTTTTCCCCATGACCGTTTGGATAAGGTTCATGCAGAAAATGTGAAGACCCCATCTGATCCTATAAATAGGACCGCAAGGGTCCTCAATTGGTGTCGGTTCTAGAGCACCAACAAGCTTCCTGTACATAGGTCTGATCCAAATCCAGCTCCATCCATGCCAGTTTCACTCCACCTACTACCCGTGTTGAAATCAATAAGACCGAGAAGAGAAGGAAGAAAAAGTGAGAGAGACTGTCTGGTCTGTCTTGGCATCTCCTGTTTCACATCCAGATCTGCTCCGATACGACGTAGAAGACTGCATAATCTTCACCGAGTTGCGACTACCTTCTACACCATGCTCATGGTGTATTTCTCTGTCTTTCTTATTCTTCTTGTTTCTCGCATCATGAGTGAGTAGTCCACTTTCGCTAGGGTGCGGGGACTAGCACTGCTGCCCATGCTAGCATGTTCTTTTGTTAAGCATTCCATGGCAATGTGTATAACTTTCCATTTCATTGTTAATATGTATGTTTGTAGTTGATTATCTACTTGCTTTCATCTTATTCATCCCTTTATTGCGAAATCTTCTATATGTGGGATGTAATGGCAGTTTACAAGTTCGACTCCTTGAAGAGAACTTCTGATAGGATTCCTTGAGGTCATAAGTGTATGATCTGTGAGGGAACGAGACATCTCGCCTACGGTGACACTTCTGTGGACTAAACATCCCTCAGGGAGGACCACAGCCTTAGTTGGATTTTGTATCATCTTATTTATCGTCGATGTTAGTTTGTAGATCTAACACCTACTTACTTATCAGTTAATGTGGTTGACTCCCAAACTAGAAATAGAATGGGATTTCTTCGAGGTCATAAGTGTATAATCTGTGAGGGGACGAGCCATCTAGCCTTCGGTGACACTTCTGTGTGCCTAATTCCTGTATAGGGGGCCCACAACCTTCTTTGGATTTATGTATCTTCAGAGCTGTAAGTAAGTGATATGGATGGTTATGAGACATCTGATGCCTAAGGTGATGCTTACGTGAACCTAATGCCCGCATGGGGGTTTTGCAGTAGCTCTATTTGGATTGTTATATCTTGTTTGGAATGTTTGCGATTGAATATGTTTTGCATGTGTAGAGGTGGTGAAACCCGATACCATCCCAACGACTACATATCATTGATCTAAATCCAACTTTAATTCAGCTTTTAATTTCTTACAATTAGTTTAATTAACCTAAAATCAACCAATCATTATAAATATTAGTCTTAACTCGAACTATACTAGACTGACAAGGATTCTTAAAAATGTTGTCCTTTGGGTTCAATCCTAACTATACTGCGATAAGACTCGTCCGCTTGTGGGTGGTATTATTGCACTTTGGTTTTGATAAAAGCTCGAGGATTTCAACCCCGATTGAGTTTGTTAGTGCAATAAAAATCCCATGTCATATTCTGGCGTCATTGCCGGGGACAACAAAATTAGTTAGTCAAATCCAGTTCTTTTAAGGATAATCTAGGATTTTGTTTTTCTTTTGATACAATTGATCATCTACTTGACTTTGACTCTACTTTGTGGATCTCATTTTCAAAATCCTTCTATTTTCAGGTACTTCCGAAGGATTAGTGTATGCACCATTTGAACAGTCCTGGACTCACCACCAACTTTGATCCAAAAATTGAGAGAACCTTCTACCGACAAAACAGAGAGAACCAAGCAAGAATGTCTCAAGAGGAGTAGATAGCTCAAAGGGTGGCTCAAGCCCTTAATGCACAAAGAGAAAGATTAATGCAAGAAGCTAGAGTTGTTGTTCAAGAAGAAATTCAAGCAGCACAGGCAGTAGCACAAGTAGCTGAACTACAAAAAGATCTTAGAGAATTCTCAATCTCGAAAGTTGTAAATGTTCATCATCCAGTACAACCTGCTCCCATCAATGCTGCCAATTTTGAGATTAGGGCACATTGGATCGCATGTCTTCAAAATAGCCCATTCTATGGCAAACAAGGAGAGGATAGTCAGGAACAACTTTTAAGATTTATTGATCTATGTGCCATGACAAAGCAAAATGGAGTGTTTGAAGATGCCATTTGACTCCATCTCTTCAAGTATTCCCTTGCTAATAGAGATATAAGTTGGTACAATTTGTTGCAAAGTGAAATACCCATCACCACTTGGGAACAACTCCAAAATGTGTTTCTGGAAAAATTTTACCCTCCATCTCTCACATATGCAATTAGAGGTCAAATAACAAATTTCACTCAAGTCCCTAGAGAAACCCTTGTTGAAGCTTGGGACAGATACAAAGAGCTTCTATGCAAATGTCCACACCATGGAATTCCTAAGAATCAACTCATCAAAATTTTCTATAGGGTCGTGGATTACGATATCAAGAGATTCTTAGATTCCTCATCCGGAGGAAACTTCATGCGTCAAAGTTATGACAGCACATTGAGGGTTGTAACCCTTGTAGCTGAAAATCAAGCTAATTGGGGTAGATCTATAGGTAAATGAGTCTTAAAAGTAGCTATGGCTGAAGCTACTCCTGAGTACAAGTCTATCGCTGAAACCTTAAAACTCATAGTTGCCAAGCAAGACCATATTGAATCATCTCTTATTGCTATTGGAAGAGGACGTTCACCCACTCGACAACAAGAACAGATCAAGTCAGCTTCATTGTTCTATGAAGCATGTAAAAGTATTGATCATTCCACATTAGCATGTAATGTTATTTACGATGTTGTTCTAAGCAACGTATGTGGACAAGGAGAGAATGGTCAAATGGAAAATCTTAATGTTGTTAATACCATCCCTGGTCAAAGTTACTAAAATTTGAATCAAAATAGGAATCATCTAGGATTTCAATATGGAAACCCCTCTGGAGCAGTAAACTCACATCAATTTGGTTCGAACAATCAGCCATGAGGCCCACCAGGATTCCAGTGCAATCAACAATAAAATTTTGGAAATCAAGGAAATTTCAAGGGAAGCTTTTAGAATAGGAACTTCAATAATTATCAAAACAATTCCCAGTACCAGAGTCTTAACCAAGTTCCTTATCAACAACAAGGACAACAAGCAAGCCCCGTATCACCTGATGACAAGTTAAGATCCATTGAAAAGATGTTGCAAACTCAGTAAACTATGATAGCTAACCAACAAGCCTAGCAGAAGGCTATTGAATCTCAACTACCTCAACTCACAGCTAGCATAAAGACACCTGCTGGAGTTTTTGCTGGCCAACCCGAGAATAATCCTAAGCATCTTGAACAATTTAAGGCAGTCACCACCAGATCAGGAAAAGACTATTTTGATCCTCCTATCAAGACACATGTGGTTGTTACAGATGAAGATGAACATGTGATTGTCCATGACTCAACAACATCAGAGTCTCAACCAAAAGAACCAGTAAATGCAGATAAGTCAGACAAGAAAAGTCCTGAGAAACCTAATGATGAAGAAACTAAAACACCAGAACCTGATATCCCTGTATACAAGCCTTGTATTCCTTTCCCTGCTCGTTTAAGGCAAACCAAGCTTGATACTTGGTTCAATAAGTTTAAAGACGCTATGAAGAAACTTCATGTTGATATACCCTTTTTGGATGTGCTAGCAGAGATACCAGCTTGGACAAAATACTTAAAGTCACTCCTCACCCAGAAATATATAACTGAAGAATATGAGATAGTCAAGTTAGATAAAACCACTTTGGATATCATCCAGAGTAAGATGCCAAAGAAACAGAAAGATCCAGGATCTTTTGGGATTTCCTTCCATATCAATGATTCTTCATACAAGAAAGGACTAGCAGATCTTGGTTCTAGCATCTCCATCATGCCACTCAGCCTTTGCAAAATGCTAGGGTTTGTTGAACTTCTTCTGACTAGAATGACCATACAACTCGCAGATAATTCGATAAAATGGCCATTAGGAATTATTAAGGATGTACCTATCTAGGTAGGAAAAGATTCTTATGTTCTGTGTGACTTTGTCATCATGGACATAAAAGAGGACGCCAGATATCCCCTCATCTTTGGACGTCCATTCCTTGCCACTACAAGAGTTCTAATTGATGTTGAAGCACGAACTTTGCTTCTCAGACTTGGCAAAGAAACTCTCAAATTCAAGGTTTTTGAAACCATCAGAAGACCAAGTATGCAAGAAAAAGTTTATCTAATTGACTACATCGAACAAATATCACTCCTCACACAAGAGGGATATGAACAAGATGATCCTTTAGAAGTGACTCTAACAAACCCCTCTACTGATAATTCCATCAGTGAACGAGTTCAAAAGTGTGTTCTTGACCTTGACATTACCGAAGAAGATCCTGAAGATATATTTGAAGGACTCAAGGCTGTGGAAGATACTGAAGAAACATGTGAAAAACCATAGGCCCCCGAAATGAAGCCCCTGCCTGAGGGACTGAAATATGTGTTTTTGGATAAACTCAAGGTTTGTCCTGTAATAATAAATTTTGATCTTAAAACTGAACAAGAAGATGAACTCCTGAAAGAATTAAAGGAGAGGAAGAAAGTGATTGGCTATAAGATGAATGACCTAACTAGGGTTAGTCAAGCAATGTGTATGCACAATATCTCTATGATGGAAGATCACAGGACAACTATTGAGCATCAATGGAAATTGAATCCAAATATGAAGGAAGTAGTCCATCGTGAGGTCCTTAAACTGCTCACAGTTGGAATAATCTATCTGATATCAGACTCGCCTTAGGTGAGCCCAGTGCATGTAGTCCCAAAGAAAGGTGGAGCAACTATTATACGAAATGAAACAATGAACTCATCCCCACTCGAACAGTAACAGGGTGGAGGATATGCATAGATTATAGGAAGTTAAATAAGGCAACTCAAAAAGATCATTTTCCAATGCCCTTTCTTGATCAAGTATTAGAGTGGTTGGCTCATCAAGAATACTTTTGTTATCTCAATGGCTACTCTGGATTCTACCAAATACCTATACATCTAAATGTCCAGGAGAAAACCACTTTCACCTTCCCCTTCGGAACATACGCATTTAGGAGAATGTCATTCGGCCTCTGCAATGCACCTGCAACTTTCCAGTGTTTCATGGCCACCATATTCGCTAGTCTTACTGAAACAATTATGGAAGTTTTCATGGATGAATTTTCTGTGTATATAGATTCATTCGATTCATGTCTAAAACATCTCTCCCTGGTCCTCAAATGATGTGAAGAAGCACATCTTGTGCTGAATTGGGAGAAGTGTCATTTCATGGTAAAGGAAGGCATTGTCCTGGGCCATAGGGTTAGTAATTGAGGAATTGGAGTAGATAAGGCCAAGATTGAAGTGATTTCCAAGCTCTTTGTCCCTATCAATGTAAAGCAAGTTCAAGCATTCCTAGGTCATGCATGATTCTATAGACGATTTATAAAGGACTTCTCAAAAATAACCAAGCCAATGACAAATTTGTTACTAAAGGATGCTGAATTCAATTTTGACGAAGAATGTGTTAAAAGCTTCAACACACTAAAGCATGCCCTTACAACAACATCCATCATTAGAGATCCCGATTGGGACCACCCTTTTGAAATCATGTGTGATGCAAGTGATTATGATGTAGATGCGGTCTTGGGCCAATGTATAGAAAAGAAACATTATGTGATCTATTATGCATCAAAGACCCTCGATGAAGCTCAAAGGAATTATGCTACCACTGAGAAAGAACTTTTGGCAGTCGTATATGCCTTTGACAAGTTCAGATCCTACCTAATTGGTTCAAAAGTCATTGTCTACACAGATCACGCTGCCATTCGTTACCTTCTAGCAAAGAAAGATGCAAAACCTAGGTTAATAAGATGGATTCTCCTCCTACAAGAATTTGATCTAGAGATCAGAGATAAAAGGGTACAGAGAAGGTGGTGGCAGACCACCTTAGATGCATCCACACTCTAGACATCAAGAACATTCTGATTAATGACTCCCTTCCAGATGACCAATTAATGAAGGCCTCAAAAGCTACACCATGGTACTCAGATTATGTGAACTACCTTACTGCTGGGGTTATTCATCCTCAGTACACCGAGAATGTGCTGAAGAAATTCATGCACGATGTGAAGCAATATCACTGGGATGAGCCATATCTCTTTAATCTATGTGTTGATGGTCTTTACAGACGATGTATCATTGAGGAAGAAGCACAATCTATTCTAGAGCATTATCACTCTGGCCCAGTCGGGAGCCATATGAGTTCAAAGAAGACTGCCTTGAAGGTTTTGCAATGTGGATTCTTTTGGCCAACCATATCCAAAGATTCCTACGACTTTGTCCTATCATGTGATAAATGTCAAAGATCTGCCAATATAACAAAGAGAGATGAGATGCCACTGAATTTGTGGCAAGAAGTAGAGATATTCGACGTTTGGGGGGTGGACTACATGGGTCCATTCCCATCTTCTCATGGATTTTCATACATCCTAGTGGTGGTGGACTATGTCTCAAAATGGGTTGAAGCCATACGAACTGTCACTAGTGATTCCAAACCCATCATCAAATTATTCAAAGATATTATTTTCCCCTATTTTGGAGTTCCACAAATTGTGATATCTGATGGATGGTCTCATTTCCTTGAAAGAAGCTTCGAAGCGTTACTGAGAAACTATGGTGTCACACACAAGGTAGCCTCATCCTACCATCCACAAACAAGTGGATAGATAGAGGTTTCTAACCATCAACTCAAAACTATCCTGGAAAAAACTGTAGGCCGCAATCAGAAAGATTGGTCAATGAAAATCAACGACGCATTATGGGCCTATCAAACAGCTTATAAAACTCCCCTCAGGTCTACACCTTTTAGATTAATATATGGAAAGTCTTGCCACCTACCAGTAGAACTGGAACACAAGTCATGGTGGGCAATAAAACAATTGAATTTTGATATGAAAAAAGCTGGCCAAGCTAGGATTCTGCAACTCCAAGAGTTGGACGAACTCAGGATGACAACTTATGAGAATGCACGAATCTACAAACAACACACCAAACATTGGCATGATGTTCATTTGAAAAGAAAAGACATACAAGTGGGAGACCAAGTTCTGCTATTCAACTCAAGGTTGGAGTTATTCCCAGGGAAACTCCGCTCCCGCTGGTCTTGACCGTACATTGTCAAAAGTATCTCCCCACATGGTGCTTTCTCTTAATGGAGCAAAAAGTTAGGTGAATTCGTGTCGAATGGTCAACACTTGAAAAGATATTTCACCACAGCCGACATAAACACCAAAGAAATAATAGATCTCTCCAATCCAAAGGAACCACTGTGAAGTTGAAAATATCACGTTGAGCCATTGACGTAAAACAAAGACACTTGTCGGGAGGCAACCCGATAAATAAAATTCGTTTTAACTTTGAATTATAAATTTTACTAAATTCTGTTTTTAAAAATTTTAGATAATTTTTCACTAAATAAAAATTGCATGGCGAGATGCTACTTTGAGTTCTGAATGATCTTTTTGTTTGTAATTTTCAGAAGGAGGAAACACACTGATTGGAACGCAACCACATCTAGTGGTTCAAATGGCATGAACTTTCCCCTCCATTTTGGATTTAGAGTTTTCTCCGGACGAGCAAATTTCTATGTTTGGGGTGGAGGGTGGGTGGTACATATCTTACTTTCCACCTTCACCCATCTAAATCAAACTTAAGTTTTCATCATCACATTTTTGACTAAAATTTTCAAAACTTTAAAGTTTTCAAAAGAAATGTGAGCATATACTGGATGAATTTTTGACCTTTTTATTTTTATTTTTATTTTGAATCATTATACCCCCCTTATCTGAAGTAGATCCTTAAAAAGACCTTATTTTGAAAACTAGCCTTTTGATTGAAATCATCTTGTGAAGCTTATGAACCCTAACATCATGATACTTATGCAAAAATGACAAGTGTCTATCAAACTGATAGGGATCAAACACATCGTGCTTCCTAAATGACTAGTGGAACAATAACATGGAATCCCCACTGGATCCTCATCAAGTCATTATCTGAGCAGAGTATGATAAAGAGAACGACCTAATGCATGAAATTGTAAATCAAGTTGCATTCTGATCTGAACTCTCTTCTACACTTCTTATATCATCTTTGTACCCCTTCATCCATAAAAAAGAAACAAAAATAGCCAAATAGTGCCAAACCCTAAGTTTGGGGTGGCACACCACTTCCCTCTATATCCACTTCTTCCATACCCCTCACCAATTAATAGGGGCGTACCACAAAATGCAATCTCGAGTCGAATAGAGGAGAGATTTGCAAACAAAAAGATGTCGAAGCGCAAACAAAAAGAAATGCAATCTCGAGTCGAATAGAGGAGAGATTCACACAAAAAATGCAATAAATCAAATTGCAAAAACAATAAAAATCTCGATTCGAATAGAGGAGAGATTTACTTCTTCTTTCCATACCACCCTTCACTCCCTTTTCTACCTAAAGGCATAATAAAAGCCTCCACTACCCTGAAATACACCAGTGTCAGATCAAATGCACACTTGTTGTTCTGCGGTCGACTCTGGACTCTTACAAAAATCTTTGACATGCTTGTTGTTGGAAAAAGTGAGGAGGAAGTGATATTGGAAAGAAAACTCAGGAACTAAGATATGGTAAGATGTGTTTGGTGGTCTCAAGAAGTTGAGATATTGAGTCATACTGAGCAGAAGGAAAACAATCATGATGTGAAGATGAGGCAATCACAATAATTGAAAGTATTAATTTGGCAACTATTTCACATTTTGTATTACTCAAGGACGAGCAACGTTTAAGTTTGGGGTATTTTGATGAATGCATATTCATCAGGAATTTGAATGACCAGATTGGGTCAAATTCAACTCAAGGCTTTCAATTTCATTTATTGAATATCAAAATTTGTGAAATTACTAAATTGGTCCAATTATCATGATTTTAACTGAATTTATGTTGATTTGATGCAGGTCTTGATGAGGTCGAACATTCATATGGGACCAACCTTTCACTCGCCATTCGGTCTTGACCATTCGGTCTCACCCAATCGGTTTCTAACTCCATACGGTCTTCAAGATTGGTTGAGCAACCTGCTCAAAACTGTTTGGGAAACTCAGCAGCATTACACATGCTTCCCCTCCTCTTACTCTCCCTTCCTCTGCCATCAACAACGTCAGCACATACACCTCTGCCTCCTTCTACCTCCAGCAACCCTAAATGCTACCTACAACGCTGCCGCTCCCACTCCTCGCTCACCGCAGAGAAACCCTCATGATCTTAAGACCGTGAGGCATTAATCGATCGCATACCGATTGGTGGAGATCACATAGATCGATTCAACGACGCCCAGTCCAAGACCGTTTGGAAATCGACGTGAAGACCAGTTGAACTTTGACACACAAACTATTTGAAATCCATCGGTCTTCGAGACCGTTTGCATCGCCAAACTGTTTGAACAACATAAATTATTTGATGGCCAACGGTCCCAAGAATGTTTCGAACCATTCAGTCCCAAGACCGTTTGCAGCCATTCGGTCCCAAGACGGTTTGGAGCCATTCGGTCCCAAGACCGTTTGGAGCCATTCAATCCCAAGACTGTTTGGAGCCATTCGGTCCCAAGACCGTTTGGAGACATTCGGTCCCAAGACCGTTTGGAGCCATACGGTCCCAAGACCGTTTGGAGCCATTCGGTCCCAAGATCGTTTGGTCATTCGATCGATCTGCAAGACCGTTTGAAGGCGGATTTCCAATATTGTTTGCCCCAAGACCATTTGGATCAGGTTCATGCAGAAAACATGCAGACCTCGTCCGAGCCTATAAATAGGACCGCAAGGGTCCTTAATTGGTGTCAGTTCTGGAATGTCGATAGGCTGCCTGTACACAGGTCTGATCCAGATCCATCTCCATCCATACCAGTTTCACTCCACCTACTACCTGTGTTGAAATCAAGGAGACTGAGAAGAGAAGGAAGACGGGGCCAGAGAGATTGTTTGATCTATCTTGGCATCTCTCGTTTCACGTCTAGATCTACTCTAACACGACATAGAAGATCGCATAATCTTCACCGAGCTGCGACTACCTTCTGCACTGTGCTCATGGCAGATTTCTCTCTCTTTCTTATTCTTCTTGTTTCTCGCATCATTAGCAAGTAGTCCACTTTCGTTGGGGTGCGGGGACTAGCCCCTCTGCCCATGCAAGCATGTTCTTTTGTTAAGCATTCCATGGCAATGTGTATAGCTTTCCATTTCATTGTTAATAGGTATGTTTGTATTTGATTATCTACTTGCTTTAATCTTATTCTTCCCTTTATTGTGAAATCTTCTATATGTGGGATAGAATGGTGGTTTACAAGTTTGACTCCTTGACGATAACTTCTGATAGGATTCCTTGAGGTCGTAAGTGTATGATCTGTGAGGGGATGAGACATCTAGCCTACGGTGATGCTTCTGTGGTCTAAACATCCCTCAGGGAGGACCACAACCTTAGTTGGATTTTGTATCGTCTTATTTATCGTCGATGTTAGTTTGTAGATCTATCACCTTCTTGCTTATTAGTTAATGGAGTTGACTCCCAAACTAGAAATAGAATGGTATTTCTTCGAGGTTATAAGTGTATGATCTGTGAGGGGACGAGCCATCAAGCCTTCAGTGACACTTCTGTGTGCCTAACACCTGTATAGGGGTCCCACAACCTTCGTTGGATTTATGTATCTTAAGAGACATAAGTAAGTGAGCCATATGGTAACGTGACATCTGATGCCTAAGGTGATGCTTACGCGAACCTAACGCCCATATGGGGGGTTTTGCAGTAGCTATATTTGGATTGTTATATCTTGCCTGAAATGTTTGTGATTGAATATGTTTTGCATGTGTAGTGGTGGTGAAACCCGATACCATCACAACGAATCCATATCATTGATCTAAATCCAACTTTAATTCAGCTTTTACTTTCTTGCAATTAGTTTAATTAACCTAAAATCAACCAATCATTCTAAATATTAGTCTTAACTCCAACTATATTAGACTGACAAGGATTCTTAAAAATCTTTTCCTTTGGGTCCGATCCTTTACTATATTGTGATAAGACTTGTCTACTTGTGGGTGGTATTATTGTACTTTAGTTTTGGTAAAAGCTCAAGGATTTCAACCCTGAGTGAGTTTGTTAGTGCGATATAAATCCCACGTCAATGGTCCTATTTGACTGACCATCAATCTGTGGGTGAAAAGTTGTACTGACCTCAACTTTGTGCCCAAAGCATGATGCAGCTGATTCCAAAACCTAAATGTGAACTTATGATCTCTGTCTGATATTATTGAAACTGGGATACCATGCAGCCCAACTATCTTATCCACGCATATGTTAACCAACTTCGGGACATCAAAGTTTGACTTAACATGAAGAAAGTGAGCAGACTTAGTTAGTCTATCCACAATCACCCATACCAAGTCACAACCTCTAGGTGTCCTGGGAAACCCTACCACAAAATCCATTGTGATATGTTCCCATTTCCACTCTGGTATAGGAAGAGACTACAAAGTACCTACAGGTTTCTAATGCTCAGCCTTAACCTACTGGAACACATTGCATCTAGCAACGTACTCAGCTACATCCTTTTTCATGCCTAACCACCTGTACAACTCCTTGAGATTCCTATACATCTTAGTGTTGACTGGATGCATAGAGTACATCGATGCATGCACTTCTTCAAGAATACGTTCTTTCAAGTCACTGTTTCCAGGTACACACAACTTGTCATGTTGATACAACAAACCATCATCTGAAAACCTAAACTCTGATCTTTTTCCCTCTATCATATCCTGCATGATCTTCTGTAACTGATTGTCACTTTGTTGAAGTTCCTTGATCTGATCATAAAAAGTACGTTTGATTTGCATCTGTGCAATCAAACCACTATGTTCTATCACCCCTAAGTCTAAGTTCAAATTCCGCATCTCTACTAGCAGGTCTCTCTTGAAACATGCCATAGAGAATACATCAGTTGTTGAACTTGACTTCTTGATGAGGGCATCTACTACCACATTTTCCTTACCAGGATGATAATCTATCATCACATAATAATCCTTGATCAATTATAACCATCTTTGTTGTCTAAGATTCAGATCCTTCTGGGTGAAAATATATTTCAAACTCTTATGATTTGTAAACACCTCACATGCCTCACCATAAAGATAGTGATGCCATGTCTTAAGAGCATGAACTACATCAGCTAACTCCAAATCATGTTTCGGGTAATTCTCCTCATTCTTCTTAAGTTGTCTAGATGCATAAGCTACTAGTTTTCCTTCCTGCATTAACACACAGCCTAAACCTCTCCTTGAAGCATCACAAAACACTATGTAGCCTTTACCTGTCTCGGGCAGGATCAACACTGGTGTTGTAGTCAACCTCTTCTTCAAGATCTAAAAACTCTTCTCATAGTTGTCTGACCAGACAAACGGTGCACCCTTTCATGTTATGTGTGTCAGAGGTGACGCTATAACACTGAAGTTCTGGATAAACCTCCTGTAGTAACCTTCCAATCCTAAGAAGATTTTGATCTCAGTAGGAGTCTTAGGCTACTCCCACTATAGAACATATTCGACTTTCTTAGGGTCAACACTCACTCCATCTCCTGAGATGACATGTCCAAGAAAAGACACCTCATCTAACTAGAACTCGCACTTACTGAACTTAGCATATAACTGGTGTTGTCTGAACAACTATAATGTTGTCACTACTACATAACTTGCTAAAGCCAAAGGTCAAATCCTTGACCAATACATGTGAATCCCTGACCAATAGGTGGTGGTCAGGATCAATCCCTGACCAAACGTACCCTCGACAAAAGCTTGGTGACCAATATTGGTTGGCTAGGTCCTATCCCTGACCAATAGTAAGAAAGTCCTTGACCAATTAACTAAAAAATTTATATTTCTACCAAAGATGTTGTATATGCTAATCCCTCTTAAAATAGACAACATTTCCTTTTAAATACTCATATTTGAATCATATAATTTTAAAAAATGTGCTCATTTGGAAGCTACTTTTCATTACAAAAAATGAACTTGTAACATGATATCATTTCATTCAATTTTCAATTATGGTATCTACAAACAAAATACATGATTGGGACATCACATTTTCTCAAACATTTGAGCCATTTCCTCTAAACTGACTTTCACATAGAATTCATATACATCATTTTCATATCATATTGTTACGTATTCTTTATACTAAAAACAATCATTTAGCCATCATTCGACCATATTCACTGCATTTGTTTTTTCTAACTTTACTTCCATGACTTCTGTCCGTGGAGCAATTTCTTTGATTTTCATTTGTACTTCTAACTTTTAGAGTTTCGTAAATAACCTGCATTATAAAAAATTTAATTAAAATCTTATAATTTAAGGTTACAAAACTCAATATAATGTTGAAACTTGTCATTTAATGTTGACACCACTTAAAAAATGCCACATGATATATTTGTAAGTGTATCTGTCTCAAGTACTTTTTGTTTGCTCCAAACAAAATCTGAAGTAGAGTTGCGATGATTCACAATAGAAAATTTCTATATGCACTACAATAACACAATTCGATCACCTACTAAGTACGCATACACATAGATAGGAGAGACAATTATTAAATGAATGAGTAGGAAAGGAGGTAGATTGAAAGAAGTGACGGCTGGAAACAATAGAACGTTTAATGGAAAAAGGATTAGTGGGAGGAAATCACTGATGATGTATATATCTGAGTGGTAACATAAAGAAATAATACAACAAAAACAATACATCTGTTTGGTCAAAATGAATAGAAATTTACATAAATAAAATATTGATGCCAAAATCTAATTAGGAAAAAGTATCTAGATGGAAGACGATGACCCTTTTGTTCTTGTCGGCTACGAAGATCATATCATTTTTCCCAAATAACAAGTTGCATAGTATGGTTAAAACCAAGCACATAAAGTTAATGTTGAATCTTAGCACTGAGTTTACCAAAAATTTGAATCCAAATACGAAGCTACTCATGATCTTTTCACCTAATGTCTGCCCACCTCCTTATTCAGAAGCTGTATTTTCTCACCGTACATGATGTGACTCCAAATCAGAGTTATAGTATCTTGTCAAGCTACCGAGTCTTATTCATCCAATAACCACACAGATAAGAGAACTTACAGTAGCAATCTTTGGCTTGATGGACGACGACGTCCATGAGTATGGGCAAGAACTAGGGCTAGTGGATACCAGAGCGGTGAGTATCTTGGGATGGTTATGCAGAAATGAAAAGACGCAGAACAAAAGGTAGAATCGATGGCTAGGGTATTGAGGGTTGTGTGGAAACAAAAGGTCAGATGTCTTCGCTGCGTGAGGCAAAGTCGGTGGCTGGGTAGTAAAGGAATGTATTGGAAAAGGAAACAGACTCTTGGTCAGGGACCAAAAATAATATAAGTTATGGATAGGTCCTTAGGAGATGGCCTAATTCGGCTAGGGCCTTTTTCCCTGACCAAGTAGTCTTGACCAATACCAGATTTTGTTGTAGTGTATCCTCAGATGCTGATCATGCTGCTCATCATCTCTAGAGTAGATCAAAATGTCATCTATGAATACCACTATGAACTAATCCAAGAGTGGTTTGAAAATTCGGTTCATCATATCCATGAAAGCTACTTGGGCATTAGTCAATACCATTTTTCTTTTATAATCTATATTACTCTATCATGCTTGAAACCCTTCCTTATACCCATAATCCTCTTACCATATACTACTCTTCCATCTGTCATCTTTAACTTCTATTTTTTTTCAATGATCATTTTGCTTATTCATGTTTATGATCACGTATACCATGTTGCATATATTTTTAATTATCCTCCTACTAATGTGAAGTTGAAATTCTATATCAATATTCTCTCTACTAGTTTCATATCATGCTTAATACATTACATATTCATTATTTTAAATCCAACGGCTCATGCATGGGTCAAACTTAGTTTCTTTTTTAATCAAGTTCTTCATCCTTAAATATAGTTTTCCTTTGTATGTCTCATTCATTGTCTAAACTACACTTTTGTTCTTATTTTAGGAACTAGTTTGTTAGTCTATAGAGACTTAGAATCCAAAGGTAGTATGTATGAATGTATTAAATTTCATAATAAAGGTATACATTCCATGCTCTCAATTATGTCATGTAATCCTCATTCCTTAATTAAGCTCATCATTTCTAACATTACTCTTTGATTCAACTAAGTTTCTAGTCATGTTATTATGATTTACATGTTTATCTAATTCTTTTTACTGTAACTCTTCTAAAGACTCTTCATTTCTATGTACTTATTGTATACTTAACTCTTTTCTTCTATTTTTCCCTTTCCTTTTGAGTACATAAAAGTATTTTACTCTATTATATGATACATTCCTCCTGATTTATGCTTACTATCTTAGCCCTTACATACTTTTCTCATATCCTTTCCATATATCATATTTAGAGTTCATATAATACCAATCATTAAACTTAATCTAAATCTTACTTTGTGTTCCTTTATTTCCAATTAAGGATTGCTCATATGAGGCCCCAATCATTGAATCTCAGATATCAGTTTCAACTGATTCTTAGCTGTTTTAATCTCACCCTT
Source organism: Alisma plantago-aquatica (assembly GCA_963693085.1). Lineage (NCBI taxonomy): Eukaryota > Viridiplantae > Streptophyta > Magnoliopsida > Alismatales > Alismataceae > Alisma > Alisma plantago-aquatica. The sequence goes on along the minus strand of OY856409.1, from coordinate 1,911,063,037 downwards.
ATATTTCAACATCTTAGTGTATGTACATTCTCACTATGATGTGAGTCTAAATTATCTAGAGTCTACTTTTATTGTGTTTTCAATAAGAGTCATTAGATCCTAGTAACGCACCCTGCCAACCAGACCAGACCAAACCTACAGTCCTAAAACCAAGAGCTACTCAGGATTAACTATCTCCTATTAATCTCAAACATGTGGAAAGAATATCTACTTAGGGAAAACTCATTTAAACATAACTTTTGGTCTACTTGATACAAAGAATATAAATAATAAATGAATCACTTCATGATACACAACAATATAAAAGAACCATATATATTCTACAAACTAATAATCTAAATTCATACATATAAGAACACTTCTAGTGATCTCCAATACAATAAGAAATATAAAGTAAGAGTTGTATCACGTCCTATGTTTAATCTCTTACTCCTTCATTACTTTCCGGTCTCCTAACCGTAATATTTCTAGGGTTTCTCTCTAGCCCATCCTTCCTCTGCATACCTGGCTTGGGCATTTAGAGAAGAATAGATAGAGTAGATTGATACTAGTCAATCTAAGTATTCAGATACCTGGCCAGGGTATCTAAATACACAAACCTCCCATAGCTATAGACACATCACTTCCTATCTGCCACACTTATTACTCTAACTTTCTATCCTAATGGTCCCTGACAGCTCAGCCTAAGCTCTCAGCTTGGTCCTCATGACCACGTCCTCATCCTGTCATCTGCAATAGTATAATAGAACACTTCCTGTTAGCAAATTGCAGTTAGAAGGAAAACAACCTAATCCTATTGGTCTTTTATCGTCCCCTCACCTTGACTTAGAGTGTCTACGTACTCAACCTCTGCTCTGATACCAAATTAGTTGTGATGCCCCGATCCCCGTGCCATCTCTAATGACCCTAGAGTCCTTGGAGTCACCCTCGGTTAACGACCCTTATCTTTTTCTTTTGTTAATCACTTAAAATTATCTTAAAGGAATTTTTTTTAACTTAGAATAAACTGAAACCTTACTAATTGTGGAAGCAACTACTATTTACATTACCGGATAGATAAAGCAGATTTACATGTCATATTACATTTTTCATGCGGAATATAAAGCACAACAGATAACTGAAATCTAAACTACATATTACATTCATTCTCTCACTACCACACCACATGCCCAAGGACTAAGGGGAAAGGACTAAGAGACCTCTATCTAACTACGAACTACCTTCTAAGAACTTGGGTGATACGATCCTTTAGCTTCCTCATGCTGACGTTGACCTGAAAAGTTTTTCAGTAGGTTGGTGAGATATTGGCTCAGTGAATAGAATTCCACTGAACCATCACATATAACTCATTTTATTATTTATTAATTGGAATAAAATACAAGATAATACTATACTGAGTAGATCTAATCAATATAATTTAAACAACAGGAGATGTCAACATTTCATTAAGATAACAACTACTACAAAGTTGTAGATATGATTTAATAATAGAGAATACTAAAATTTCATTTAAAGGAAAACGACTGTGAAACTAACTCAGATCTTTCTTAACTCTTTAACTTATAAGAAACTCTGTGAATTTTTATGAACATATTTTACCTTATGCCCTGATCATATGTAGTGTACTCTACGTATGAAGACTCGTAGAGAACTATGATCCCACCATACAAGACTTATACGACACCCCGAGATAGCTAAGTCTGACTACTCTCCTGGTCTGCAACAGGGAAACTGGCTCTCTAGCCTCAACACTCCTATTGTATTGTAAACTGGACTCCTCCTCTAACCTAAGCACACAGGCGGAGAGTCAAGCCACCTTTTGTCTTTTCTGTACTCTCATGCCACCAAGACTTCTGGTTGATGTTGGACACGCTTTTCTGTACTCTAGTATCACCACGACTTCTGGTTGATGTTGGACACTGCAAACTATAATTTAAGGAGACTTCCACTAGGGCTTCATCCCCCGTACCACCTGTTTGGTTTGTTCTGACCCCCGTATACTAGACGCACCGCCAGGGTAGGTCGTTTCATCCCTAAGTCACAAACCTCTCATAGGGATTCTACGGTGTCAGGGCCCTTAAATCTATTATTTCACTAATCTTGGAAGACTCTTATTAGATTGTACATTTCTCTTACTTATACTTGACTTTGGTATCTCTATGGTACCATGTCTATTTACTTGAACTTTACAACACAACATGAATATCATTCTAAATTTGACAGAGCAGTTTATTCAAACCAGTGAAAAATACTAAATAATCCACATACTATATTTGTAGGCAGATTAAAATTCTTAAATAAATAGAATACATGTCAACTTGGCACATATACACTGGAATCATGCAATTGAGGTTCTTAATACTCTGATAACAGTTAATTACTTGTCATATGAGTAATCATCAGTAGAACCTGTAACTTATCTATAATTCCTCAAAAAATGTGCACATCAGCACAAATCATGAGTTGTGCCTCTCATAACATAATTAAGGGTTAATTACTTGTCATGGCAAGATTTAATATTAATTATTGGAAATTTCTAATAATAACCTTGAGAAATATGCCTATTCGTGTTAAGACTGAACCACACACATTAAATCTAATAGGGAGTGTGCAACTAGGTTTCCATTGATATTTTCATGTGATCGTCATTTTTTTGAAATCAAACATCTATTAACTTACTAAAAAATGTACAACCTGGGTTTATACCCAAACTGTACGGTTATTGGTCATGTGTTACTATTTTCAACATTTAACTAAGAAATTTAGATTTTGATCAGTCGTGTAATTTCACTAATCTAAATCACACTCATTAATCAACTAACTAGTGTCGTGTAAGCATAACTAAGAAATTCATGCAATCTAGAAATTAAGTAATGCTGACACTGCCCGTCACTTGGGTAAACACTGACATCCAAGAATAACACCGATTTCAACTAAAACGTTCAATTATTTGAGTTACACTTGCATTTGGGAAAGAGATTCTACTCACTATGGGTCGAGGTGACCGAAAATCGACTTGAAATACATCGAGAGTCTAGTTTCCAGGCATCAGCAGGTCTTCTTCTACCTTGGAATTGCTCTGGATTTGAACGTGGCACACACAACAACTTCTTGGTTTGGGCTTCGTTCGTTGTTGGAGTTGTGGGTTCCTACTTAGACCTCAAGGTCGAAGTCGAGGCGGCATTTTTGTGATGTTGGTTGTGCCCAAAGGCTCTGGTTCGGACCTGTTGCAAGCAGTAGGTGCTTTCTCATGCATAGGTAGAGGAAACAAGCTAAAAACACAACTAGGTGTTGTCTGTGGTTGTGTATTTGGGTGTGGACCACAAGGAATAAGCCAAGGGCATCACTTTTGTGTTACTCCTCATGCTCAAATGGTCCCTGGATGTTGCTTCGTGTAGTTGTGGCTGCTGTAAGGTAGGGCGCCGCCCCTAGCAAGTTGGGGCATAGGTGTGCGCAACAAGGGTGGGAAGCCGTAGATTCTAGTTTAGATATTAAGGACGAAGTCGGGGCGGCTGTTTGGTGGTCCTTTATTGTGCCAATATGGGCCCTGGCCATCGTTGCAACTGTCGTGCTGATGCTACTTTCTGGGGTGCCACCCTAGAAGGTTAGGGCTATGGTGGGCGCCGCTAGGGTGATGTAGAGGAGGAAGACAGGTAAAAGAAGGAGAGAGGAAAGGTGGCGCCAAGGCAACACAACACTAGGAGCCCTAATCATTCACGCCCCTCCTCTGTTGGTCGGGCAGCAGGGCACCGCTTAGGCGGTTTTGGGCATCACTCTGTTGGGGAAGAAAGGGGATAAGGGGAAAAAGAAAAAAAGGGGAAGGGGTTAATACGGCTGATAATTGGGTAAATTGCATATTCAACCCAAGAAACTAGAGATCATCATAACCTTTGCTTCATAGGTCCAAATCGAATGATTTCTTTTGCAAAGTTTCAAGCGTGAAATGCTTTACAACCGCAAGGTGAGAACCAAGCTAATTAGACTATAACACTACATGTAAGCACTAATTGCATCACTAAGTACTTAAATTAATCAACTTAATGATGCACTACGTGGTGTGCTTACTAGTTAAACTCAGAGTGGGTTAGAATAGACCTACTGTAAGTCAAGGTTGCTATGATGGCAGGATGGACTGCGAATGAAGAAGGTCACAATGTCAGGAGGATAGGGTGCAATGTGGTCTATTGTAGGTCCTAGCGGGAGGAGGTCACGAGGCAGCAAGAGTAGGGGGTGATAGAGGAAGAAGACGAAGGTGTGATCAGGTGTAGAGGATCCACGAGGAGGTAGTGTCGTAGGGTGCAGGTGCAAATGATCAATTGGTGAACACGACGAGGTCATTGGCGGTGGTTGGTCGGAGAGGAAGGTTGTTGTTGCTCCTTGCGGTCTTGGGATCGTGAGGGCTCTCATGGTCTTGAGACCATGCAGGCTCATGCGGTCTTGAGACCGTAAGAAAGAGGACCGAGTGAGGGTGCAATACCACTAGGCCAGATGAAGGAGTGGCGTCTATCCATGATTTGATGGTGTGGAAGGCTCATGATCTTGAGACTGTGGGAGGGTAGAGAGCCAAGATCGAGAGGGGAAAATAAGTGGTGAAACCAAATCGTTGAAGGGATCAAGACCGTGAGATCAAGAATGAATGGTCCAATGGAGTCTCAAGACCGAATGAGATGAGGATGCATAGTGAAACTGATAAATGGAAACTGAATGACTAGGATCGAATGGGTGAGACCGCTAGGGTCAAGATCGAGAGGTCAAGACCATTAGGCTAGATCGAATGGGCTGGTTGTGCATAATTTGCATGAAATACAAATAAAGCTAGTTAATAACTTGATAATCTGATCAATCAAGCAAAATTTCACATTATAAGTTTTAAGGAGATGAAATTGAATGTATTTAGTCGAATTGGGTCCAAGGTGGTGACTGAATATCATGATGATTATGGATTCATCAATCAAACCTGTAGAAAATGTATTCCTTCACAAACTTGCACACTACCTGCGCATCATTGGTGTGGGTCAAATTACTTCCACTCACTTAGTCACATAATCAACTATAAGTAATATATATAGATTGGAATTAGATGACACAAATGGGCCCATGAAATCTATACCCCAATGATCAAAAACTTCAACTTCTTGAAACACATTCAAGGGCATATCATGTCTCTTAGAGATATTACTTGCACGTTGACATGCATCACAATGACAAACAAAGTTGTGAGCATCCTTAAACAAAGTAGGCCAATAAAACCCACTCTTTAAGACTTTAGCAGCAGTCCTAGAGCTCGCATGGTGTCCACCTATGGTTAGAGAATGACAATGTGACAAGATGCTCTCTACCTCACATTTGGGTACACATCTTCTTAATAGCCCATCCTTGCATTGCTTAAGAAGAATTGGGTCATCCCAAATGTAAAACTTCAATGAGTGGAAAAATCTTTTTTTCTCTTGATACCGCCAATATGCAAGCAATTCCTTGAAATCTAGGTAATTAACAATATCGGCAACCAAGGATCTTCAATTTTAATAGCAAACAATTTCTCATCCAGGTATTCCTCAATAAAGGGGATGGCTATATCTTTTTCATCTGCCCTTTCCAACCTAGACAAATGATCAACTACTACATTCTTGACCCCTGCCTTGTCTCTAATCTCAATGTCAAATTATTGAAGAAAAAGAATCCACCTAATCAATCTAGGTTTGGTGCCTTTCTTTTGTAACAAGTATTTAATCACAACATGGTCGGTCCAAACTATCACTTAATCCCCAACTAGGTATTGGCGGATTTTTTCAAAAGAAAACACTACTTCCAACAATTATTTTGGTAGTGGTGTAATTTAATTGTGCATCATTCAAAGACTTTGACGCATAATATATGACAGTTGGAGTCTTGTCCCTGTATTGACCCAACACACCTCCTACTACATAATCTAATGTGTCACACATCATCTCAAAGGGTAGGCTCCAGTGAGGATCCTACAAAATAGTTGCAGAGATTAGTTTTTCTTTATGAATTTCAAAGGCTTTTATACATCGCTCATCAAATGAAAACTCGATGTCTTTTTCTAAAAGCTCAAATAAAGGTTTGACAATTTTTGAGAAATACATGATTAAAAGGTGGTAGAATCCACTGTGTCCTAAAGAGCTCCTCACTCCTTTCATCGATGTTGGTGGAGGTAGTGTGGAGATGACTTCAATCTTTACTGGATCCACTTCCATGACCTTCCTGGACACCTTGTGTCCAAGGATGATCCGTTCACTTACCATCATGTAACACTTCTCCCAGTTTAGAAATAGGTGAGTGTGTTCATATCTCTGTAGCACCATGTCAATGTTATATAGACAATCATTGAAAGATTCCCCATACATAGAAAAATCATCCATAAAACCTCTAAGCACCGCTCTACCATGTTAGAAAAAATGGCGAGCATACATTGTTAAAACATAGCAGGGGCATTACAAAGACCAAAATGCATATGTCAGTATGTGAGCGTTCCATAAGGGTAGGTGAAAGTGGATTTCTCCTAATCCTTAGGATCAGTGGAAATTTGGTTATACCTGAAATACCCGTCAAGAAAGAAAAAATGTGAACAACCAACTAATCGTTCCAAGATCTGATCAATAAAGGGTAAAGGGAAATTATTTTGAAGAGTGGCTGCATTAAAACAGTGATAATCTACGCACACTCTCCATATCATCACTAGCCTAGTGAAATCAATTCATTAGCGTCATTAGTAGTGATCGTGATCCCCCCTTTCTTTGGAACTACCTTAGTAGGAATAACCCACATTGAGTCAGAGATCGTGTAGATTATACCTACCGAAAGTAGCTTGACAACTTCCTTCTTCACCACCTCAGTCATAATCAGATTGAGACACCTATGAGGTTGGACGATTGCCTTGGATCCTTCTTTGAGCCAAATCTTGTGTTGACACAAAGTGGACACAAAGTTGGAGAGATCCCTTTAATGTCAGCTATGGACCACTCGAATGCATCTCGGTGGATTTTTAGAATGGTGAGTAACTTTTCTTCCTCCTCACCACTCAAAGAAGATGATATGATCACTAGGAGATTTTCCTCTACATCTAAGAAGACATACTTTAGGTGTGGTGGTAATGGTTTTAGCTCCATGTCTAGTGGCCTCAATAGAAATGGGACCAATGGTGGTGGCGGTGGTCCGAGGACCTCAAAGTTCCTTGTATTATGTTGAATCCATTTTCACCATGATTTCAGTCACCATCTTGGGCCCAATTAGACTCAATACATTAGATTTCATCTCCTAAATCTTACAATATGCAATTTTTCTTAATTGGTTGAATCATCAATCCTATTGACTAAGGTATGTATCAATATCATGCAGGTCATGATGAGGTTGAATCTTCAACTAGGGCCCACCTTCACTCAACCCCAGCTCCTCCTATCAATGCCACTTCCATTACCACCCTTCACCCCCTCTATTGATCTTGAGAACATTTCCTTCACCTTTCATCAATAACCACCATCATCACCTGGGTGTGCTTCATTTTTCACCTCCACCCTTCATCTACATCATCCTTCATCCAAACCACAACCACATACAAACTCATCGTGAACGCACCTTCAACCTCCACCTTTCTCAGCCCTAAAAATTTCATCACAACCTGCCGCTTAACGGTCTCCACCATCCTTATAGTTTTGCAACCATCAACCCTCAAAACGGTCTCAAGACCGAATGGAGCTCTCCACAATCTCAAGACCAAATGGAGCTCTCCACAGTCTCAAGACCGAGTGGTGGTGCCACCCTCTTCAAACCGAATGGAGCTCTCCATGGTCTCAAGAATGAATGGAAGTCCCACCCTCATCCATCATCGACCTGATCACCATCACCTTCCCGCACACGCAACCCTAATCCTCCATGTATACAACATCTCACTCTCTCTCACCAATAGTGATCTCCATTCATGACCTACTCATCACCACCATCCGATCCTTGTGGTTTGATGGGTTTTGACCCCACCTCACGGTATCAAGACTGTGAGGAGTGCCCTCACGACCTCATGACCGTGAGGATATCCCTCCCAATCGTCCAAGATCATGAGGAGTGCCCTCAGGGTTCCAGACCGTGAAAACCATCACCTGCATTATCGCTCCTCCTTCGTCTTCACCAACAGACCCCAAAACACATGCAACCCTAATCCACCATGGTGCCCCCATCCTCTGTCATCTTCTTCTCCACCCAAGCGATCTCCAAACCTCTAGTACCCTAGCAGTCCTTACACAAGGAGCGGGCTTGCTACCCTCACGACATCACCCTCGTGTAATATCCTCACATACTACCTTGCCAAACCACGATTATCTCTCTTCATCACCACCTCTAGTAGGTTTGTAGCTAAGCATAGGAGACCTCTTCTTCTTCCTACTTCCTTCCTCCACTCTCCTGCAATCCACTTCCAACCCCCTATTCACAACGACAATCATAACCTACAATGTCGTGTTTCCTCCTCCTCTCCAACCCATGGTCATCACTTTCTGCTTTCTCCTCCTTGCCATCGACCCGTCCATCTGCAAGGGTCCGCCTGCTCCATAACGATCGCTTCCTCACGGTCTCAAGAACGTGAGCATTCTAGCAGTTTCAAGACCACATGGAAGAAGCCACTGTCTGCCCAAGATCGCTAGGTCAGAAATTGTGAGGCTCGCATTTGGTCTTGCAGACCGTGAGGCGAGAATGACCGAGATGAGAAAGCGATAGAATTGGAAGACAAAAGAAGAACAGAATCACACAAGACCATGAGGAGTAGCATTTCGGTCTTGAAATCGAGAGGCCAGCAAAACTGCGAGACCAAGGATGGAAACTGAAGTTCCAAACCATGAGAATGTGAACGAGGATTGTGATGACCCTCACAGTCTCAAAACCGTGAGGAAGTCTCTCAGTTTCCAAACCATTAAAGCAGACCATTTCCAAACTATAAGGGGTTATCAAGTTTCCCAAACTGTGAAGAACCAGACCAGTCCTCCCAAACCATGTAAAGGACTCACACCAAAAATGTGAAGACCAATGTCCAAATCAAGTGAGACTTTCCCCAAGCCTATAAATTGGACAAAAAGGGTCCTCACAAAGGCATCAAATCTGAGATGCTTCCAGGCTGCCTGAACATAGTCCCAACCCATGGAAAGGGATCTCGATCCATCACTCTTCTCTACGATCCATTTACATGCATCCACACTACATACACATCCAAAGATTGCTCCTCCTACTGTGAGAAAGAATGAGGAGAAGAGAAGGAATGTGGAGAGAGAAGGTCTACCTCATCTGTCGTGGTGTTCCTCTCTCCTCATCCAGATCTGCTCTGATGTGGCGTAGAAGATTGTATCTTCACCAAGTTGTGACCATCTTCTGCATCATGCTCATGGTGGAATCTTCCCTCTCTCTTCTTCTTTTTATTCCTTGCATCATGAGCGAGTGGTTCCATTTTGCCGGGGTGCAGGTACTAGCCCTGCTACCCAATCATATATGTCTTTTCATTAAAGAATCCATGGCATGTATATAACTTTTCATTTCATTGTTAATCGTCGATGTGTGCTTGTGGATTAATCACCTGCTTGTAATTATCTTGTTTATTCATATGTTGCGAGCACTTCTATATGTAGGATTTGAATGTCAATTAGTGTGGTTGACTCCCTGATGAGAAATCAGATGGGATTCCCTGAGGTTGTAAGTGTGTGATCCATGAGGGGACGAGTCATCTAGCCCACAATGATGCTTATGTGTGCCTAAACATCCTAACGGAGGGCCACAACTTTAGTTGGATATCTTTATCTTTAGAGTCGTAAGTACATGATCCAGATGGTGACAAGAAATATGATACCTAAGGTGATGCTTATGTGAACCTAAACATTGTTGGTATGTATGCCCATAGAGAAAGTCATGTGATGATTGTAATGGGATACTTTGTAGATGATTTGAATAATAATAAAGACAATTTCTGATCTATATGTTTTAAATATTTCTGAGATGATAGTGTAACATAATAGATGTCTAAAAGATTGTTTTACTCAATGGGGTATGTTTTTAGGTTAAGGACCTAAATGATGAGATCATATAGATGTTAAGAGTATACATTCTTGTTTAGTCCCTAGTCGGTTGTTATTATCAAAATAACCATAGACATCAATAACACTAAAGACTAGATTGGGTGTGGGTTGATGATAGAATCTCATTAGTCATGATATAGTGATATCAAACCAAGCACATAGGCACTTGTTAGAGAACAAGTGTACCAGACAAACCCATCGTGAGAGTGACACATGGAACCATGATTTGGTAGTCACATTAAGCTCTCACATTGATTGTGGTGAGTGTGATTCTTCGACCTGAAATCACTACACTCAACAAATGTCATTGGGTACACTTTGACATCATCAAACACAGTCCTGAAACATGGGTTGTTATAAAGGTGATGATTGGGTGACTTTGACACATGGGGCTTTTGAGGGGTGAGTGATAGCTATGGGATTTGTCCCTCCTAAGGGAGCTTGATGTCCATGGCCACTTGATGAGTAGGATTGAGAAAGGCATGTGCATGCATGTGTGAATAAATATGTGATATTGATGTCACACACATCTCACCCAGTCTGCTCTGAGATCAAGAAAATGGATGAACGTTGAAAGAATGATTGTACCATGCCTTGAGTTCATTCAGGACATTAGTGACAAAGGAATTATACATTCACTATAAAACCATTCACGGATTGTAGGATTGAAAGTTGTTCTCTAACTTTCTATTTCACTTGGGTAGCACTGATTGTACGACTAGGCACTGCTCTTTGCTTTTGAAGTCATAACTATTATGGACTTTCACTGCCAACGTGAAATGGGCCTACAGGGTCACACACATAGGATTTATCCTAGAAGAGGAGTTTATCCACAAATCATGTTTACATTGATTACTAAAGGAGTTTAGCAGTTCAATTAAACACTCAATTGATTGATAAGTCAAAATCATATTATTCAAGGTGTTGGACCAATTGATTAGAGTATCAGATTGATTGAAACAGCAATTGACTGATTTTGCATAGTCTGCACTCCCAACTGATTAGCTCATGTGATGAACCGATTGGCTCAGGTTGGTGAACCGATCAACTCAAGTGGTGAGTCGATCAACTCATGTATCAATGAATCGATTGGCTCAATTGTTGAACCGGTCGATTTGTGTGACCAATCGAGATCGTTTGGAAAGTCATAAGACTATTTTGCAAAATGTATTTGTTTCAAATTTGATTTGGACAAGGACTAATATTTGATTAGTCGGAAACGAACATGAAAGTCAATTTGAGTTGGATCAGGACCACAAACCGATCGGCTCAGAGTACCAGATGATCAGGTCAGGTCCTAAACCATCGGCTCAGGGCCTGAAATAATCATTTTAGGGTGTGAACCGATCAGTTCAACTGGTGCAGTTTGCCAGATTTTGTGGAAAATCTCGAACCCTTCTACTCCTGCTTTAATCCCGCATTTCCCGGGGTAGAGAACCATGTCCCATGACCCTCCTATATATATAGGGGTATTGGGGGGCTTCTCAAAGTACAACTTAGAACACCAGTTGATCTTTAAAGTTGTCGTTCTCTCTGGTTGTGGTAACCAGGAGAGCCCAAGCAAGTGCTACCCGATAAAGGAGGCACAATAAGGGAAAGACAATTGTAGAAAAGCAATTCATGGCAGGAGAGTGTGTCGGTGACTAGTATGCTGATAGGAGGGTGCGACTCCTTCCGATTCCTAGTGGGACAAGGAGATCGGAGTTCCAGGAAGTCCATGTGGATGATTGTAGAGGTAGGAGACTTCTGCCGCTCGGAGGACAGTTGTCAATCCCGATAGTCCTGGTGAGACCAGGAGCTGCATAGACACCGTCCAAGATCGGAGGTGAAAACAGTACAAGCCGCGAGGTAACGTCGCCGAGCAAGCCTCGGGACAAGGTATGGCTCTACAAACCATCGTTCCTACTGTATAGACGTTGATTTGATTCCTTTATTCCAGGTTTGGGAGAAGAAAATTTTTATTTCTGCTGCCTTCTCTATCTCCCCTAAATCCCAATAGTGGTATCACAGCCACGTCAACTTCTCTATGCTTTTGGATTATCGATATGATCTATTTTGATTTGTCTCCTTTATTTATTGTATATGATGCGAATAAAATTGGCTTTATGCATCTCCAATCCTAAATCCACAAATCCCAATATACATATATGATATGTAATATAAATGCACTCAATGCACGTCACCCTTAAATGAGTTTTGTGGTGGATGTATAGCATGTTTATTGCCAATAAACCCTATGTATGTGTGCTTGGTTGGATGTCGTTACTTGCATATCAGTCTGTGCATCGATTCCCTATCTCCTATTCCTGATGTAACTCGAGATAACTTGAGATTTCTTTCCTACCTTTACTCCCCCCAAATGTAACTCAGGGTTTCCTTTTACAAATGTAAAATAGGATAGATTTTTATTTACTATTATGTCAAAGAATAGCAAACTTTTGATGACCGGTTCGAGGAGTGAGATGAGCGGGTGGCGACCTGAGGAGATGCATGACAACTAGTGAACCGATCGGCTAGAGGCGCCAATCGATCGGCTGGTGGCACCCAACCGACCAGCCTGATGACGAGTCGATAAATCATGGAGATGAGTTGATCAAACCCAGAACGATAAAGCACAAAGTTCATCTTGTACATGTTGCTTATGATGTGAACCTAGATGACCGTAATTCCTCTTGGATTGAGGAATCACATTAGAATGGCCATAATCTTTTCTTTTATCATTTCACATGTCTTTTGTGGGATATAGCATGTATATGATACTTAGTATGTATTGTGGTGATTGGATATGTATATGTACCTATAAAAACCAAATTCCTCATCTAAATATTAAGTCTTTCATGTCTTCCATTAGTGGCACACATGAAAAACTTGTTCGACCAAGCATAGGTTACGTCAAAGCATGGTGCACCATCTATCTCGTGGAAGTGTGAAGGGTAAGCATGTAGGTTCTGCCAAAGCAGGGTCCATGTTTACAGTGTTAGCGTTAGTGTTAGACTTAACTGGTGATTCATAGAGTGTCTAAGCCTAGAGGCGTGGAATGTTCATGGCAAGGTGTTGCGCATGTTCATTCATCAAGAGTTGCATTTGATGCAATTGGCATGATGGCCTACCTAAATAGTCAAGTTGTGGGCAATCAGCCAAAGATGACTAATGACTTGATGAAATACGGATTTTGACCCACTAGGAGATTGTATGCTGCAATCGTCTGAATTTATGGTGAGGGATATCAATTTGAATCAAAATAGTGGGAGTGGTAATTAATTAAAGGACTAATTAACTGCAGTCAAATTTTATTCAAATCAAATCAAAATAAGTTTTGACAAATGCAATTTTCTCTTGTAGAATGGCAAAAGAATCATCTTTTAAAATGGACAAATTAATTGAGAACAAATTCCATAACTGGTTAGGGATTGTGAAAAGTGTTCTGCAAAATCCAGATATATCGGTAGCCTTTGAATCCACTCTATGTGTGCTTAAGAAAAAGGATAGTTCATTGATGGAGATCAATGGAACAAAGTCTAAGGACAAAGGTGAGGGAGAGAAGGGTTCTCTCTCCAAACTAATGTCAAAATCTTCTGCGCTCAAAACATGGAGAGGATGGAAGGAACGATGGAAGAAGAAGCGAGAGATAGAGATCTCTACTTTTGGTGTATACGTGATAGAGATTAACTTTACTACTTCTTTGCCATGGGTACTTGTTACCGAATGTGGATCTCACATTTGTTCAAATGTGAAGGATCTTAGGAGAAGTAGGCCTTTGGGGAAAGGTGAGGTTGAACTACGTTTTTCCAATGGGGCAAGAGTTTCCGCCAGTGTTGTAGGAACCTATGAGTTAACCCTACCTAGTGGGCTAATAATAGAGTTGAAGAACTATTATTATGGACCTGCCATAAATAGGAATATCATTTCCGTCTCTTGTTTGGATAAGGATGGTTTTGAATTTCTTATTAAGAATGGAAATTGTTCCATATCAAAAGATGGGATCTTTTATGGCAATGCCCCAATGTCTTATGGTCTATACTTGATAGATCTAGAGACAAGTGTATACAATATAAACACCAAAAGGCAAAAACTCAAAAACTCAAACAAAACATATCTTTGGCATTGTTTTCTAGGTCACATAAATCAGAAGCGCATCTCTAGACTCCATAAAGATGATTATCTAGACTCTTTTGAGTATGAATCAATAGAGACATGTGAATCTTGTTTGTTGGGCAAGATGACCAAGACTCCCTTTTTAGGTAAAGGTGAGAGAGCTAGTGATCTATTAGGACTCATACATACTGATGTATGTGGGCCTTTTAGAACTAATGTCAGAAATGGGTATCAGTACTTCATTACCTTCACTGATGACTTCAGTAGGTATGGCTATGTGTACCTGATGAAACATAAGTCAGAAACCCTTGAAAGGTTCAAGGATTTCATGAATGAAGTACAGAACCAACTTGGTAAAGGTATTAAAGCACTTCGATCCGATTGAGGTGGAGAATACTTAAGCTAGGAGTTTGAGGACCTTCTGTGAGCTCGTGGTATTGTATCACAATGGACTCCTCCAGGAACACCACAACATAACAGTGTGTCTGAAAGAATGAATCACACTTTGCTTGATATGGTGTGATCAATGATGGGTTTTACTGATCTTCTGATTTCCTTCTGGGGTCATGCTCTTGAAACGGCCGTGTTTACACTTAACTGAGTACCATCTAAATCGGTTCAAAAGACACTATATGAGATATGGACTGGGAAGCATCCCAATATGTCTTTTATGAGGATTTAGGGGTGTGACGCATATGTCAAGAAAATGTTTCCTGACAATCTAGGCCCTAGATCTGATAAATGTTATTTTATTGGATATCCTAAGGAGACCAATGGATATTACTTATACCACCCAACTGACAAAAAAGTGTTTGTTTCCAGGGATGATTGTTCCTAGAAAATGAATTTATTTCCAAAGGAAGCATTGGGAGAAAAATAGAGCTTGAAGAGGTTCAAGCCCAACAAGAAAGCATTGAACCAGTAGATGTAAAAGAGGAACATAGAGATTCACAAGGTGTTGTGGAATCTCAGTATCCTCAAGTAATACAAGGACCTCGTAGATCTAGTAGGACATGCCTTGAACCTGAGAGGTTTGGATACCATGAGACTCAGGAAGGTAGTGAGTTGATCATAGATGATGATCCAACTACCTATCTAGAGGCTATGGAGGGACCAGATTCTGAGAAATGGCTTGAGGCCATGAAATTCGAGATGGAATCCATGTACTCCAACAAAGTATGGACTTTGGTGGAACCACCTGAAGGGATAAAACCCATATGGTGCAAGTGGGTCTTCAAGAAGAATACCAACATGGATGACAATGTGCAAAATTATAAAGGTATATTCGTTGCAAAGGGTTTTCGATAAGTTCAAGGTGTTGACTATGATGAAACTTTTTCTTCAGTTGCCATGGTTAAGTCCATCAGGATCATGCTTGCCATTGTGGCTTACTATGACTATGAGATTTGGCAAATGGATGTTAAAATTGCATTCCTTAATGGGAATATAAATGAGGATGTGTACATGAAACAACCTAAAGGCTTTGTAGATCCAAAGAATGCCAATAAAGTTTGTAAGTTGCAAAGTTCAATCTATGGATTCAAACAAGCATCTTGGAGTTGGAATCTTTGATTTGATGAGGAAGTCAAAGTGCTTGTCTTTATTCAAAATGAAGATGAACCCTGTGTGTACAAGATGTTTAGTGGTAGCATGATCACATTCCTCATATTGTATGTGGATGACAAACTATTGTTGGGGAATGATGTCTCAGCCTTAGAGAATGTAAAGTCTTGGCTTGGTAATACTTTCTCAATGAAGGACTTAGGAGAAGCATCCTACATTCTAGGTATTAAGCTCTATAGAGATAGATCTAAAAGGCTTCTCAGACTAAGTCAAAGCACGTCCATTGACAAAGTGTTGAAGCAATTCAGCATGGAGAACTCAAAGACAGGTAACGTCCCCATGCTACATTGAGTCACCATCTCTAGAGCTCAATGTCCCCAATCTTGTGAAGAGAGGGAGCGTATGAATATAATTCCATATGCATCAGCCATTGGATCCATCATGTACTTGACACGAATTTACCATGCGTAGAATGCAAGTTAACATGTCAGAGTAATATAGGCCTTGTGAGGCCCGAGTCGAGCACAGGGACACTGAACTATCGATAGACTACTACTAACTATTCGCAATCAGCTAGATCGGTTAAATAGGTTTTAATATTTGA
Organism: Alisma plantago-aquatica; assembly: GCA_963693085.1. Taxonomy (NCBI): domain Eukaryota; kingdom Viridiplantae; phylum Streptophyta; class Magnoliopsida; order Alismatales; family Alismataceae; genus Alisma; species Alisma plantago-aquatica. The sequence goes on along the minus strand of OY856409.1, from coordinate 1,911,046,705 downwards.
TTAAAAAGAAAATAAAAATAAAAGAAAATGAAACAATCGATTAAATTTTGAGTTTAATCAATTAGATGTGAATCTTTAGGATTGTGGTTTCACCGCGAGTTCTCGTTGTATTTATTTCTATATAGTTAATCAAATTCATCTCTCATTTCGGGTAGTGGCCTGTAGTCAGAATTGTTCACTGTCGTGATACAATTCACTACCTAAATCTGGGTCGGTTCTACTATCGTAGTAACCTATACCCTAAATTAGGTGCATTAGAATCAACCTTTGGGTTTCCACCATTAACCGTACATCACCTTGTTCAAGGAATTTATGAGTTAATGTGAATTTTGTCTCTTTTCAACCATTAATTCTTCTTTCAAAGCAATTAAAGGCATTAGATTATCATTAGGGTGATCAAGCATAATGATATAATGGAGAAAACGAAATCATACCACAGATTGAAGAGACAAAATATGAATTACTATGATAAAAACGTCATACAATGATTACTCGGACTACTCCCGATCCTAAAGATAAAGGGGATTAGCCCCGCATGTTCATCTCAAAGCAAGACATGGTGAAAGAAAGGGAAAACATGAAGAAAACATGGATGAAGTGATGTAAACCCCTAAACAGAGAAGATCCAAGCATTCCTCAACATAGAGTGTGCGATCTACATCCTTCCAGCGGTGGAAAACGATTTTTGCGGCTCTCGGAACGATCGGGGCGTGCTTGCGGGCTTTGTTCTCCTCTCCAACTTTCCTTGGGATGTGTGCAGCAGCTAATGACGTGATAGATAGCTCATGGCCGCCGTCATTAGGTATAATCACCAAATTAGATCGTCGAAATATCACCACCGTTAGATTTGGGCCGATCTGGAACAAAAACTAATCTGACGGCATCGATACCATCGACGCGAGTCAATGGTATCGACTCGTCACAATATCGACAAGCTTTCCTTCTTCTCTATCATTCCACTTGTTGTAGACTCAATACCATCAAAGCGGGACGATGGTATCGACACCCTTAGGCATCTGTTTTATCACCTTTCTGACACTAAAGTTGTAGAACATCGATAGTATCGACTTTTGTGTCGATAGTATCGACAGGGTGATTTTTGGCTCGCTGAAGGTATCTCGATACCATCGACTTCAATGCTGATAGTATCGACTCATCTTGGCTCCTTGCGGTTGTCTCATTGTGACTGTTTCGATACCATCGACACAGGTCGATAGTATCGACAACTGTGTATACTCATTTTTCCTAAAATTGAAAGAAAAAACCAAATCACCTAAGCTAAAACCCATTATAATAATCGTTTATACTCAAAAAGATAAAATATGAGAGATTTGATACAGAATGAGATTATAGTCTACAGTAAGTGAATCATGTGGTATTAACCACCAATATGACCAATAAACACATAAAATGCATGTAAAACAAGTCTATAAATGCGACTCTAAATCCTCGCATCAAACTCCCCTAAGCTTAAACTTTGCTCTTCCTCGAGCAACAAAACTTTAGAATAGAATTGTGATGGTCAACTAAAGAACAAATTATCACAACAGACCTTGTTGTATGATTCTCGCCAGACATTCACATTTCGGCCCTCACTAACCACAGAATGATAATTACCCTCAAGATGACAATGATAATCCATAAGAGATGTCTACCCCAAGATTGATGAACACAATCACATAAGGCAATTAACATAATAATATCCTCTGGTTCAGGATTGGTGCATCTTTGTGATCTTCTATCTACGTTGCTCGTTTCCTAACTACCATGTAAATGGAAGCAGCTCTCCTGATATTAATGAGTGAGAAGAAAATCATGGTGGCCGACCAATTTGAGCAACAGGTGGACGGAATAGGTGGTTGTGGAAGAAATGGAAGCACAATACAGTTTTAACATGTACAAATAACAAGAATGACCTAAATGTTGCATATGCAAATGAAAATGCCCTAATGCCTACATTGTGGGTGGAATGATGCATGTTCCTACTATCCCATCTCATGCAAGATAGAAGGTCTACACACTACATAATGTGCTTATTCTTCCTATTATACGGGTGATACAAGCTCTTTTCTCCCTCTAAAATCAGCCTTCTTTTTTTTCCTGTTCTTTTTTTTTCTTTTTTTTTCAAGCCCTTCTTTCTCTCAAATTGGCTACTACAAAATGTACAATATTTTCCAGAATGTTTTTCTTTCTTTTTCGGGCTTATTTTCACTTAACTGTTATCCTTGAGGCATTACAACTTAATTTTAGAGAGTATAGAATGAGTCACCTGCTTCTCTTATTTTTCAAAAGAAATAAAGCACAACTTGTCCTATATGCTCAAAAATATGTTAAAATGCAACTATATGAGATAAGTTATGCAACTGTGATGACATGCACTCAAGAATGTGTGCATGCATGATTCATCTACAATTTTTTTTTTCATTTTCCATTTCTTTATGAAAAATCGAACTAAAATGCAAACCTACCTAAATTCTATGCAATCAAAAGATGAGAATTGTAATGTGCTCCCAATTCTTATGGTGGAGTATGAAAACAATGGGGTGGATAGATCACAAGATTAATTGCCCGAACCATTGGAAAATATTATATGTCCCTCCTTGCTGACCTGTGTAACAATTAAGAGGTTTCTCTCTCTTATTTTAGATTAAGGTCTCATTACCATTTGGTCAATTTAGGCTCAAACAACCAATTTTGTCCACTTTTCGTGAATCATAGGCATGTACAGTTGTGGTCTTCTGTTTTAAAGTTGACAAACCCAATTATTTTCATATGTCATGTGCTCAAGTTTGAACAAAACAAGCTTGCAAATTCACTAGAATTTTTTCTAATTGACCCCTGATTCCCATGTGACAAACACAGAGATGACACATTACATTAGACATCCACAGATGCACTAGATAGAGTGTGGATCCTAAAAACTAAGAAAATAGCAAGAACAAAAGAAAAGCCAATAAATGATAAAAACTAAGAAAAATAAAAGATAGACAATGATATAAGTTGTTCCAACTCCCCCCCTAATCTTGAATTTGACTATGGCCTCATAGTCAAAAACAACCTTAAAAGGTGGAATAGTGATATCGATCATTGGTCAGGTGGTGGCGGGTACTGCACAGCGGTAGGGTCCCATGATGGATACTGCCCCTAAAAATTCGGATCATACGGCGGCATGGGCGGAGGTTGAGGATATCCCCCGAAATAGTTCTGGCTCCAGTATTTGTTGTAAAAAGGTTGTTGCATCTCCATCCTATGCAACCTGTCATGAATATTCTCTTGGTTGGTAAGGAGGAGGTGCTCATTCTCGTAGATGGCCTGCTAATTCAAGAAGAGACGGTTTGTGGTATCCTAAATACCGGAGAAAGAAGCAGTATGCTGTTGCTGGGTCTGCTGAATCTCCTACAGCATTGAGTACATCCCTTGCATCAAATAATCATCCTCTCCCTATTGAGAGGGTTGAGGTGGAAGAGGCTGTAAAGAATATGATGCACCCAGGTGGAAGTGGGGACACTTCCGCGGTGCCACTCGTGCCCAAAGAGGAGTGAAAGCCTCCTCTTCCTCCTCATGCTCATCGCCGTCATCATTGTTGTCATCAGTACCACCGTCTTTGTCGGAGTCGTTGATGGAGATGATGGGCCACCTGATGTGCTAAGCTCCCTCGATGTTGAAGACGGGGTCTGGAAGCGCACATTCTTGATATTCGTGATTGACATGGCAATGTGCATAAGCCACGCCATCACAGAGCATAAGGAGATTGGAGTTGTGTAGATGATGTAGGTTGACCTTGTTCCTATTGGAAAGCGGAGCGAGTTGGGAAAAGTCCAATCCAAGGTAGAGAGATAATGGTGTGATGAGCCCTCCAAAGTGGATAGGAGCTTTTCATGTACTCCTCTTCACAGCCAACACACGCGTCAAGAAAAATGCGCCCCAATTGCACTCCTCTCGCTTCAGTAGCTTATACAAAAAGAACAAGTTTGTCTCCTAAAATTTACTAAGCGAGAGAATGCCCCGAGCAGAAAGGGTAGTACACAACATGCGGTGCAGAATGCTCACAAACAGATGCTCGAAGTCGGTGACAGTTGCGTTGTGGTAGCTGACAGACTTACCTTGAGGCGCGGTCACCAGTTGGGCAAAGATGTCATCGTAATTGGTCCGGTTGTTCGGCCTCCTGTGCTAGTCTCTCCCATGATTCCAATTATAGATGGAATTAAATTGCTTGAGGGTGAGATTGTAATTGTTTTTGTAGAGCCGGAAAGAAACGCGACCATGTATCCATTCCCAATCGGTGGCGATGAGGTCGTTCGGCATGACGCATATGTCCAGCGACGCCATGAACTCTGCCACCAGCTCTTTGTATGTCGGCCACTCACCGAAAAAGGGTTGGTCGTCAGCGTGGAACTCCATCTCATCGGGCCTCCTGCCCGTATTCCTTGCTTGCCCTTTAAGGACATAAGCAAGATTGGGCTCGAACCCAAGGTCGTGAACCATGGTCTGATCGACGTAGCGGGTTGGCTCAATTTTCCTTTTCAGCAACTCCTCATATACCTTCCGTACTTCCGCGGAAGGATGAACAATCCTCAGACGAGGGATGGATCTAGGTGGCAGAGGAACAAAAGTCAAGATCTCCATCGGGGCCGCCCTTGAAGAAGACGCTCCTTCCGTCCACACCATCGTCTCAGAGAGAAAGGGAATAGGAGATAGAGATCGGTGAAGGTCGGAAAAGACGATCTCTGCTCAGTGAAGATATCCTAATCCTTGGATGCTCGACAAAGGCCTCTGGTCGCTCAACAATGCTCAGAGCACAATTGGAAGGAAGAAGCTCTGAAGGTGTGTAGAGATTTGACAATCAACCCTTCCTTTTATAGGTGAGTTTGTCGTTGTTGTCATTCCGTCGATACCATCGACGGGGTGTTGATGGTATCAACACCTGTAGAACAATCCGGGGCTTCACTAGTATCGACGGTTGTCGATTGCTTGATGTGGGGGCCCGGATCGATGACGTGTCGATACTATCGACATAGGTTGATGGTATCGACCCATCCCACGGATCAATTTCCTTGATTTAGCGGCCGTCGTTGATTTCTTCTCGCGGATCGGTGACGCGTCGCGTTGATACCATAGACGCAGGTCAATGGTATCGACCATATATGAATCAATCACCCTTGTGAGGCACGGCCGTCTCTTTCTGACTATAGCCCGGTCGATACCATCGACAGGCCCGTCGATGGTATCGACTTCACAGAGACAAAATCGTCTATAAATCTTCAGGGATCTCGCGAGTATCGACATCCTAGTCGATACTATCAACCCCGAACTGGCTTTCTCTTCGACGTTTCTGATGGTAGGTCGATACCATCGACGAGGCCGTCGATGGTATTGACTGAGAAAATTTTCTGCAATCGCCCACATGTACCCATGTCGCTACCATCGATGTCGTAGTCAATGGTATTGACTCTGCCTCAGCCCTGCACACTGAACAAACGATCAAGGTATCATTTTTACACTAAAAACAAAATGAAACCAAACTAACTTGTAAATGAGAACAAAAAGGGACGAAACTACCAATGGTTGGGTTGCCTCCCAACAAGCGCCCTTCTTTAATGTCTTAGGCTAGACAAAATCACACTCCACTTGCATCCGTAAGTGCTATGAGTTTGACCTCATGCACTTTCCTCATGTAGTCCTCAGCAAAGTACATCTTCAACCTCTATCTTTTGACTAGAAATGTGATCTCTCCATCACGCACCAGGATGGCACCATGTGGCTGTACCTCCTCCACAATGAAAGGTCCACTCCATCGGGATTTCAATTTCCCGGGGTGCAACTTCAACCTCGTGTTGAATAATTACACACGATCTCCCTTTTTGAAGACACGCAGCTGAATGTGTCGATCATGAATTAGTTTTGTTCTCTCCTTGTAAATCCATGAATTTTCATAGGCGTTCATCCTCAGCTCATCGAACTCATTGAGCTCTAGCATTTGCTTCTTCCCTGCCTCATCATAAGTCAAGTTAAGCTTCCTTAGCACCCAGTGCGCCTTGTGCTCCATCTCTACTGGAAAATGGCAGGCCCACCCATAAGCCAACCTAAAAGGCATAATGTCTATAGGTGTCTTAAATGCGGTCCAATACGCCTATAAAGCATCTGATAGCAATGTACTCCAGTTCTTTCTTGTCAAAGCCACGGTGTGCTCCAAAATTTGCTTGATTTCTCTATTGGACACCTCGACCTACCCTTGTGTCTGCGGGTGGTACGGGGTACCAATATTGTGCTTTACCCCGTACTTCCGCAACAACGCACCAAACTTTTGATTTTTGAAATGGGTTCCTCCAACACTGATAATCATCCTTGGCACACCAAATCTGTAGAAAAAGTGATCTTTTACAAACCTGCACACTACAACAGCATTGTTAGTCCTTGTGGGTATTGCTTCTACCCACTTCGATACATAATCAACAGCCAGTAAAATGTACAAATTAGAGTTTGACGACACAAAGGGTCCCATAAAATCAATGCCCCACAGATCAAATACCTCAACTTCTTGAAACACGTTGAGGGGCATCTCCCGCCGCATGGAAATATTACTTGTCCTTTGACAGGAATCACATCTTCTCACATAGTCATAGGCATCCCGGAAGAGTGTAGGCCAATAAAGACCACTCTCTAGCACCTTGGTCGTTGTCTTGGAGCTCGCATGATGACCACCAGTTGGTAGTGTATGACAATGACTAAGTACACTGTCATATTCTATCTCTGGTACACACCTGTGCAAAACGCCATCCCTTCATTGCTTCAAAAAAAGGGGATCATCCCAGAAATAATATCTCAAAGAATGGAAAATTTTCTTTTTCTCTTGATAAGTCCAATCATCTGGGATTATTTTATAGGCGATATAATTAACAATATATAAAAACCATGGATCCTTGGATTTTACAGAAAGGATTTGCTAATCAGGGAATGTCTCGGTAATGGGTATATTAATTTCCTTCTCATTTACCCGTTCTAACCTAGATAAGTGGTCCGCAACCACATTCTCAATCCCCGCCTTATCTTTAATGTCAATGTCAAATTCTTGTAACAATAAGGTCCACCTAATCAATCTAGGTTTGGCATCTTTCTTTTCCATCAAATATTTTATGGCGGCGTGGTCTATCCATACCACAACATTTGACCCTACAAGGTATTGCTGAAATTTTTCGAATGCAAACACGACGACGAGAAGTTCCTTTTCCATTATGGTCTAGTTAAGTTGTACTTCGTTTAAAATCTTGGATGCATAAAATATCACAACGGGTTTGTTTTGAAAATGTTGTCCTAGAACAGCCCCTACTGCGAAATCCGAAGCATCACACATTAATTCAAAAGGTTTTGTCCAATCCGGAATTTGAACAACCGGTGCAGAAATTAACTTCTCCTTGAGTACATTAAAAGCATGCAAACACTTCTCATTAAAGTCAAACATCGCATCTTTCTCAAGCAGTTCAGATAAAGGTTTAGCAATTTTCGAGAAATCTTTGATAAAGCGGCGATAAAATCCTGTGTGACCGAGAAAACTCCTTACCCCTTTAACCGAATTAGGTGGGGGTAATTTTGAAATAACCTCAATCTTAATTGGATCCACCTCCAGCCCCTTGCTAGACACTTTATGTCCAAGAACAATCCCTTCACTAACCATCATATGGCATTTTTCCCAGTTGAGAACTAAATGTGTGTCCTCACATCGTTGTAAAACTTTATCCAAATTATACAAGCACTCATCAAAAGACACACCATCGACGGAAAAATCGTCCATAAAGACCTCTAAATAGCGCTCAACCATATCAGAGAAAATGACAAGCAAGCAGCGCTCAAAGGTTGATGGTGTGTTGCACAAGCCAAAAGGCATACGACGATATGCAATTGTTCCATAGGGACAAGTGAAGGTAGACTTCTCTTGGTCCTTAGGATCAATGGAGATCTGATTGTAGCCGGAATAGCCGTCTAGAAAACAAAAATGCGATCGACTGGCCAGTCGCTCTAAAATTTGATCGATGAATGGAAGAGGAAAATGATCTTTTAATGTAGCAGAGTTCAATCGACGATAGTCAAGGAACACACGCCACCCGGTTACCGGTCGGGTCGTGACCAACTCATTTAACAAGTTGTGAGTGACAGTGATTCCCCCCTTTTTATGGACAACCTGTGTGGGGCTTACCCACGTCGAATCGAAGATAGCATAAATGATGTCTGCAGAATGGAGCTCGATCACCTCCTTCTTGACGACCTCCATCATGCTTGGATTGAGTCTGCGTTGTGGCTGAATTATAGGTTTGGCTCCTTCCTCGAGCCGGATCTTGTGCTGGCAAAGTGTAGCTGAAATTCCCTTAATATCTGCAACCGACCACCTGAATGTGCCACGATGGTTCTTCAGCATGATCATCAATTGATCCTCTTCCTCGGCACTCAGATATGCCGAGATAATCACTGGTAGTCTGTCACCATCGGCTAAGAATGCATATTTCAAATGAGGCGACAGTGGCTTCAATTCTAACTCTGGTGGACTGATCAAAGATGACTGTAGCGGTGGTGGGAGTGGCCCAAGATCTTCATAATACTTGGCATAATAGCACGGAAGCACTTGAAGCATCTTAACACATTCTTTCAACGACTTGCTTCTCATCTAATCATGCATTATATTGACAAGGCAAGCTTCAAGAGGTAGTTCTGGATATGCATCAAGGATAGAACTTGCTATTACATCATCTTCAGTAGAAAGTGGAATTTCCTCCTCTTCATCATTTGGGTACCCCACAACTCTACAAAGAGAAACAACCTTGGTTTGTTCCATAATGTCTACAGCCAGTGTCCCCTTATCTACCTTGGTCATTACATGAGCCATATCTAGAAATGGCTTCCCTAGACAAAGAAAAATGTTCTGATCAACATGTTTCACCATGCGACACTGCTCCTTTGCTTTTGATTGTGTTGTTCTTGGGGGCATAACCATTTCAAATCGGTCATCCACAATTCCCAATGTCAAACGGCCTTGTCCCATCTCTAGTATCATATCTGTAGTAGCTTGAAAGGGTCTTCCGAGGAGTAACTCATTTCCTTGTTCATCTTGCATTTCCATTACCACAAAATCTGTTGGAAATACAAACATGTCAACTTTAACCAGAACATCCTCGCAAATATCATACGGCTTAACCACAGAATTGTCCGCTAACTGAATCGTCATGTTGCGATGTCTCGATTCTTTAAGTCCCAGCTTCTTGAAAGTAGAAAGAGGCATCAAATTGATACTTTCCCCAGAGTCACACAATGCTTCGCCGAATTTCACCTTACCAATGTAACATGAAATATTGAAGCAGCCCAGATCTTGTATTTTAGGTGGCAATGTGCCCATAATGAAGGTGCTCACTTGCTCTTTAAGAACCACCACTTCAGTGTCAGGAATCTTCCTCTTCTTTGTAATTATATCTTTCAAAAACTTGCCATAGGAGGGTATCTTCTCTATTGCTTCTAGTAGCAGAATGTTAACAGAAAGTTTCCTAAAGCTGTATAGGAACTTCTTGAACTGAGCGTCCACTTTGTTGGCCTTCAAACTATTTGGATATGGGACTGGGACAGTCTGTTCCCTCTGATGTGGCGGCACATATGGTTTCCTCTTATGCATCTCTTCCTCAGTAATGGGTTCTGGTGTGGCTTCCTCTACCACATCAGCTATCGGCTCTGTGATTGTAACCTCCTATGTGGCCTCACCTACGGTTTTTGGATGGGGTGTGCTCGGTTCATTGGACCTGGGGTTTAAAATCTTCTTACCACTCCATAGCATAATTGCCTTAGCTTGTTGGTTTCCTCCTGGAATCTTTGTATTTCCGGGAAAAACTTGATGCGCTGGCTTCTTCAAGCTTGAATTCTCTGCTGCCATCTGCGCTAAGGATGTCTCGAGTGACCTCATCTGACCCCTATGACTCTATAGAGTCTGCCCAAAATTGATTCATAAAATCACCTTGTTGTTTAATCTGTTGGCCAAATATGCTCATGAGTTCTTGATTCTTCTTAATTACTTGATTGAGCAACTCATTCCTCTTGTCCTCTACCGACGGTTGTGGTTTTGCATCGGGGTCCTGCAGGAAATTGTTTGGGTCCTCCCATGAATTTTTTTTTCTTTCCTCCAAGAATAGTCATTATTTGTATACCCCTGTTGCTGGCGCATAAATTTCACATGTGCTTCATCATCAGATTCTGCATCCTCTTTTACTAGCAATTTCTTGACTGGACGGTCCATCTTCTCATTTAGCTCCTTGATAGACTTTGACTCACCTGCGACTCGGACCTACTCTACTGTGTCTCTGTCACCCCAGGACTGCTTTTTGGCCATGTTCTTCAAAATCTCCCAACACCGTGTGCCTGTGTTGTTTAAGAAGAACCCTGAACCTACTGAATCCAGGTTGCTTCTATCATGCTCAGAAAGAGCAAAATAGAAAATCTTGACTTGTTTCTCCTTGTCAAGCCCATGATGTGGGCACCTCCTCAGCATTATTTGAAACCGTTCCCAAGTATCAGAATACGTCTCCCCGGCTTTCTGGCTGAAATTGTGGATCTTCCTTACTAGGTCATTGGTTTTCTCCGGTGGAAAGAATCTCTCGAAGAAGACCTTGATCATTTGATCCCATGTCTCGATAGTCTCATCATCTAGGTTCTGCAACCATTAGTGTGCATTCCCTATAAGAGAGCTGGGAAAAAGCTTCAAATACAGTGTCTCTTGTGGAAACATGTCTATCTTGATCATATCACAATTTTCCACAAATGTGTTGATGTGTGCAACTAGGTCCTCATTCTTCAGCCCGTGAAATGCTGGAGACTTGACCAAGTTTATCAGTGATGGGTCAATCTTATAAGTGAGAATGTTGACTGCCAGTTTTTTTATTGGTCCCTTCAATGCTGATGAGGAAGAAGCTTTTATCTTCTCCCATATTGTCTATTCTTCAGCCATAGCTTCTGGTTCAGAATCTGAATCTATATCTTTAGGTTGGTCTTGAATGTTGTTCTCCTCGTCGTCTGATCCCCAGAACAGGACCTCTGATGATGGCTGTTCTTAGTCTGTACTACACGTCTTCACCATGCACTGGTACCTGCAAGGTAATAATTTTGATTCAGTATAGTGCTAGACGATTACCACATAAGAAAGATGAACGATGAATATCAAAAATAAAAATAACAAAATAAAATGTGGCCTAGAATGGCCTCTTGCAGCACTCATAGTGCCGACAGTTGTCGTGTCCCCGACAATGGCGCCAAAAACTTTACATGAATTTACCGTGCGTAGAACGCAAGTGCACACATCAGAGTAATACAGGCCTTGTGAGGCCCGAGTCGAACACAGGGACACTGAACTATCGGTAGACTACTACTAACTGTTCGCAATCAGCTAGACCGGTGAAAAAGGTTTTGAGAATTGATTAAAAAGAAAATAAAAATAAAAGAAAACGAAACAATCGATTAAATGTTGAGTTTAATCAATTAGATGTGAATCTTTAGGATTGTAGTTTCACCGCGGGTTCTCGTTGTATTTATTTCTATATAGTTACTCAAATTCATCTCTCATTCTGAGTAGTGGCCTGTAGTTAGAATTGTTCACTATTGTGATATAATTCACTACCTAAATCTAGGTCAGTTCTACTGTCGTAGTAACTTATACCCTAAATTAGGTGCATTAGAATCAACGTCTGGGTTTCCACCATTAACCATACATCACCTTGTTCATGGAATTTATGAGTGAATGTGAATTTCTTCTCTTTTCAACCATTAATTCCTCTTTCAAAGAAATTAAAGGCATTTCATTATCATTAGGGTGATCAAGAATAATGATATAATGGAGAAAATGAAATCATACCATGGATTGAAGAGACAAAATATGAATTACTATGATAAAAACGTCATACAATGATTACTTGGGCTACTCCCGGTCCTAAAGACAAAGGGGATTAGCCCCGCATGTTCATCTCAAAGCAAGACATGGTGGAAGAAAGGGAAAACATGAAGAAAACGTGGATGAAGTGATATAAACCCCTGAACGGAGAAGATCCAAGCATTCCTCGATGTAGAGTGTGCGATGTACAGCCTTCTGACAGTGGAAAATGACTTTTGCGGCTCTCGGAACGATCGGTGCGTGCTTCTGGGCTCCGTTCTCCTCTCCAACTCTCCTTGGGATGTGTGTAGTGGCTAATGACGTGATAGATAGCTCCTGGCCACCGTCATTTGGTATAATCACCAAATTAGATCATCGAAATATCACCACCGTTGGATTTGGGCCGATCTGGACCAAAAACTAATGTAACGGCGTCGATACCATCGACGCAAGTCGATGGTCTCGACCTGTTACAATATCGACAAGCTTTCATTCTTCTCTGTCATTTCACCAGATGCAGACTCAATACCATCGATGCGGGTCGACACGAATTTACTATGCGTAGAATGCAAGTGCACACGTTAGAGTAATATAGGCCTTGTGAGGCCCGAGTCGAACACAAGGACACTGAACTATCGGTAGACTACTACTAACTGTTCGCAATCAGCTAGTCTGGTTAAATAGGTTTTCTTGAGAATTTATTAAAAAGAAAATAAAAATAAAAGAAAATGAAACAATCAATTAAATGTTGAGTTTAATCAATTAGATGTGAATCTTTAGGATTGTGGTTTCACTGCGGGTTCTCGTTGTATTTATTTCTATATAGTTAATCAAATTCATCTCTCATTCTGGGTAGCGGCCTATAGTCAGAATTGTTCACTGTCGTGATACAATTCACTACCTAAACCTAGGTTGGTTCTACCATCGTAGTAACATATACCCTAAATTAGGTGCATTAGAATCAACCTCTGGGTTTCCACCATTAACCGTACAGCACCGTGTTCAAGGAATTTATGAGTTAATGTGAATTTTATCTCTTTTCAACCATTAATTCTTATTTCAAAGCAATTAAAGGCATTAGATTATCATTAGGGTGATCAAGCATAATGATATAATGGAGAAAAAAAATCATAACTTGGATTGAAGAGACAAAATATGAATTATTATGATAAAAATGTCATACAACGATTACTCGGGCTACTCCCGGTCCTAAGGACAAATGGGATTAGCCCTGCATGTTCATCTCAAAGCAAGACATGGTGGAAGAAAGGGAAAACATGAAGAAAACGTGGATGAAGTGATGTAAATCCTTGAACGGAGAAGATCCAAGCTTTCCTCGACGTAGAGTGTGCGATCTACAACCTTCCAATAGTGGAAAATGATTTCTGCGGCTCTCAGAACGATCGAGGCATGCTTCCGGGTTCCGTTCTCCTCTCCAACTCTCCTTAGGATGTGTGCAGCGGCTAATGACGTGATAGATAGCTCTTGGCCACTGTCATTAGGTATAATCACCAAATTAGATCGTCGAAATATCCACACCGTTGGATTTGGGCCGATCTGGAACAAAAACTAATCTGACGGCGTCGATACCATCGACGTGAGTCGATGGTATCGACCTATCACAATATCAGCAAGCTTTCCTTCTTCTCTGTCATTCCACCTGATGCAGACTCGATACCATCGACACGGGTCGATGGTATCAACACCCATAGGCATTGGTTTTATCACCTTTCCGATACTGAAGCTGTAGAACGTCGATAGTATTGACTTTTGTGTCGATAGTATCGACAGGGTGATTGCTGGCTCGCTGAAGGTATCTCGATACCATCGACTTCAATGTCGATAGTATCGACTCATCTTGGCTCCTTGCGGCTGTCTCACTGTGACTGTGTTGATACCATCGAAAAAGGTCGATAGTATCGACAGTTGTATATACTCATTTTTCCTGAAATTGCAAGACAAAACCAAATCAGCTAAGCTAAAACCCATTATAATTATCGTTTATACTCAAAAAGATAAAATATGAGAGATTTGATAAAGAATGAGATTATAGACTACAGTAAGTGAAGCATGTGATATTAACCACCAAAATGACCAATAAACACATAAAACGCATGTAAAACAATTCTATAAATGCGACTCAAAATCCTCGCATCAGTACTCTATGTTGTGCACACGCCAAATGTCTCGTATGCTCTCAGCATGATGAGCAGGTACCAGTCAGATCTCGGGGATGCTCACTGGACAGTCGTAAAGAACATCCTCAAGTACTTGCGAAGGACTAAGGATCAGTTCCTTGTATACGACAGTGAGGAAGAACTTGTTGAAAGGGTTACACCGATGCAAGCTTCCAAACTGACAAAGATGATTACATATCGCAATCAAGATTTGTATTTTGCCTAAATAATGGAGCTGTGAGCTGGAAGAGTTCCAAGCAGGAAACAGTTGTTGATTCTACTACACAAGCCGAGTATATTGCTGCTTCACATGCAGCAAAGGAAGCTGTGTGGATCAGGAAGTTCATCACTGAACTTAGAGTAGTTCCCAGTAGTTGTGATGCAATTGAGCTTTATTTGGACAATAATGGAGCTATTGCTCAAGCTAAGGAGCCCAGATCACATCAGTAGTCCAAGCACATACTGCGGTGCTTCCATCTCATATGAGAGATCGTATAGTGAGGAGATGTGAAGATTTGTAAAGTACCAACTGAAGAAAACATAGCTGATCCACTGACTAAGGCCCTTTCTCAACAGAAGCATGATGGTCATGCTAGGTCACAAGGATTGAGGTTCTTAGGTGACTGGCTCTAAGTGCAAGTGGGAGTCTGTTGGTATCTTTGCCCATAGAGCAAGTCATGTGATGATTGTAATGGGATACTTTGTAAATTATTTGAATAATAATAAAGGCAATTTCCGATCTATATGTTTTAACTATTTCTGATATGATAGTGTAACATGATAGATGTCTAAAAGATTGTTTTACTCAAGGACGTATGATTTTAGGTTAAGGATCTAAACGATGAGATCATACAGATGTTAATAGTATATATTCTTGTTTAGTCCCTAGTCAGTTGTTATTATGGAAATAGCCATAGACATCAATAACACTAAAGACTAGATTGTGTGTTGGTTGATGGCAGAATCTCATTATTCATGATATAGTGATATCAAACAAAGCACATTGGTACTTGTTAGAGAATAAGGGTACCAGATAGACCCACCGTGAGAGTGACACATGGAACCATGATATGGTAGTCACAGTCAGCTCTCAAGTGATGGTGGTGAGTGTGATTCTTCTACCTGAAATTACTACACTCAACACATGTCATTGGGTACACTTTGACACCATCAAACACAGTCCTGAAACATGGGTTGTTATAAAGGTGATGATTGGGTGACTTTGACACATGGGGCTTTTGAGGGGTGAGTCATAGATATGGGATTTGTCCCTCCTAAGCGAGCTTGATGTCCATGGCCAATTGATGAGTAGGATTGAGAAAGGCATGTGCATGCATGTGTGAATCAATATGTGTTATTAATGTCACACACATCTCACCCAGTCTGCTCTGAGATCAAGGAAATGGATGAATGTTGAAAGGATGACTGTACCATGCCCTGAGTTCATTCAGGATATTAGTGACAAAGGAATTATACATTCACTGTAACACCATTCACAGATTGTAGGATTGAAAGTTGTTCTCCAACTTTCTATTTCACTTGGGTAGCACTGATGTACAACAAGGAACCGCCCTTTGCTTGTGTAGTCATAAGTGTTATGGACTTTCACTGCCAATGTGAAATGGACCTATAGGGTCACACACATAGGATTTAATCTGGAAGAGGAGTTTATCCACAAATCATGTTTAGATTAATTATTAAAGGAGTTTAGTAGTTCAATTAAACACTCAGTTGATTGATAGCTCAAAATCATAGTGTTCAAGGTGATGGACCAATTGATTAGAGTATCAGATTGATTGAAACTGCAATTGACTGATGTTGCACAGTTTGCACTCCCAACTGATTAGTTCATGTGATGCATTGATCGGCTCAGGTTGCTGAATCGATCGACTCAAGTGGTGAGTCGATCTGCTCATGTGTCAATGAATTGATCGGCTCAATTGTCGAACCGGTCAATTCGTGTGACCAATCGAGATCGTTTGGAAATCTAGAAGACTATTTTGCAAAACATATTTGTTTCAAATTTGATTTGGACAAGGACTAATATTTGAGTAGTCGGAAACAAACATGAAGTCAATTTGAGTTGGATCAGGACCACAAACTGATCGGCTCAGACATGAACCGATTGGCTCAAAGCACCAGATGATCGACTCAAGTCCCAAACGATCGGCTCAGGGCCCGAAACGATCATTTCAGGGTGTGAACTGATTGGTTCAACTGCCATAGTTTGTCAAATTTTGTGGAAAATCTCGAACCCTTGTACTCCTGCTTTAATCCTGCATTGCTCGGGGTAGAGAACCCTATCACATGACCCTCCTATATATAGGGGTATTGGGGGGCTTCTCAAAGTACAACTTAGAACACCAGTTGCTCTGCAAAGTTGTCATTCTCTCCGGTTGTGGTAACCAAGAGAGCCCGAGCAAGTGCTACCCGATAAGGGAGGCACAGCAAGGGAAAGACAACTACAGAAAAGCGACTGGTAGCAGGAGAGTGTGTCGGTGACTAGTACGCAGACAGGAGGGTGTGACTCCTTCTAATTCCTTGTCGGACAAGGAGATCGGAGTTCCAGGAAGTCTGTGTGGACGACTGCAGAGGTGGGAGACTTCTGTTGCTCGGAGGACAACTATCAATCTCAACAGTCCCGGTGAGACCAGGAGTTGCACATACACCATCCAAGATCGGAGGTGAAGATCACGCAAGCCGCGAGGTAACGTCGTCGAGCAAGCCTCAGGACAAGGTATGCCTCTTCAAACCATCCTTCCTATTGTATAGACGTTGACGCGATTCCTTTATTCTAGGTTTGGGAGAAGAAAATTTTTGTTTCTTCTGCCATCTATGTCTCCCCTAAAACCCAATAAACATCCTAACGAAGGGTTTGCAGCAGCTCTATTTGGATAGTTATATCTTGTCTGGATGTTTGTGATTGGATATGTTCACATGTGTAGTGGTGGTGAAACCCAAGACCACCCCAGCGATCATCATTATTAATCTAGATTCAACTCTAATCTTGTACTTTACTTTTCTTGCACTTAGTTTAGTTAAACTCAAATCAACCTTTGTTCTAAATATTAGTCTTACTTGAACTAGACTAGACTAGCAACGATTCTTAAAAACATTGTCCCTTGGGATTTGATCCTTAACTATACAGTGATAAGACTTGTATGCTTGTAGGTGGTATTATTGCACAAGGTTTTGGTTAACAACTCTAGGATTTCAACCCCGAGTGAATTTGTTAGTGCGATAATAGACAATGTCAAATTCTAGTGTTGTGCTGGGGACAACGGAATCAGGTAGTCAAATCTAGTTATTTTGAGGCTAATCTAGGATTTTCTTTTACTTTTGATATTTTTGATCATTCTCTAGAATTCGACTCTACTCCATAAATCTTACTTCTGAAAGATCTTTCAATCCTAGGTACCCCCAAAGACTAGTGCATGCACCACTCGAACAGTTCTGGACTCTTTGCTAGCTTTGACCATGAGATAGACAGAACCTTTCATAATTAGAATAGAGAGAACCAAGCAAGGATGGCTCAAGAGGAGGAAATATCCCGAAGGGTCGCTCAAGCCCTTAATGCAAAAAGAGATAGGCTTATGCAAGAAGACAGAGCTGAAGTTCAAGAAGAAATCCAAGCGGCACAAGCAGCAGCACAAGAAGCAGAACTGTAGAAGGACCATAGAGAGTTCTCCATCCCTAAATCTACTGACATTCACCACTCAATGCAACCTCCTCCCATCAATGCTCCAAATTTTAAGATAAGGGAACATTGGATCACCTTGCTTCAAAACAACCCATTCTATGGTACGTAAGGAGAAGATATTCAGGAACATCTTTTGCGGTTTATAGATCTATGTGCTATAAAAAAGAAGAATGGAGTCTTAGACGATGCCATCCGACTTCATCTCTTCAAATGCTCTCTTGTCGATAGAGCTATGAGTTAGTACAACTCCTTGCAATGCGAACCCATCACCACTTGGGAACTACTTCAAAATGTTTTTTCTAGAAAAGTTCTATCCTCCTTTTCTCACTTATGAAATTAGGGGTCAAATAACACAGTTCACTGAGGTCCCTGGAGAATCCCTTGTTGAAGCATGGGAAAGATACAAAGAGCTTCTACGCATGTGTCCACACCATGGAATCCCTAAGAATCAGCTCATTGAAATCATGTATAGGGATGTGTATGATGATATAAAAAAGTTCTTAGACTCCTCATCCCAAGGAAACTTCATGCATCAGAGTTATGACAGCGCATGGAAGGCTGTCACCCTTGGAGCTGAAAATCAAGATAATTGGGGTAGATTTGTAGGTAAAGGAGTGTTGAAGGTAGCTATGGCTGAAGCTATTCCTGAGTACAAGTCTATCGCTGAATCCCTCAAGCTCTTAGTTTCCAAACAAGACCATCTCGAATCATATCTTGTTGCCTATGAAAGGAGACACTCCCTCCCACAACAACAAGAATAGATCAAGTCAGCTTCATTGTTTGGTGAAGCATGTAAAGGCACTGATCATTCTACGCTAGCCTGAAATGTTCTCTATGATGTTGTTCTAATCAACATTTATGGCCAGGAGATAATGGTCAAATGGAAAATCTTAATGTTGTCAACACCATCCCTAGTCAAGAATATTACAATCTGAATCAGAATAGGAACCATCATGGTTTTCAATATGGAAATCCTTCAGGAGCGGAAAACTCCCAGCAACATGGTTCAAACAACCAACAATGAGTTCTGTTGGGATTGCAGTACAACCAATAGTAAAACTTCATAAATCAAGGAAACTTTAGAGGTAACTTCCCGAACAGGAACTACAACAATGATCAGAACAATTATCAATTCCAGATCCCAACCAAGTCCCTTACTAGAACCAACAACAAGGGCAACAAGTCAGTCCCATCTCCCCTGATGACAAGCTGACAACCATTGAGAAGATGTTGCAGTCACAACAGACTATGATAGCTAACCAGCAAGCCCATCATAAGGCTATTGAATCTCAACTAGCTCAACTTGCAACTAGCATGAAGCCACATGCTGGAGCCTTTGTTGGCCAACCAGAGAACAATCCAAAGCACCCATAGCAACTAAAGGTTGTCACCACCAGGTCTAGAAAAGACTATTATGATCCTTCTGTCAAGATGCATGTGGTTATTACAGACAAGGATGACTCTGTGATTGTCCAAGAATCTACAAAACCTGAATCTCAACAAAAAGGGCCAGTAATTGCTAATAAGATAGATGAGGAATGTTTTCAAAAACCTACTATTGCATAAACATAAACACCAGAGCCAATTATTCTAGTGTACAAGCCTCGTCCCCCTTTCCCTGCTCATTTAAAGCAAACCAAACTTGATACTCGTTTCAACAAATTCAAGGAAGCTAAGAAAAAGTTTCATGTTGATATACCCTTTCTAGATGCACTAGCTGAGATACCAGGCTGGACGAAGTATTTGAAGTCACTCCTGACAAAGAAATATATAAGTGAAGAATATGAGATAGTCAAGTTGGCAATGACCGTTTCTGAAATTATTCAGAGCAAGATGCCAATGAAGCAGAAAGATCCAGGATCTTTTGGGATCTCTTACCATATCGGTGATTCATCTTGTAAGAAGGGATTGGCCTATATAGGTGCTAACATCTCTATCATGCCACTTAGCCTTTACAAAAGGCTAGGGTTTGCTGAATTGCTCCCGATTGGCATGACCATAAAGCTTGCAGATAACATTGTGACTCTCCCCTTGGGAATTATTGAATATGTCCCTATCAAGGTAGGAAAAGACTCCTATGTTCTGTGTGACTTTGTCATCATGGACATAAAAGAAGATGCCAGATACCCTCTCATCTTTGGCCATCAGTTCCTTGCCACTGCAAGAGCTCTGATTGATGTTGAAGCGGGAACCTTGCTACTCAGACTAGGTAAAGAAACTCTCGAGTTCAAAGTTTTTGAAAGTATGTGAAGACCAAGCATGCAAGAAGAAGTCTACTTGATTGATAGCATAGAGCAGATGCCACTCCTTATACAAGAGGATTATGAACAAGAAGATCCTTTAGGAGTGGTTCTGACTAATCCAAATGTAGATGGTTCAGTTGATGAACAAGTGAAGAATTGTTTCCTCCACCTCAACACTACTGAAGAAGATCTTGAAGAAAAAATTGAGGAACTCAAGGCCGTGAATATAGCTGAAGTCCCATGTGAGAAACTAGAGGCCCCTGAAATGAAGCCCTTACCCCAAGGTTTAAAGTACAAGTTTCTTGATGATCTCAAGGTCTGCCCGGTTATTATAAATTCTGATCTAACAACCGATCAAGAAGATAAACTCATGAAGGAATTAAAAGAAAGAAGAAAAGCTATTCGATACAAGATGAGTGACCTCATCCGGGTCAGTCAAGCGATTTGCATGCACAAAATCCCCATGGAGGAGGACCATAAGCCGACTATCGAACATCAAAGGAAGCTTAATCGAAACATGAAAGAAGTAGTCTGCCATGAAGTTATCAAACTGCTTACTGCAGGGATCATCTATCCTTTATCTAACTCACCATGGGTAAGTTTGGTGCATGTTGTCCCAAAGAAAGGTGACACTACTGTTATACGGAATGAAGATGATGAACTCATACCTACATGAATAGTCATCGGGTGGAGGACGTGTATTGATTACAGGAAGTTGAACAAGGCAACACGTAAGGATCCTTTCCCGATGCCTTTTCTTGACCAAGTCTTAGAGCGGTTGGCTCACCAAGAATATTTCTACTATCTTGATGGTTACTCTGGAATCTATCAAATATCTATACATCCATATAACCAAGAGAAAACAACTTTTACTTGCCCATTCGGAACATACACTTTTAGAAGAATGCCATTTGGGCTTTGTAATGTGCCTATAACTTTTCAACGTTGCATGGCGACTATATTCGCTAGTCTCACTGAAACTATCATGGAAATTTTTATGGATGATTTTTCTGTATATGGAGATTCATACGACTGGTGCCTAAAGCACCTTTCCTGTGTTCTTAAATGGTGTTAAGAAGCACATCTTGTGTTGAACTGGGAGAAGTGCCACTTTATGGTAAAGGAAGTCATTGTTCTTGGCCATAGAGTCAGCAGTCGAGGTATCGAAGTAGACAAAGTGAAAATTGTAGTGATTTCCAAACTCGCTATCCCAAAAAAAGTAAGAGAGGTTTGTGCATTCCTTGGTCATGCGGGCTTTTACAGATGGTTTATAAAGGATTTCCCCAAGATAACCAAGCTGATGATGAATTTGTTACTAAAAGATGATGATTTCCATTTTGACGAAGAATGTGTCAAGAGTTTCAACAACTTGAAGCATGCCCTTACAACAACACCCATCATCAGAGCTCCTGATTGTGATCACCCATTTGAAATTATGTGTGATGCCAATGATTACGCCGTGGGTGCTGTTATAGGCCAATATATATAGAGGAAACATTATGTGATCTACTATGCATTGAAAACCCTTAACGAAACTCAAAGGAACTATGGAACTACTGAGAAAGAACTCCTTGCAGTCATGTATGCCTTTGACAAGTTCAAATCTTACCTCATTCGTTCTAAAGTCATTGTCTACACAGATTATGCTGCTATCTGTTACCTTCTAGTGAAGAAAGATGCTAAACCTAGGTTAATCAGATGGATTCTCCTCTTACAAGAATTTGATTTGGAGATAAGAGATAAGAAAGGTACAGAGAATGTTTTGGCAGACCACCTCAGTCGTATCCACATTCTGAAAACCGAGAAGATACCAATTAATGATTATCTTCCAGATGACCAACTCATCAAAGTCTTAGATGCTACCCCTTAGTTCTCGGACTATGTAAACTACCTCGCCGCCTGTGTCATCCACCCTGAATGCATTGGAAATGCACTAAAGAAATTCATGCATGATGTGAAGCAGTATCACTGGGATGAGTCGTACCTCTTCAAGCTCTGTGTTGATGGTCTCTACAGACGTTGTATCACTGAGGAAGAAGCCCAACTCATTTTAGAGCAATGTCACTCAAGCCCAGTTGGATGTCATGTTAGTTCTAAGAAAACTTCCTTGAAGGTTTTGCAATGTGGTTTCTTTTGGCCAACCATATCCAAAGATTCCTATAACTTTGTTCTAGCATGTGACAAATGTCACAGTACAGGTAACATTACAAAAAGAGATGAGATGTCGCTTAAACTATGGCAAGATGTCGAGATTTTTGATGTCTGGGGTGTGTACTACATAGGTGCATTCCCATCCTCACATGGATTTTCCTACATCCTAGTGGCAGTGAATTAGATATCAAAATGGGTAGAGGCCATACTGATCGTCACTAGATATTTCCAAACCCATCATAAAAATGTTCAAGGATATTATTTTCCTCATTTTGGAGTCCCACGTACTGTGATATCCGACGGAGGTTCTCATTTTGTGGAAAGAAGCTTCGAGGCATTGCTGAGGAAATATGGTGTAACACACAAGGTAGCCTCACCCTACCATCCCCAGACAAGTGGGTAGGTAGAGGTTTCTAACCGTAAACTCAAGGCTATCTTGGAAAAGACAGTAGGCTGCAACTAAAAAGATTGGTCAGTGAAAATCAATGACGCCTTGTGGGCCTACCGAACTGCTTTTAAGACTCCCCTTGGAACTACACCATTTCAATTAATATATGGAAAGTCATGCCACCTTCCTATAGAACTCGAACACAAAGCATGGTGGGCAATCAAACATCTAAATTTTGACATGAAGGAAGCTGGTGAAGCCATGATTCTGCAACTTCAAGTGTTGGAAGAACTTCAGATGATAGCTTATGAGAACGCATGAATCTTTGGCATGATGGTCATCTGAAAAGAAAGGACATACAAGTGGGAGACCAAGTTCTTCTGTTCAACTCAAGATTGAGGTTATTCCCAGGGAAACTCCGTTCTCACTAGTTTGGACCATACATTGTCAAGAGTATCTACCTGCATGGTGCTTTCATTTTATGGAGTGAGTAGTCTAGAGAATTTGTGGCTAATGGCCAACGCTTAAAGAGATATTTCACCTCATCTGACATAGGAACCAAAGCAATGCTAGATCTTACCAATCCTCTAGAAAATTGAAAGATTCACATCGAGCCATCAATGTAAAACAAAGGCGCTTGTCAGCAGGCAACCCGATCCATAATTTTGTTTTTACTTTTAGTTTTGAATTAGAAATCTCCTTAATTTTATTTTTACCATTTAGAAAATTTTGCACTAAATAGATATTGCATCACACAATACTATCTTAAGTTCTAATTAGTATTAATTTTTTATATTTTCAGATGGAGGACACACGCTGATTGGAATGCAACCACATCTGGTGTTCCAACCAGCATGAATTTTTTGCTCCATCTTGGATTTAGAGTTTTCTTAGGATGAGAAAATTTCTAAGTTTAGGGTGGAGGATGGGTAGTACGTAATTTACTTTCCACTAGCTCCTATCTATTTCAGACTTAAGATTTCATCGTTGCAATTTTGATCAAAATTTTTAAGTTTTCAAAGAAATTGTATAGAAACTTGATGAAGTTTGGATGCTTTTTGTTTCAATAAAAGTCATTACCTAGAGGCTAGTTTCTCTCTCTATGCATTTTGAATCATTATACCCTCCATATTCGAAGCAAATCCTCAAGAGGACCACTTTTTGAAACTAGCCTATTGATTGAAATCATCTTGTGAAGCTTATGAATCCTAACATCATGATCCTTCTACAAAAATGGCAAGAGTCTTTCGAACTGATAGGGATAAAACACATCATGCTTCCTAACTAACAAGTGGAACAATAACATGGAACCCCCACCGAATCCTCATCAAGTCATTATTTGATCAGAGTACGATAAAGAGAATGACCTAGTGCACTGAATTGTAAATCAAGTTGCATTCTGATCTAAACTCTCTTCTACACTTCTTCCACCATCTTCTAACCCCTCCATCCATAAAAAAGAAACAAAAATAGCCAAAATAGTGCCAAACCCTAAGTTCGTGGTGGCACACCCTCTCTCTCTTTATCCTCTTCTTCCATACCCCTCCCTATGAAATAGGGGTGTACCATCAAGAAAAGATGCCTATGTGCACACAAAAAAATGCAATCTCAAGTCGAATAGAGGAGAGATTCGCACACAAAAAATGCAATCAATGTAATTGCAACCGTATAATAAATCTCGAGTCGAATAGAGGAGAGATATATAACTTCCTTCCATACCACCCTTCACTCCCTTTTCCACCTAAAGGCACTATGAATGCCTCCACTATCTTGAAAAACACTAGTGTCAGATCAGGTGCACACTTGTTGTTCTGCGGGTATCTGTAACATCCCAAGATTTGAGGCCTCAGATAACATGATCTTAAAAGGAATAATTGGACTACCCATATCACCAAGGTGCACCTCCTTTTCTGAGAGCCCATCACGAAAGAACTCCATAGTTAAGCGTTCTCAGCTTGGAGTAGTACTATGATGGGTGACTAGTCGGGAAGTTGATCCTGGCTTGCGCGTCAGTGAGGACAAAGTGCGCAGTTAAGGCTAGTGGTGGTCTATGGGGACAGTCATCATTCCTGAAACTCTACTAGAGCCTAGGGCAGTGGGCACGAGCATTACAATTGGTATCAGAGCGAAGGTTCTACATCTAATCATTAATAATTATTAAATTTTACAAATTCCATAGAATCAAGGGAATTATTAGGGAATTTTCTGAGAGATTGAGGTGTCTAGAAAAGGATCACTTTCGGGGGCTGGCAAAATTTTCCTCCGCACTTCTAGTCGGAATACGAGGACTCCTGGATGGTGTGACTGCCTAGCCGATGTCCTTGGATTTGACTCGAAATAAGATACCTTTAGGACTCTCTCATCTTGTTCATCCCTCCTCAACTCAAAATTCTCTTAAGGATTTTAAGGATTAGGGTTTTTTCTCTCTCTTCCTCACCCTCTTGAGGTATGGGTTAAGGTTGATAAAGTCTAAGGGATCCTCCACCAAATTAATAAAAGATACGTAATTAAGATGTCATCGACTTAAGTATAATTAGTTTAAAGATAAACTAAAAGTTTGTTTATTTACAGATGGCTCGTACCAAAGTCGTGGCTATCCCTTTTTCCACCAGTGATGGTGGACCAACACGTAAGGAGAATGGGTCTTCCAAGAAGAGGAAGGGGAACCACAGTGGAAAGGCCTCTAAGAAGAGAAAAAGGCCTGAAGAAGCTATGCATGAGGCCCCCAACCCTGAATCAATGCCTGACGTCAACCAAGAGCAAGGGGAAGGACCGGAATATGAGGAATACCATGGGTTTGAAGAGGAAGCTAGGATGGAATAAAACCAACCCAGTGGACAAGAACCAGCCATGGTGGTTCACACAACAGATGCAGTTTCGATGGAACAACAAAAGAAACTGACTAAAGCTATTCGTGCCTTGGCCCTTAGGGACATAGCTAGGGCCGAGAATGGTGAGCCACTTCTTGTTCGTCCTCAACTTGATGCCACCATCTTGGACTTCATCAAGCTGAACGTTGAGAAGTTCTGGGGAGAAGACAAGTCTGAATTGGTCGACAAGGCCGGAGCTTGGCTGCTTGTCATCGAGAATGGTTTTGTATGCTCGAGGTACAGCCAAATAAGAAGGTTCTGTTTGCTACTCACCTTTTGGAAGGTGCATCCAAGATATGGTGGGAGAACCATATCACGGGAAGAGACTTAAGCGAGGAATCGATGGCGTGGAAAGACTTCAAGACCATCTTCACCCCCAAATTCCTCCCCATCTCAGCAAAGAAGGAGAAAGAAAGGCAGTTCACTAGCATGATTCAGGGAAGCTCTTCAGTAGCAGACTTTGGTCATAGGTTCCACCTCCTGGAACATTTTGGACACATGTTAGATGAAGAGAGGAAAGTGGACCACTTCGTGGAACATCTGCACCGTGCCATCCAGCCTCACGTGATGGCTAGTAAGCCAAAGACCTTTGTTGAAGCCTACAACACTGCCTTGGACATGGAAAGGACAGTGATGCCTGCACAGAACCAATCCAAAAGGGTTCTTGGGTTTCACTGAAGGAGCTCGAGGGCAGAGGAATGAACACAAGAAGGGACAAAGACACAACCACAACAAGAACAAGTATGGGCACAAAGGCAAGCCCCGTGGTCGCCTCCAGCAGTGTCACACCTGTGGATGGGCACATCCTGGGAAGTGTCTCTTTGAGAAGAAGGCATGTTTCAGATGTCAACAAGAAGGACACTTCATCGCCAACTGCCCTCAGCCTGACCCAAGAGGACCTTTGGGGTCACATCCTGTGGCAGCAGAGTCGGTAGCTGCAGCACCCCTAGTAGGAGCACCAGCCAGAGCACCTCCAGCTGGAAAGAGGAGACAAGCTAGAGTGTTCGCCATCGACAATGAAGAATTTCAGGGGAATGCTAATAAGTTTCGAGGGTAATAACCAATAGAGTTTTTCCTTTTACTTCAGTAGACCATGTAATAGCTTTCTGATATGGAATAACTATGTAAGCTTGCTGGAAGTCATGGGACAAATGTAAAAGCACTCTTTGATTCTGGTTCTACTAATACTTTTATTTCGAGAAATCTGGCAACTATGCTTGGTTTGGATATCAAGGATTTGGGTTATGTTTTGGATGTCACAACCCCGAGTGGTCGTATTTATACCTCTCTTTTGAAAACCCATGTGTTTCCAGTTAAGTATCTAAACCATGAGCTTCCCACTGACTTCATCCTTCTCGATATGAATGATTTTGATGTAATCATCAGTATGGAGTGGCTTTCCACCTATAGGGCCCAGATTGACTGTAGAGAGAAGAAGATTCTCATTAGGAAAATTGGCTATCCATACTTCACCATTCAAGGAAGGAAAGATGTGACAACCAGTCTTTAGATATCTGCTTTGAAAGATGAACGGATGCAATCCTAGGGTTGTCGAGCCTACCAAGCCATAGTTATTGTACCCGAGGTTAAGGGGCAATCCTTAGAGGACATAAAGGTGGTTTGGGAGTATGAAGATGTGTTTCCAGATGATCTACCAGGGATTCCCCCTGAGAGGGAGGTAGTCTTCTCGATTCAGTTAGCTCCTGGGATTAACCCTATATCTAAGGCGCCCTATAGAATGACCCCTGCTGAGTTGCTTGAGTTGAAAACCCAGTTGCAAGAGTTGTTGGATAAGGGGTTCATCTGACCCAGTACATTGCCATGGGGAGCACCAGTCCTCTTTGTGAAAAAGAAGGATGGGTCGCTTCAGATGTGTATGGATTATCGGATGATCAATCAGGAAACCATTAAGAATAAGTATCCTTTTCCTAGAATAGATGACATGTTCGACCAACTCAAATCAGCTTGAGTCTTTTCCAAAAGTGATTTGAGGTCAGGATATCACCAAGTGAGAGTGAGGAGTGAGGATATACCAAAAACAGCTTTCAGAACCCGCTATGGCCACTATGAGTTTGTGGTCATGCCATTTGGATTATCCAATGCACTGAGTGTCTTCATGAACCTCATGAACAGTGTGTTTCAACCTTTCCTTGACTCTTTTGTGATAGTGTTCATAGATGATATCTTAGTGTATTCGGATGACCTAGTCCAAAACCGTGAACACATGGGAAGAGTCCTTGATATCCTGAGAAAGCATACATTTTTCAGAAAGTTCTCAAAATGTGAGTTTTGGTTAGACCGAGTCATGTTTCTTGGACACATCATCTCAGGAGGGACAATCGCCATAGATCCAGCCAAAGTATCGGCAGTTCGAGACTGGCTGGCACCAAAGAACCCCTCCGAAATTCATAGCTTCTTGGGGTTGGCCGGATACTATCATAGCTTCATCAAGTATTTCTCCAAGACTGCTTTGCCACTGACCATGTTGACCTGGAAGGATGTGAAGTTCGTGTGGTCTGACGTATGTGAAGCTCACTTCCAAGAATTGAAAGAGAAGCTGACCACCGCTCCTGTGTTGACTCTACCTTCTGGCAACGAGGGTTTCATGATATTCACTGATGCTTCCAAGATGGGACTTGGCTGTGTGTTGGAACAAGATCGGAATGTGGTTGCATATGCTTCCCGAAAACTCAAGACAAATGAGGTGAATTACCCGACACATGACCTGGAATTAGCTGCTATCATCCATGCTTTGAAGATATGGCGACATTACCTGTATGGTGTTACCTTTGAGATCTTCACCGACCATAAGAGTTCAAAATACCTACTGATACAGAGAGATCTGAACCTACGACAATGATGATGGATGGTGTACATGAAGGATTACGACTTCACCATCGCCTACCATCTTGGTAAGGCAAATGTCGTGGCTGATGCATTGAGCCGGAAACATCTTAAGTGTGCAGTTGTTTTGTCCATTCAGTGGAAGAGTTTGGAGGAGCTTGTGGAATGGACTCCACAACCGTTAGAGGACCGAGTTCGGTTGGCTAATATCCAGATTCAATCTGAGTTGTTGAGTGAGATCATAGCTGCACAGTTGACCAGTGGAGATCTAGACAAAATGAAAGGTTTAATGATGAGGCCACCGACTCGTCTATCCATGGGAGTAGATAGAGGAATCGGGTTTGAGAATCACATATGGGTTCCAGTGGATTCATAAATAAAGGGATGTATCTTGCAAGAGGCTCATGGATCCAGGTACACAGTGCACCCAAGAACTACTAAGATGTTCAAGGACCTACAACGTTTTTTCTGATGGCCAGGAATGAAGAAAGACTTTACGTCAAGGGTGGCCAGTTGTCTTACGTGCCAGATGGTGAAGGCTGAACACCAACGACCCGACAGACTTTTATAGTTGATAGAAATTTCAGAATGGAAATGGGAGCAGATCACCATGGATTTTTCGGTGGGTCTACCCCGGACCAAGAAGGGTCATGATGCGATATGGGTCGTGGAAGATCGTATTACCAAGTCAGCACACTTCCTTGCCTTGAAGACCACTGCTAAGGTGGAGGACCTAGTTGGGTTGTATATCAGAGATATAGTGTGATTGCATGGTGTACCAGGATCGATCATTTCAGATAGAGACCCAAAGTATACTTCCAAGTTGTGGAAGCAAGTTCCAGAGGAACTTGGTACCAGGTTAAAGTTTAGTACTACTTATAACCCCCAAACGGATGGTCAGTCAAAAAGGACAATCCAGACCTTAGAAGATCTGTTGAGAGCTTGTGTGCTCGATTGGGGTGGCTCATGGGAGCAATACTTACCATTAGCAGAGTTCGCCTACAACAATAGCTACCAAGCCAGTATCGGGATGCCTCCGTATGAAGCTTTGTACGGAAGACCATGTCGGTCCCCGCTTCACTGGGATGATGTGGGTGAGAGGACCATGTTGAGGTCAGATGAGCTCCAAGTGTATGCTGATAAAGTGGCTTTGATCAAGAAAAGGTTGAAGAGAGCCTAGGATCGACATAAGTCGTATGCTGATGCATAGCGGACTGATGTGCATTTCACTGTGGGAGATCATGTGTTTTTTAAAATCCGACCGCTCCGAGCTATAGCTAAGAACAGAGGAAAGCTGAGTCCCTGATATGTGGGTTTGTTTGAGGTGTTAGAATGGATTGATGAAGTTGCATACCATTTGGCGTTACCCCCTTAGTATAGCATGATGCATGATGTGTTTCATGTGTCTAACCTGAAGCGATGTGTGCAAGATCCGAGCCATGTGCTGAGCATTGAACCTATTGAGCTTCAAGGGAAGCTGACTTTTCCTGAGTCACCTTTGTCGATTCTAGATACCAAGGTGAAAGAGTTCAGATGCAAGAATATAGAGATGGTAAAGGTTCTTTGGAAGTGCCATGGAGAGGATGAGGCCACATGGGAGCTAAAGGCAGACATGGAGAAAATATACCCTAAATTGTTTGTTTGAATTTTGAGGGCAAAATTTGTATAAGGAGGGGAGGATGTTATAACCTCAATTTCTTGAATATGTAAAGGAAGATGTAATTATCTTTTAATGAATAAATGAAATCTTTTTCTTTGATTTGCAATGGATTTCGTATGAAAAGGCCTTGATTGATTGATGGTGGGCTTTGTTGGCCATTAAGCCCAATTGAAAAGAAAAGAGAATCAAAAAGTAAAAGAAATTGATTAATAAAAGGGAAATATGAGTAATTGATAATTAAAAGAAGATAAAGGCAAATAGATAATCCCCAATATGGGAATCTGTGCCTTTGAGATTTCTTGAGGTCCAAGGGACCCTAAATAAGAAGATAATTGTAAAGGGAAAGGAAATAACAATCAATTTTGAATAAATTAATGAATAACTTGGGATAGAAGGAATCCTCCTCATCCATTGCTTTTTGTTTCCCAAATTTCGTACAAAGCTAGGAAATAATTTAAGGAACGTTCCCTTAAAATTTGAGATAAATAGGATTTATGGTTTGGGATATATTATTTTGCAAGTTATCTTTGATTTGGGAATTATTTCTAAGTTAAAAGAAAAAGACCTTTCCTTTGTTTAAACAAGTGCAAAGAGATATGTTGGATTTTAATCCAACGGTCAACAGTCATCACCCAAGTCCCAGTGGGACTGTGATTCCGCAAGTTACTGAGGGACTTTCCCTCTTGGATTCCTCGCAATCCACTAGGTTGGAAAGCTGGCCGATGTTTCCTTTGAATCCAGGAGTTGAAACCGAAGGGATTCATCCCTGGTTCGACTGGGTTTGGTTTCCAATCCAGGAAACGCCCAACTGGGCAGGACCTTGCCCCGACCCTATATATAGGGGAGGGTTATGGAGGGAACCAGAATCCCTAATCTCTAGCCCAAGCTCTAAGGAAGGAAGCAAGGAGTGCTTCAGTGCGTTCAATTGATCGTTTCGCCTTGACCTGCACCCCTGAATCCGCGACCAACCTCGCCGGAGTCTGGCAAGCAAGAGGGCACCACGATGTGTTCTTAGCGGGAAATAAAGCATGTGATCAAGTTCAGATAGGGGATTCAGAGCTCCCTGCAAGTTGGCGTGCTCCCTGGTGGCCGGAAGCTCCAAGTCAACCCAAGGTTGACCATCGTCAGCTCCTTGTACCTCGACGCGAGGAAGAAGAAGGTCCCGTGGCCTTTTACATGATTGCCCCTCCACGCCTCCTTTACTGGTAAGGGTGGTTCTATCCTTTAGTTTCTTTGATATTTAATCTCAGGCGTGCACATGCGTGGTCGTTGGATCCTCAGTGGATCCGCGGACCATGCATCAGACGGCCCTGGTTTTTCTAGAAAATAGCAAATAGATAATAAAAAGAGTTTTCTTGTTAAAAATCGTATCTTGAGCTAGGAACCTCAGATGGAGGAAGTTAATACATGAAAAATGATCAGAAAAATATGAGGAATATGTTAAAAATTGTTTGGACATCTAAATCTGTATATCTTTGCAAAAGTATATAATTTGATGGGAAAAGTGTTAATTTGTAATTAGAAAACCCTAATTGTTAACTAAATATGGTTTTAATCTTGCAATTAGGTTAATTTACGCATGGTTAACTTGATTAATAATTAAGATGGTTTTTAACCTATTTTGATGATAGAGTTGCAAAGTTTAGGGTTTTAAACTGAATATGATGGTTAAGATGCTTAGAAACCCTAAATTAGAGGAAAAGAAAAAGAAAGTACTTATAATCTGAAATTAGGGTTTCATGTTGATAAAAGATGAATTTAGAATCTTTTGTAAAAGAAAAATGAAATAGTTAGGGTTTGTAAGTGATTTTGTGAAATTAGGGTTTAAAGTAATAAAGATGAAGTGGAACTCTAACTATGCTCAAAATCCTAAAAAGGGAAAATAACCTAGGAAACAATTATGATTAATGGATCAAGATGATGTGATTAATGATAGAGAAATTGGATGCCTTTTTTAGGAATAATTGTGTGTGTGCTTGCTTGATTCCTGATTGGTTGGTTAATTCTGCATTCAAGTCTGCTTAATAGGTATGTGGTTAATTATGAATAACCGGTTTAGTTTCCCGATGGATTCCCAGATGTTTAATCGCATTGAATGCAACTAAACTGTTTGGATGTTCATATTGCAATTATAAAGTGACTATGACTATCAAAATTTAATTTAAATGTGTATTCCCG
The DNA here is from genome assembly GCA_963693085.1 of Alisma plantago-aquatica. NCBI lineage: Eukaryota > Viridiplantae > Streptophyta > Magnoliopsida > Alismatales > Alismataceae > Alisma > Alisma plantago-aquatica. The sequence continues at coordinate 1,911,014,604 of OY856409.1, read as the reverse complement.
CACCTACATGCCACCCTGATGGAAGATTCCATAAAGGTCATGCCCAGGAGGGTAGGCCAATGGGCACCATGAGAGGTGACCCCAGACACCAAGCTCGGGAATGAGAAGGTGGTATATGATACATGACTATGGAGCACCATGAGAGGTGACTCCCAGGCACCATGCTCAGGATTGAGAAGGTGTCCTTAAGTCAATGGCAAATGAGAAACACTAAAGGGGGTAATTCCAGGGTTAGGGCAAAAGCGGTGGGGAATGTCACATGGAAAATTTAAATTGACTTGCTAAATATCTTGATTGCAATATTTAAATTGTTAGACTTAAATGTGAAATTTTTGATTGCCTCCACATACCATCAATTGTTGACCGACGTTTTGTTTGTCGGCATTTTAGGTGTAGTCCTGAAAGCACAAACAGTAAAGTGACACCTCATGAAATTAAGAAATAAAGTGCAAGGAGGATTAGATAGATTAATTCAAGCTATGGATAGATAGATTTCCAACATTTCTTTCAAAGGTAATTAAAGTTTTAATTTTTGTACCCAATTCCAGTTTAGTTAGTATAATTTCATAATTGTTGTTGATTATATGTTGAACCTTTGATCCTGTTAATTGAAAAATAGCTCTGACCTTCGGGTCTCCCTTAATTGGGGGTTACCGGGGGGCGGGGTCGTTACAAATGGTATCAGAGCCATAACCCCTCCAGTAGGTGGGGCCCGCATGGGCATGTGGCATGCCAGTCTTGAGCCGTGCGGTCCCGGCATGTAGGAAAGGGTTGTCCATGGTTGACGTAGCCACCCTTGCACTGGTATTCCATGATCGAGAGCTGGGTGTCCTTGGGCCATTGTGGGTCTGCACTGAAATGGGGTCAGATTATGAGGCCATATAGTTGAGCCTTGACGAGGACGTCAAGAGTCTAAGTGGGGGAGATTGTAACATCCCAGGATTTGAGGCCTCAGATAACATGATCTTAAAAGGAATGATTGGACTACCCATATCACCAAGGTGCACTTCCTTTTCAGGGAGCCCATCACTAAAGAACTCCATAGTTAAGCGTGCTCAGCTTGGAGTAGTACTAGGATGGGTAACCAGTCGAGAAGCTGATCATGGCTTGCGCGTCAGTGAGGACAAAGTGCACAGTTAAGGTTAGTGGTGGTCTGTGGGGCCATTCTTCATTTCTGAAATTCTACTAGAGCCTAGGGCAGTGGGCCCAGGCATTACAGTATCTCTGGACTCTTATAAAACTCTTAGAAATACTTATTTTTGGAAAAAGTGAGGAGGAAGTGATGTTGGAAAACAAACTCAGGAATGAAGATATGGTAAGATGTGTTCGGTGATCTCAAGAAGTTGAGATGATTAGTCATACTGAGCAGAAAGGAAACAATCGTGATGCGAAGATGAGGCAATCACATGAGTTGAAATCATTCATTTGGCAACTGTATCAGATTTTGTGTTACTCGAGGATGAGCAACGTTTAATTTTGGGGTGTTTTGATGAATCCATTTTCACCATGATTTCAGTCGCCATCTTTGGCCCAATTCGACTCAATACATTCGATATCATCTCCTAAATATTACAAAATGCAATTTTGCTTAATTGGATGAATTATCAAGCCTATTAACTAAGATATGTATTTATATCATGTAGGTCACGATGAGGTTGAATCTTCAACTAGGGCCCACCTTCACTCAACCCTAGATCCTCCTATCAATGCCACTTCCATTACCACCCTTCACCCCCTCTATTGATCTCGAGCACATTTCCTTCACCTTTCATCAATAACCACCATCATCACCTGGGTGTGCTTCAATTTTCACCTCCACCCTTCAGGTACATCATCTTCCATCCAAACCAAAACCACCTACAAACTCATCGTGAACGCACCTTCGACCTCAACCTTTCTCAGCCCTAAAAATTTCATCACAACCTGCCTCCTAATGATCTCCACCATCCTCATAGTTTAGCCACCATCAACCATCTAAACAGTCTCAAGACCGAATGGAGATCTCCACGGTCTCAAGACCGAATGGAGGTGCCACCCTCTCCAAATCGAATGGAGCTCTCCCCAATCTCAAGACCGAATGGAGGTGCCACCATCATCCATCATTGACCTGATCACCATCACCTTCCCGCACATGCAACCCTAATCCTCCACACCTACAACATCTCACTCTGTCTCACCAACAACAATCTTCATTTGTAACTTGCTCGTCGCCACCATCTCATCGTCGTGGTTTGGTGGGTTTCGACCCCCCCCCTCACGGTCTCAAGACTGCGAGGAGTGCCCTCATAGTCTCAAGACCGTGAGGAGAACCCTCATGATCTTCCAAGACCATGAGGAGTGCCCTCACGATCTTGAGACAATGAAGACCGTCATTTACAGTGTCGCTCCTCCTTCATCTTCACCAACAGACCCCGATACACCTACAACGCTAATCCACCATAGTGGCCCCGTCCTCTGTCGTCTTCTTCTCCACCCAAGTGGTCTCCAAACCATTAGGACCCTAGCGGTCCTCAAACCGCAAGGAGTAGGTGTGCTACCCTCACGACGCCGCCCTCGCACATTCTCCTCACACACTGCCTTGCCAAACTATGACTCTCTCTCTTCATCACCACCTCCAGTAGGTTTGTAGCTAAGCACATGCGACCTCTTCTTCTTCCTACTTGCTTCCTCCGCTCGCCTACAATCCACTTCTGACCCACTGTCCACAACAACGATCACAACCTATAGCTTCGTGTTTCCTCCTCCTCTCCAACCCGTAGTCATCGCTTTCCGCTTTCTCCTCCTTGCCATCAAATTGTCCATCTACAAGGGTCTGCCCGCTCCACGATGATCGATTCGTCATGGTCTCAAGAACATGAGCGTTCTAGTGGTTTCAAGACCACATGGAAGAAGCCACTGTCCACCCAAGACCGCTAGGTCAGAAATCTCGAGGCCCGCATTTGTTCTTGTAGACTGCGAGGCGAGAATGACCGAGAAGCGAAACCGATAGAACCGGAAGACCGAAGAAGAACGGAATAGCACAAGACCATGAGGAGGAGCATTTTGGTCTTGAAATTGAGAGGCCAACAAAACTACAAGACCAAGGATGGAAACCAAAGTTCCAAACCGCGAGAACGTGAACAAGGATCGTGAAGACCCTCACGGTCTCAAGATAGTGAGGAAGTCTCTCGGTTTCCAAACCATTAAAGCAGACCATATCCAAATTGTAAAGGATTATTTGGTTTCCCAAACTGTGAAGAACCAGACCGGTCCTCCCAAACCATGTAAAGGACTCACCCCAAAAACATGAATACCAATGTTCAAATCAAGTGGCACTCTACCCAAGCCTATAAATAGGACTAAAAGGGTCCTTACAAAGGCATCTGATCCAAGACACAGCTAGGCTTCCTGAACACAGGCCCAACCCCTGGAAAGGGACCTCGATCTATCACTCTTCTCTACGATCCATCTACATACATCCACGCTACATATACATCGAAAGATTTCTCCTCCTGCTGTGAGCAAGAATGACGAGAAGAGAAGGAAGGTGGAGAGAGAAGGTATGCCCCATCTTCCGTGTTGTTCCTCACTCCTTGTCCAAATCTACTCTAACGTGGCATAGAATATTGTATCTTCACCAAGCTACGACCATCTTTTGCATCATGCTCATGGCTGAATCTTCCCTCTCTCTTGTTCTTTTTATTCCATGCATCATGAGCGAGTAGTTTCATTTCATTGGGGTGAGGGGACTAGCCTCGCTTCCCTTGCTTATATGTATTTTCATTAAACATTCAATTGCATGTATCTAACTTTTCATTTCATTGTTAATCATTGATGTGTGCTTGTGGATTAATCACCTTCTTGCATTTATCTTGTTCGTTCCTATGTTGTGAGAACTTCTATATGTAGGATTTGAATGTCGATTAGCACGGTTGACTCCCTGACAAGAAATCGGATGGGATTCCCTGAGGTCGTAAGTGTGTGATCTGTGAGGGGATGAGCCATCTATCCCACGGTGATGCTTATGTGTGCCTAAACATCCTAACAGAGGGTCACAACTTTAGTTAGATATATTTATCTTCAGAGATGTAAGTACATGATCTGGATGGCGATGAGAAATTGGATGCCTAAGGTTATGCTTATGTGAACCTAAACATCCTAACATAGGGTTTGCAGTAGCTCTATTTGGATAGTTAGATCTTGCTTGGATGTTTGTGATTGGATATGTTCACATGTGTAGTGGTGGTGAAACCCGGGACCACCCCAACGATCATCGTCATTAATCTAGATTCAACTCTAATCATGTACTTTACTTTTCTTGCACTTAGTTTAGTGAAACTCAAATCAACATTTGTTCTAAATATTAGTCTTACTTGAACTAGACTAGACTAGAAACGATTCTTAAAAATGTTGTCCCTTGGGATTCAATCCTTAACTACATTGCGATAAGACCTGTCCGCTTGCGGGTGGTATTATTGCATAAGGTTTTGGTTAAAAACTCTAGGATTTCAACCCCGAGTGAATTTGTTAGTGCGATAATAGACCATGTCACATAGTAGCAAGGTACTACCTTCAACATCAAAACACACTCCTCTAGATGGTGGTTGCATATGTTGTCCTCCATTCTATTCGTCAAGCATGCTTCTAAGGGTAGCTTGGGTGATGATTGTATCACAGAATCATCTATGGCTTCTTCTTCAGCAGTATGGTCATAGTCATTTCCCTCATCATCCGGATAACACATTGTTGAGTCAGTGAGATCACCTTTGTATTTTCCACTATGTCCATCTCTAAAGTACCTCTATCTACCTTAGTCATAACATGGGCCATATACAAGAATGGCTTTCCCAGAAATAGTGAAAACTTGCCATCCACGTGTTGAAGCATGTTGCATTGCTCCTAATATCCCGTGGTTTTAGAGTGCTCCGGAATCTTGATTTTGAACTTGTCATCTTAGATTTGTTGGTATGTATGCCCATAGAGCAAGTCATGTGATAATTGTAATGGGATACTTTGTAAATGATTTGTATAATAATAAAGGCAATTTCCGATCTATATGTTTTAACTGTTTCTAGGATGATAGTGTAACTTGATAGATGTATAAAGAATTGTTTTAATTGATGACGTAGGCTTTTGGGTTCATGACCTAAATGATGAGATCATACAGATGTTAAGAGTATACATTCGTGTCTTGTCCCTAGTCAGTTGTTATTGTGGAATTAACCATAGACATCAATAACACAAAAGACTAGATTGTGTGTTGGTTGATGATATAATCTCATTAGTCATTATATAGTGATATCAAACCAAGCACATAGGTACTTGTTAGAGAACAAGTGTACCAGAAAGACCCACCGTGAGTGTGACACATGGAACCATGATTTGGTAGTCACAGTTAGCTCTCACAGTGATGGTGGTCAGTGTGATCATTTGACCTAAAATCACTACACTCAACACATGTCATTGGGTACACTTTGACATCATGAAACACAATCCTGAAACATGGGTTGTTATAAAGGTGATGATTGGGTGACTTTGACACATGGGGCTTTTGAGGGGTGAGTGATAGATATGGGATTTTTCCCTCCTAAGGGAGTTTGATGTCCATGGCCGCTTGATGAGTAGGATTGATAAAGGCATGCGCATGCATGTGTGAATCAATATGTGATATTGATGTCACACACATCTCACCCAGTCTGCTCTGAGATCAAGGAAATGGATGAACGTTGAAAGGATGACTGTACCATGCCCTGAGTTCATTCAGGACATTAGTGACAAAGGAATTATACATTTATTGTAACACCATTCATGAATTGTAGAATTTAAAGTTGTTCTCCAACATGCTATTTCACTTGGGTAGCAATGATGTGTGACTAGGCACCGCTCTTTGCTTGTGAAGTCATAAGTGTCATGGACTTTCACTACCAATGGGAAATGGAGCTGTAGGGTCACACACAATAGGACATGTTCCTAGAAGAGGAGTTTCTCCATAAATCTTGTTTGGATTGATTACTAAAGGAGTTTAGTAGTTCAATTAAACACCCAATCAATTGATAGCTCAAAATCATAGTGTTCAAGATGTTGGATCAGATGATAAGAGTATCAGATTGATTGAAACGGCAATTGACTGATTTGTTTCCCCAATCAATCGGCTCATAGAGATGGACTGATCGGATCAGGCTGGTGAGCCGACCAACTCAGGTCAATGAACTGATCGATTCACATTGTTGAACTGGTTGGGTGACCAATCGAGTTTGTTTCACTTGTTCAAATTCGATTTGGACAAGGAGTAATAGTTGATTAGTTGGAAACAAACATGGAAAGTCAATTTGAGTTGAACCAGTACCACGAACCGATCGGCTCATGCTTGAACTGATCGGCTCAAGGGCCCAAACAATCAATTCAGGGTTGAACCGATCGGTTCACTGGAACAGTTTGTCAGATTTTGTGGAAAATCTTGAACCCTTCTACTCCTTCTTTAATCCTGCATTACCCTAGGTAGAGAACCATGTCCCATGACCCTCCTATATATAGGGGTATTGGGGGCCACTCAGACAGTACAACTCAGAACACCAATTACTCTGCAAAGTTGTCATTCTCTCTGGTTGTGGTAACCAGGAGAGCCCGAGCAAGTGCTACCTGATTAGGGCGGAACAGTGAGGGAAAGACAACTGTAGAAAAATGACTGGTTGTAGGAGAGTGTTTTGGTGACTAGTACGCTGACAGGAGGGTACGACTCCTTCCGGTGCCTTATGCGACAAGACGATCAGAGTTCTAGGTGGTCCGTGTGGACTACTATAGAGGCGGGAGACTTCTGCCGCTTGGAGGACAGTTGTCAATCCTGACAGTCCCGGTGAGACCAGGAGCTGAACAGACACCGTCCAAGACAAGAGGTGAAGACCGCACAAGCCGTGAGGTAATGTCACCGAGCAAGCCTCGGGACAAGGTATGTCTCTCAAACCATCCTTCCTATTGTGTAGATGTTGGCGTGATTCCTTTATACTGGGTTTGGGGACAAAAAAAATATTTCCGCTTCCTTCTCTACCTCCCCTAAAACCCAACAGTGGTATCAAAGCCATATCAACTGTTCTATACTTTAGGATTATCGATGTGATCGATTTTTGTTTTTTGCCTTTATTTATTGCATACGATGCAAATAAAATTGGCTTTTTGCATGTCCAATCCTAAATCCACAAATCCCAAAATACATATATGGTATGTAATATGAATGCATTCGATACGCGTTGCCCTTAAATGAGTTTTGTGGTGGATGTATAAGTGTGGTTATGGCCAATAAACCCTATGTATGTGTGCTTGGTTGAATGTGGTTGCTTGCATCTCAGTCTGTGCACTGATTCCCTACCTCCTTTCCTTGATGTAACTCGAGATAACTCAAGATTTCATTCCTACCTTTGCTCCCCGTGAATGTAACTTGGGGTTTCTCAATTCAAATGTAAATAAGATAGAACTTTTATTTCTTATTATGTCGAAGAACGGCAGACAACCTGACGACGACCGAGACAATCGGTTCAAGACGTGAACCGATCGGTTGGCATTCTAGATGACCGGTTTGAGGAGCTAGATGAGCGGGCGGCGGCCATGAGGAGATGTAAAACGATCAGGAGAACCGATCGGTTGGAGGAGCCAATCAATCGGCTGTTGGCACCCAACCGATCAGCCTGATGGCGAGCCGATCAATCATGGAGATGAGTTGATCAAACCCAGAATGGTGAAGCACAGAGTTCATCTTGTACAGGTTGCATGTGATGTGGACCTAGATGACCGTGATTCCTCTTGGCTCGAGGAATCACATTAGGATGCCCATAATCATCTCTTTTATCGTTTCGCATGTTTTGTGGGATATAGCATGTATATGATATGTATTGTATATTGTGGTGATTGGATATGTATATGTACCTATAAAACCAAATCCCTCATTAAGTACTAAAGTTTTAGATGCCTTCCAAATGTGACACACGTGAAAAACTTGATCGGCCAAGTGTGGGCACGCCCTAGAGAGGTGCACTGTCTATCTCGTGGAAGTGTGAAGGATGGATATGTGGGTCTGCCCTAGCAGGGTGCATATTCATCATGTTTTCTTTGGGTCAAACTTAACAAGGTGACCTAGATAGGATCTAGAACCTTGAGGCATGGAGGTGATCATGGCAAGGAGTTGCATATGACATCTTTCAAGAGTTGCATATGATACAATTGGCAAGAGTTGCCTACCCGGAAGATCTAAGTTGTGGGTGACAGCCCTAGCTGGTCCATAACTGAGAGGATTTCAGGATCTTGACCCACTAGAAGATTATGTGTTGCAATCTTCAGAGTTGATGGTGAGGGCTATCAATTTGAATCAAAATAGTGGGAGAGGTAATTAATTAAAGGTCTAATTAAAAATCATCAAAATTTATTCAAATCAAATCAAATCAAAAGGAGTTTCGATAAATGCAATTTTCTCTTGTAGAATGGGAAAAGAATCATCTTTTAAAACGGGCAAATTAATTGAGAATAAATTCCATAACTGGTTAGGGATTGTGAGAAGTGTTCTGAACAATCCAGATATACAGGTAGTCTTTGAATCCACTCTATGTACACTTAATGCACTGTTTGAGACAAATAAGAAGAAGAATAATTCATTGATAAAGATCAATGGAACAAAGTCCAAGGATAAAAGTGAGGGAGAGAAGGGTTCGCTCGACAAACCAACATCAAAGTCTTCTATGCTCAAAACATGGAGAGAATAGAAGGAACAATGGAAGAAGAAGCGAGACATAGAGATCTCTACTTCTAGTGTATACGTGATAGAGATTAACTTTACTACTTCTTTGTCATGGGTATTTGATACCGGATGTGGATCTCACATTTGCTCAAATGTGAGGGATCTTAAGAGAAGTAGGCATTTAGGGAAAGGCGAGGTTGAACTGCATGTTGCCAATGGGGCAAGGGTTGCCACCAGTACCGTAGGAACCTATGAGTTAACTCTGCCTAGTGGGTTAATTATAGAGTTGAATAACTGTTATTATGTACCTGGCATAAATAGGAATATCATTTTTGTAAATTTTGATTGTTTATCTAGTTTAGACAAGGATGGTTTTGAATTTTTCATTAAGAATGTAAAATGTTCCATTTCAAAAGATGGGATCCTTTATGGCAGTGCCCCAATGTATTATGGTCTATACTTGATAGATCTAGAGACAAGTGTATACAATGTAAACACCAAAAGGAAAAAACTCAACAACTCAAACAAAATGTATCTTTGGCATTGTCGTCTTGGGCACATAAATGAGAAGTGCATTTCTAGACTCCATAAAGATGGTTATCTAGACTATTTTGATTATGAATCAATAGAGACATGTGAATCTTGTTTGTTGGGAAAGATGACCAAGACTCCCTTTTCAGGTAAAGGAGAGAGAGATAGTGATCTATTAGGATTCATACATACTGATGTATGTGGTCCTTTTAGAACTAAAGCCATAAATGGGTGCAAGTACTTCATTACCTTCACTGATGACTTCAGTAGGTATGGCTATGTATACCAGATGAAACATAAGTCAGAAACCCTTGAAAGGTTCTAGGATTTCATGAATGAAGTACAAAACCAACTTGGTAAAAGTATGAAATCACTTCGATCCGATAGAGGTGGATAATACTTAAGCCAAGAGTTTGAGGACCTTATGCGAGCCCATGGTATCGTATCACAATGGACTTCTCCTAGAACACCACAACATAATGGTGTGTCTGAAAGAAAGAATCACATGTTACTGGACATGGTGCGATCAATCATGAGTTTTGTTGATCTTCCAATTTCCTTCTAGGGTTATGCTCTTGAAACTACCGTGTTTCCACTTAACTAAGTACCATATAAATTAGTTTAAAAGATGCCATATGAGATATGGCACGGGAAGCGTCCTGATTTGTCTTTTATTAAGATTTGGGGTTGTGAGGCTTACATCGGGAAAATGTTTCCTGATAAGTTTGCACCCAAGTCTGATAAATGTTATTTTGTTGGATACTCCAAGGAAACGAGGAGATATTATTTATACTACCCTACTGACAACAAAGTGTTTGTTGCTAGGACAGTTGTGTTCCTAGAGAAGGAATTTATTTCCAAAGGAAATAATGGGAGGAATTAGAGCTTGAAGAGGTTCAAGCCCAACAAGAAAACATTGAACCAGTAGATGTACAAGAGGAACATAGAGATTCACAAGGTGTTGTGGAATCTCAGTCTCCTCAAATAACACAAGGACCTCATAGATCTAGTAGGACACGCCTTGAACCTGAGAGGTTTGGATACCTTGTGACTCAAGAAGGCGGTGAGTTGATCATAGACCATGATCCAACTACCTATCTAGAGGATATGGAGGGACTAGATTCTGAGAAATGGCTTGAAGAAATGAGATCCAAGATGAAATCTGTGTAATTCAACAAAGTATGGACTTTGGTGGAACCACCCGAAGGGGTAAAACCCATAGGGTGGAAGTGGGTCTTCAAGAAGAAGACTGACATGGATGGCAATGTGCACACTTATAAAGGCAGATTGGTTGTGAAGGGTTTTTAACAAGTTCAAGGTGTTGACTATGATGAAAATTTTTCTCCAGTTGCCATGATTAAGTCCATCAGGATCATGCTTGCTATTGCGGCTTACTATGACTATGAGATTGGGCAAATGGATGTTAAAATTGCATTCCTTAATGGGAATATAAATGAGGATGTGTACTTGACGCAACCTGAAGGTTTTGTAGATCCAAAGAATGCTAATAAAGTCTATAAGCTATAAAGGTCAATCTATGGATTGAAGCAAGCATCTCAGAGTTGGAATCTTCAATTTGATGAGGAAGTCAAAGTGTTTGGCTTTATTCAAAATGAAGATGAACCTTGTGTATACAAGAAGGTTAGTGGGAGCACGACCACATTCCTCATATTGTATGTGTATGACATACTATTGATGGGGAATGATGTCACAACCTTAGAGAAGTTAAAGACTTGGCTTGGGAATACTTTCTCAATGAATGACTTAGGAGAAGAATCCTACATTCTAGATATTAAGATCTATAGAGATAGATCTAAAAGGCTTCTCGGACTAAGTCAAAGCACATATATTGACAAAGTGATGAAGCGGTTCAGCATGGAGAACTCAAAGAGAGGCAACATCCCCATGCTACATGGAGTCACCATCTCTAGAGCTCAATGTCCCCAATCTTGTGAAAAGAGGGAGCGTATGAATGGGATCCCATATGCATCAGCCATCGGATCCATCATGTACGCGATGTTGTGTACACGTCCAGATGTCCCGTATGCTCTCAGCATGACGAGTAGGTACCAGTCAGATCTTGGGGATGCGCACTGGACAACCGTAAAGAACATCCTCACGTACTTGCAAAGGACTAAGGATCAGTTCCTTGTGTACAGCGGCAAGGAAGAACTGGTAGTATGCGGTTACACCGATGTAAGCTTTCAACCCGATAAAGATGATTACAGATCGCAATCAAGATTTGTATTTTCCTATACAATGGAGATGTGAGGTGGAAGAGTTCCAAGCAAGAAACAATTGTTGATTCTACTATAGAGGACAAGTATATCGCTGCTTCACATGCTGAAAAAGGAGGTTGTGTGGATCAGGAAGTTCATCACTGAACTTGGTGTAGTTCCCAGTAGCTGTGATGCAATTGAGCTTTATTCTGACAATAATGGAGCTATTGCTCAAGATAAGGACCCCACATCACATCAGCGGTCCAAGCACATATTGTGGTGCTTCCATCTCATATGAGAGATCGTACAACGAGGAGATGTGAAGATTTGCAAAGTACCAACTGAAGACAACATAGCTGATCCACTGACTAAGGCCCTTTCTCAGCAGAAGCATGAAGGTCATGCTAGGTCACAAGGACTGAGGTTCCTAGTGTTGGGTTTTAGGGGAGACAGAGAAGGCAGCGGAAACAAAAATTTTCTCCCCAACCCATACCGAGGAAACGCGTCAACGTCTATATAATAGGAAAGGATGGTTTGTGGAATCATACCTTGTCCTGAGACTTGCTCGGCGAAAATACCTCGCGCAATGCGCGTTCTTCAACTCCGGTCTTGGACGGCGTCTGTGCAGCTCCTGGTCACACCGGGACTGACTCCTCCTCCTCCTACCGGACTTTCGGATGACAGTTGTCCTCCTAAGCGGAAGTGTCCTCCCGCCTCTGTAGTAGTCCACACGGACCACCTAGAACTCCACTCTCCTTGTCCCACAAGGAAGTGGAAGGAGTCGCACCCTCCTATTGACGTACTAGTCGCCAACACATTCTCCTGCTACCAGTTGCAACTGCAGTTGTCCGTCCCTTGCTGCACCTCCCTTTTGCGGGAAGCACTTGCTCGGGATCTCTCACGGTTACCAAAACCAGAGAGAACGACAACTTGTCAAAGCAACCGGCTTGCATTGAGTTGTACCATGAGAAGCCCCCAATACCCCTATATATATAAGAGGGTCATGGGACAGGGTTCTCATGCCCCGGCAATACGGGACTAAACACAGGAGTAGAAGGGTTCGAGAATTTTCCACAAAAGCAACCGGTTCGCAACTTGAAACGATCGGTTCACAACTGAACCGATCGGTTCGGCCATTGAGCCGATCGGTTGGACCTGAGCCGATCGTTTGGGGCACTCCAACCGATCGGTTGGTGCCCTGAACCGATCGGTTTATAGTCCTAATCTGGCTCAAAAATACTTTCCTTGTTTCGTTCCCAATTGGTATTGAATACCAATGTTATTCCCAATTGAATTGGGCAATTTGAAACCAAAGGAAAATTCTTGCCGACATGACTTTTCCCAACTGGTTGGTTGCACCAGTTGAGTCGATCGGTTCAACCCTTGAACCGGTCGTTTCAACCTGGGCATGAGCCAATCGGCCTGGACACTCCAGCCGACCGGTTCAGCAACCTCAGCCGACCGGTTCATCACATGAACCGATCGGTTGGGAGCACTGGTTGGGCAAAATCAGTCAATTGCAATTTCAATCAATCCGATACTCCAATCAATGCGTCCAACACCTTGAACCATACGATATTGAGCCATCGACTGATTGAGTGTTTAATTGAACTACTAAACTCCTTTAGTAATCAATCTAAACATTGCTTTGTGGACAAAACTCCTCTTCCAGGTTAAATCCTATGTGTGTGACCCTACAGGTCCATTTCACGTTGGCAGTGAAAGTCCATAACACTTATGACTTCACAAGCAAAGAGCGGTGCCTAGTCATACATCAGTGCTACCCAAGTGAAAGTAGAAAGTTGGAGAACAACTTTCATCCTACAATCCACGAATGGTGTTACAGTGAATGTATAACTCCTTTGTCACTGATATCCCGAATGAACTCAAGGCATGGAACAGTCATCCTGTCAACGTTCATTCACTTTCTTGATCTCAGAGTAGATTGAAGGAGATATGTATGACATCAATATCACATACTGATTCACACATGCGTGCGCATGCCTATCTCAATCCTACTCATCAAGTGGCCTTGGATATCAAACTCCCTTAGGAGGGACAAATCCCATATCTATCACTCACCCCTCAAAAGCCCCATGTAACAAAGCCACCCAATCATCACCTTTATAACAACCCATGTTTCAGGACTGCATTTGATGATGTTAAAGTGTGCCCAACGACATGTGTTGAGTGTAGTGATTTCAGGTCTAAGAATCACACACACCACCATCACTGTGAGTACTGACTGTGACTACCATCTTATGGTTCCATGTGTCAAACTCACGGTGGGTCTGTCCGGTACACTTGTTCTCTAACAAGTACCTATGTGTTTGGTTTGATATCTCTATATCATGACTAATGAGATTCTTTCATCAACCAACACCACAATCCAGTCTTGTGTGTCATTGCTGTCTATCTACCTTCCACATTGACATCCGACTAGGGACATAACAAGAATGTACAAACTCTTAGCATATGTATGATCTCATCGTTCAGGTCCTCAACCTGAAAGCATACGTCATTGAGTACTGTCATTCTCTAGACATTCAATCTATTCTATCACTATCTCATATGACTGAACCAGAAAGAATTGGAAGCTTGCCTTTGATGTTTATCAAATCAATCTTAATGTATCCCACCAATCATCACATGATTGGCTCTCAAGGCATACATACCAACAGACTCCCACTTGCACTGCGAGCCAATCACTCTTGAATCATATTCATAGTGATCTTCAAACATGTCCCACATGTTACTGTGCTCTAGTGCGAACATAGTGAGTAATGGCAACACCTTGCCAAAGTCAGTATAAATTGCATGTATCACATCTATTCACTGTACGTCACACGTATGAGATGGAGTTGTCGTAATATGCGATCTAGTATTCCATTGCTAACCTTTAGCCACATTGCATGATCAAGGATTCCAAACTTGCCATCAATGAGTGGAATATCTATAAGTTCATCTCATGAACTTCTAGATCCATATAGTATCCATTGATGTTCTCTAACACACGGATACTCGGCATTTCCTTTTAAAAGGTTTTATTGGAACCCTTCCAATTATCAACAAACTTTCACTTTTATATATCCTATATATTTTTTGCGATTTATTTTCTGTCCTTTCAGAAGTTCGCATCAATGTAACTCTTTACATCGAACTCTTCCTTATCTCCATAGAACTAGTACTTCCCAAGTACTTATCAAGTTCTTATGGTATTCCAGTAACCCTTACTGGAATTAGACAGACATCCACTCGTCATGTCTCACATACGAGTTATCAGGATGAGCACATCATATTGTCATGTCACACATACAAGATGATGAATGCATTTTATTCTTTCCATGTCAATACATGCAAGATAATGGGATGATTGCATACATGATAGATCCATATCTATTCTTAGTGTTCCCATTCTTCATAAGAATTGGACACTTGGCCTTGGGATACTAATATCCATATAATTTGGACAAGTTGTCTCCCACTGAATCTGTGTATACTGAACCCTTCAGTACAGATTGCCAATGTATGCTCTCTCTTTCCAGGTCAAGAGATTTTTCGAGAACTATCTCTATAGATCTCTATTCCCATCATATAGGAAACATCTCTATCTTCCTTAAAGATAATTTCCACTTTTGGATTTCCATTCTAGAACAATTCCATTTCACATCAATATGTGGAATGTGAATACGCTCCCACTAAATCACAGATCCCTTCTTTATCTTTGACATATCAGTCAAACCCTTTGACTATATCATCAAAGTAAAGATCCAATTTTGAGTTGCTTATACTCAATCAATCACATTGATTAGTCCATTGTAACTTATAGACTTCATTTGCATTAGTGGATTCATAAACCTTATAGGTTGTGTCACGTACACATCCTGGTTTTATTCCTCATAGGAATGCAGTTTTAGTATCCATATGCCAACAGTCTTAGTCATTAAGTTGCAATCAAGAAGCATCATCCTTGTCAAAATGTTATCCATGTGTCTTAACACTTAAGACTTATTTGCACTTATGGATACGATCCAATGAGTGCTACCATCAAGGTCTTACCTTATGGCTCACATGGAAGTCATTTAGGATGTAATGGTTCTATACCATAACTCAAAATCTGATTCCTCATATTCATCTAGATAGTTGACTCATCATATGAACAACTCATCACATAGATGATTTAGGTGTATCTGTCAAGGATATATGAACTCACAACCCTTGTGGTTCTTAATTTCCTTTATTAGTGTGGGGTATTCTTTTATTAAGAAGAATTCAGTTATTTGATAATCATTCTCTAACTCCTTAGAGTATGATTCCTTCTTGATTTAGACATCACCATGCCTTAATCATGAGTTCACTATGATACGCTATCATAATCACTCATAAGGATCTCAAACATTTGGTCCAAATATTTCATTCATTGATCTAATCAAGAATTAATACTTTACCAAATTTGTACTTCATTTATGATAATCTTGAACACTTCAAGACATTTATATTGGTATTTCTCTAAACACCATTTGAAGTATTAGCACTTATTCCAATAGGTATGTAAATACATCACATGTATTATACCTAATAGGATAATCATTCTCCCACTACATTAGTGAAGCTTGATTAATCATGTCCAAGATATTCATGTCTCTTACTGGTTCTATAACCAAAAGAGTCTAGATTTATCCATCATATGGAAACTAGAAATGAATTTCTTATGATATATGCTAATTTGATGGTTTGAGTTATCAATAACTTTAGGTATCATTTTATCTTATGCATACCATGTATCACAAGATAAACAAGGCATTGCCACAAAGATCATATCTTTAAGATTGAAACATCAACTTTATTAATTGCTATCATTGTCATACAATATGAAAGAATAAAGTGTTTCTATCTATTGGCAATATATGAAATAGCAGTTCTCAACTCTATTTCGTGCCCTTTAGGCTGAAATAAACTGAAAGATACTCCTATCTATGTCAGCAACACTTGCTCCAATGATGAGTACTTCTTTCTTGGTCCTTTCACAAAGGCCATCACTTCTTTACGGATATTGCATATCATATATGACATATCCATATCTTGGTATCATATACCTCAGATAAAGAAGCGGTTCATTTCATGATACCTTAGGTGGAGATCTCCATCCCCTCCTTCATCTTCTTTTGTTCTTCCAGATATAGAGGGAAATCCCTCATACACCCTTTCCCCATGTGCCTTGAGGCTGAAGATGGCTTGGATTTCTGGCTAGCATCAGAACACTTCTTAGCTTTTCCCTTATCCTTGCCCTTAAGAATTACTTTTCTCTTTGATCACATCAAAGATTATGGTTTGTCTTTCTTCATCTTTGCCTTTACTATCCTCAACTCTGTCAACGTTTGTCAAAGTTGTTCATGTTGTAGCTTATCATGAATTGTATGATCCTCGCAACATTTGCAGTATCATACCAATAGCCAACTCTTGGCTCAGAGGGAATCCTTCTTAGTCAGGTTTTTCCACATACCCAATCACATTGAGTGTGTGAATCCCTTACTGGATCTCCTTCTGTCATGACATACTAGGATAGTGTCTTGGAGACATCATATGTCTCATGTTGTCTCTGCAACTCACAGTTCAGAGAACACAACGTCAAGCACTCCTCATCAATGTCTTTCTCAGTACGCTTCCATAAGCACACTTTCAGCCATTGATGTGGTGGGATCGAGTTCATCTGGTTCTGGTATAACTAGGACTTAGAGCTTTCGCTCTTTGACTGAGAACACTTCTCATCATCCTAACCAGTCGTGGAATTATTCCCATTTAATTTGTTGGTCTCAAAGACCGATCGCAAATAAAGTGATTTGTTGATTAACCATTTATATTAACAAAAAGGAAATATATGCAATTTTAGTCCAAAACTCTTTTGACTTGTTTGATCGATTTGAAAAGTTTGACGATATAATTAGGCCTTTAATTAATTATCGCTCCCACTATTTTAGTTCAAAATGATAGCCCTCACCATCAATTCGGAAGATTGCAGCGTACAACCTTCTAGTGGGCAAGATCCTGAAATCCTCTAAGTCATGAGTCAGCTTTGGCTGATCGCCCACAACTTAGATCTCTCAGGTAGGCAACTCTTGCCAATTGCATCATATGCAACCTTCGAGGCACTAAGCCAAAACTCAGATTGATACATTTAAAACTCTGAGGACCTGAGAGTAAAGAGACGACACATAGGACTACTATCTATATGACTAGACAGAAAAAATCTCCACCTGAGATCTTATTGTTGTCCCTTTTGTTGTTGTTGTTGCTGCTCTTTCCCTGTTCTAGGGTTTCTGCTCTGCCTTCCATGCATACCTAAAAATGTTTCCCACGGGGGTGAGACAATTGAAAATTGCCCCAGCGAGAGATATAACTCTCCGCCAAAACATTGTTATTGCAATTTATTAAATTAAAATTGTGCAGGAATTACTTTTACATTATCAGGCAGAATTATTCATCATAGAACAGAATAAGATAATATCCTATTATCAAGGAAGTCATTGCCTCTACCCATGGTAGATAAGTAATTCATCTGTCTACTTTGCAGAGAATATAAAGATACATAAATAACATGTATCCACTAAGGAATGCACAAAGAAATACAAGATCAGTCAATGAATTTATGTATTCAATACTTAAGCAAACATGCTATACGGCTGATTACATTTTACAATCACACTTATGCCCTGAGGAAGTGAGTCGTACCGCTCAAATCCAACCTTCGGTTGCGAAACCCAAAGTCGGTGCCATACAAGTTCAATGGAAGAGCCGGACTCCATGACCTCCCATGTCTCGGTCAGTGTGAGAAAACAAGTAGGACCATAGTCTCTTGCTTAAGTGACCTCAGTCATAGGGTTAGCTCCCGTAGGCTACCCTTTCTCTAGCCCACCTTGGTACAGGTCTCGGCACTAGTATATCTGAGCCACGGGCCAGTTCACCGTGCTCCCTGAGCCATGAACGCATTCATGCTCTATCACACTGAGCCATGGGCCTATTCACCATGCTCTTATACACACCTTGAGTCTACAGCCGAACCTTCACTCTAATCCTCCTATTTTTGGCTAGGAGAAACCCCGCATATTCAACAATATACGCTCCGGATTAACCCGCAGGAGAACCCGTTTCACCATCACCAGCTACTGACGATGATGGATATATGGCCAGGGCACTACATGAATAGATTTCAATTGATTATTTAAGTACATTATCATATTATTTTAGCATTAGTCAAGTTCTCAAACATAACTTATTAAGACAACTGCTACAAAGAAACATGTACTTATATTCAGCAATGTACTTCTCAGTTCTTGTTAGACATTGGGATCTCAGTCCCTGATCACATTACTGGGAACTCTCATCCCTTCACATCATCATTATCATGATTACTGGATCTAGGTATTCAAACCCTTAGTTCATCACAGAACATTGTTACCACTTATCAGGTAATTAATACCACAAGGTCCTCAGACCAAGTTATACATGATACTTGTTGTTCAAGCATCTCACATGGCTCAAAAGGCCCATTAAGTATCTTGTCACCTCTTACTAGGAAGCAAAATATCACATAACTCACAAGGCCATTACACATATTGTCACCTCTCACTAGGCAACAACTTATTCACAAAGGCTTTCAAGCCCATAATTATCTTGTTACTTCTTTCTAAGTAACAAAAACATAATGGAACATATGGCCAATCAATACTTATCAAATGAACATCATAGCTCATACCTGGCTATGTTCATCATGTCATAATATCTACATGGTTTTAGACATGATAACAGTCATACAAGATATTCATCACATCATGTGATACAATAGTAACATCATTATTCCTTTCCCAGGAATTAGGGTTTACTATCAAATAGGGCTTCTTATTCCCTTTACTCAAATTAGGGTTAGGGTTCCCCATTTCTCATTAAATAGGGTTTCATGATTACATTATCTGTCTAACCCTTAATTCATTATTCCATACCTCTGAGGCATTCAAAGGTATCATAAATGATTATTCAAGATCATTACTCGCATCATATAGCATTGATGATCATTAATTCAAGGTATGAGTTCATTTCTCATCCTCATCATGGTATGACTACATCATACTCATCATTTGGGCTTAACCCCATTCTCAAGGTACATTAATTAACACTCATCAAAGTGCAACAACTCATTACATATCATTGTAATAGTTGCATAACACACTTCATATGTTTCATATTTGGACATATAAGATTTGGAGTACATCAAGGTATATAAAACCTGAAGTGCTACATGTGATAACTATTATATTTTGATGTATCACTTTCACATCATTTCAAACTCTCATGAATTAACCATCTTATCTTGTATAAAGGTATTTCCCTTCTTAATACATTCCACCACTAATCTCTCACCTTTAGCACATAAGGCAAAGGCCACACATTAGAATTGTCCAACTATCTTTAATGGTATGGACTTGTCTAATGATAAAGACATTACTTATACTTAGGTTGTATATAGTCCACCACATGAAATGTTTCACCTTTATAAGGCCATTCCTTCTATTTCATCATTAAGATTTCTTTATACCCTAATTAAAATTAGGGTTATAGTTCATTTTCATATTGCCCAAGATTAGGGCTTTATGCATTATGATTTCACATTAGAGTCTCATATACCTTCACCCTTCTCAGGGCCTCTCATCACAACATAGAATTATAACATCATATGATGTTAATACTTAGTCAAGGTTTCTCATGCAATGACCCTCAAATAGGGTTTCACATGGAATCACCCTCAACTAAGGTTTCTCATGGAATCACCCTCAACTAGGGTTTTACATGGAAACACCCTCAACTAGGTTTTGATAAGGATACACCCTCAACTAGGTTTTCTCATGGAATCACCCTCAACTAGGATTTTACATGGATACACCCTCAACTAGGGTTTCGTAAGGATACACCCTCAACTAGGGTTAGAGTTCAATAACCTTATCAATTAGGGTTTATGTTCATGATTAGGGTTTCATGATCTCTCTACTTAAGGATCATACCCTTAAACACCACATGAATCATATTCTTATATGAATTCATGCTATCATCATCTCAACTTGATTAGGTCATATCAACCCTTCAATCGAGTTCATACAACTATGATTAACATAGTGTACCAAGTCATTGATCCTATAAGCAATTAGGGTTCATCCCTTAATTGGCACTAACCACTTAGGTACTAATAGGGTTTCAACCTTTGTACCTTCATTGACTATCATTACTAATCAGCATTGGATCAATGGATCATTCATCATCTTGATTCTCAAGAGATTCAATCACATTGGACCTCCATTACATAAGGTATCCAATTGAATTGGTCAATTAAATCTTCAATTGCAATAGGTACTCAATTAGGTTATTCAATTGGACCTTCAATTGCATTAGGTTCTCTATTGGGTTAACCAATTGAACCTTAAATGACATTAGGTATCTAATTGGATTGACCACTTGAACCTTCAATTGCATAACACAACTTGACCTTGAAACCACCTAGGTCTCCAAACGGTTTGAGACCGTTTGCCCAAGTAGGTGAAGACCGTTTGGCCAATTAGGTGAAGACCGTTTGGCCAAGAAAGTGAAGACCGTTTGGAAAAGCAGGTGAAGACCGTTTTCCAAGCAGGTGAAGACCGTTTGCCCATCCAACCCTTGGATTCTAGTGAAATTTCATCAAGGTTTGGTCTATCGAGTTGATCAACATATCAGCAATTAATTGCAATGTGATTTGGTACCTTTGGATCATCAATTGGTCAACCATACTTGACCCCAGACCTCCAAACGGTCTTGGGTGATCCCCAAACGGTTTTGAAACCGTTTGGGTGATCCCCAAACGGTTTTGAAACCGTTTGGGCTAATCAACCCAAAATCTCAAAATCAACTCATTGGAATTTCAGCACTAATCTCAATTAGGGTTTACCCAATTGATTAGGCTTCAACTCATGACTCGTTTGGAATTAATCCATCAAATTTGGTGAGTAATTAACCAACACCATTAGGAACAGTAATACCAAACGGTAAACTCTTGGTCAACCATCTCCAACGGTTTTGAAACCGTTTTCCCAAAAAGTAGAATTACTCAAATTGAAAATCAGCACTTAATCCAATTAAGTTTCCCTAATTGATTAGCCTTCAACTAACGATTACTCTATCGTTAATCCCTAATATTTGGTGAGTCATTAACCAACATCATTAGCAACAGTAATCCCAAACGGTCAACGCTTGGTCAACCATCTCAAACGGTTTTGAAACCGTATTCCCAAAAAGGTCAAGTTAATCAGATTGAAAATCAGCACTTAATTAAATTCGATTGCCTACTTTATTAGCCTTCAACTCTTGATTCCTTGGGAGTTAATCCCTCAAATTTGGTGGGTTATCATCCTACATAATTAGGAACACAATTCCCAAACGGTCAACGCTTGGTCAACCATCTCAAACGGTTTTGAAACCGTTTTCCCAAAAAGGTCAAGTTAATCAGATTGAAAATCAGCACTTAATTCAATTCGATTGGATAATTGATTAGCCTTCAACTCTTGATTCCTTGGGAGTTAATCCATCAAATTTGGTGGGTTATCAGCCTACATAATTAGGAACAAAATTATCAAACGGTAAACGCTTGGTCAACCATCGCAAATGGTTTTGAAACCGTTTTCTCCACTTAAACGGTTTGCTGAAACCGCATAAGCAATCAAATTAAAACGATTTGGAGTAGCTATCAAAACCGTTTGGCTTGGTACTTTTTTTGGATAAGCATCTAGGATGATTTCATCATCCCCTTCCTTCGAACAACCAAGAACAGCAACCGTTCTTGATTAAAACTGCAGCAAAGAAACAAGAGTGAATCAAATTAAAGAAAACAATCAACAAAGTATAGAGAATTGATGCAATATCAATGATTAAGGGTTTGAGTTATAAAACCAACCTCAAATCTGATCTCCAAGCGCCAAGATACACGGCTCTAATGGTGGATGAAGCTTCCCCAACTATTCCAAGTCTCAACTTCTAGATTTGGAGTGAAATGATCAGCTAGAATTGAAGATTGAGTGAAGAAATGAAGGAATTACATATTGTTTTATGATTTTCACCATGAAATCATGAAGAACGAAGATCAAAGGCTTACCAACAGGTTGGGGACGTGCTCCCTGCTGTCCTTAGCCTTCTTGGTCGGTTTGGCAAGCAAGGAGAAGAACTGGGGTCGTAAAATCCTTTCATTTGACTTGGAAAAGGTACTTTTATAAGAAAATTGAGGAGAGAGAAGATACTTTATAAAAGTCTTTTAATTCCAAAATTGTTGCCACCACTTCCCCCTTGGTTTTTTGCATGCAAGGGCATCTCTATCTCTACCTAAATCCCTTCTATTATCCATGAATTAAGGGAAAACAAATTAAGCACCTTAACCCTTATAATAAGAATATCCTTATTTGAGTGGAAATTCTTTTTCTTATAATAATGGTGAGTGGAATTTCACCTCCTTAGTATATGCTCGTGCCTTTCCAAGGCTTTAGGCTTATCCACACACATCTGAATCCAACCATTTTAATTTTGGTTGAAGGCCCTTTAATTAATACATTCATTTTTGCCCTAAATTGGATTAGGGTTTCACTTAGGATTAAATCTTGATTATTTTAATATCAAGATTCTCTCTCCTCCAACTTAATTCAAATGAGGAGTACCTCTAATTTTCTTTCCTCTAAATGATGACAAGAAACATTAGGGACCTTATTGAAGTGGTAATTTGCATATTGAACCCTAGGTTTTGCGTAAATTGCATATTACACCAAAACTAGGTTTTCATGCACAAACATTGCTTTATCAGCTCTTTCTTGGTATTCAGGCTTCCATAAGCCATACCTCAGCATAATGTTCACTCTCATGATGCTTCAACACATGAGGAACATATTATCATGCACAATTTGCACTTAAACCCCTCAACTTGGGTAATTTGCACATTAGTCCAAAATAAGCAAACATTGCTTCAACACTGTTCAAACATGACCAAAATTGAAACATAAGTTCCTCATGAGCCCTAATTACTTTTCACAAGATAGGATTAAGCATATAATCATTTTTCTTAATCAAAACACCTAGGGTTAGAGTATAACCCAGGTCAGGGATGTTACACTTCTCCCCATGATTGGTTTTTAGACATGTTCTTGAGGATTTTATGGCAGTGAGCGGGCTTGTTATTGAGGAAGAAGCCTCCTCTTGCACTGTCAAGAGTTGTTCTCTCCCCATTGTGTAGGACATAATAGAAAATCTTGGCTTGCCCCAGTAAATCAATACCATGATGAGGCACTTTCCTTAGCATATTCTGAAACCTTTCTCATGCCTATGAGTATGACTCATTTGCTTGTTGTTTGAAGTTGTGAATCTTCTTCACTAGATCATTCATATTTTATGGAGGGAAATAACGCTCGAAGAAAACATCTAAAATGTGGTCCAATGTCTCAATGATTTCATCATCTAGATTGTTGAACCATGATTTTGCACTATCCACCAGTGACGATGAGAACAACTTAAGGTATATTGTAGTCATGGGGACCATGTCTATCTTGACCATGTCACAATTCTCCACAAAATTGTTGATATGTGTCACTGGATCTTCAGAGGGATGGCCATAGAAAGCTTGAGATTTTACTAAGGCCACGATTCCAGGATCTATTTTGTAGTTGCCCACATTGATGACTTGCCTTTTGATGGGCCTTTTTTGTGTCGTAGCTGACAAAACCTTTATCCTTTCCCATACTGTCATTTCTTCCTCTCCCTCCATTTCTAAAGTATCTGATTATTCTTGCGTAGCAGGTCTCTTAGGTGGAGGTGTCGATGGAGGGGTTTGGTTAAATCGGCCAAAAAATCTGCCAAACTCCCTTTCTCCTTGTAAAAGATCTGCTTGTCCAAAGCCTGGTGAGGACGGTTCTCCATATTCTATGGCTCTGGTACATACCATGCACTAGTTTCCCTAAAAATGTAGAAAGTAGGCATCAGCGCAAGAAATGCATAATGTATCAAGAAAAATCTTATGATTGAGCTCAAAGAAATTTGAGTAAAAAATAAAATGAAAAGAAAAATTGGCATAGAGTAGCCGACCACAACACTCATAGTGTTGGATTTTTCTGCTTCCCTGGCAATAGTGCCAAAAACTTGACATGAGTTTACCGTGTGTATTATGCAAGTGAACATATCAAAGTAATAAGGTCGTGTGAGGCCCGAGTCGAACACGGGGAATCATTTCTCCAATAGACTACTACTAACTGTGATCAAATCAGCTAAGTTGGTTGTAATTGGGTTGAACAAAAGAACAAAAGTAGAAATAAAATGAATTAAAGGTGGAATTAATCAAAGATGGGGTGAATTCCTTAGGATAGTGGTTTCACCACGAACAACACTAATAATCGATCACACACACCAACACCCATTATCTCAATCCCTAGATAAGGGGTCTATAGTCAGAATTACCTATTCCTGTAGTGTAATTCACTACCTAATCTAATGCCAATCTCGCTTCCACAATTATTGGTTGATTAGTTCGATGCTTTATAGTCATTCTCTGGGTTTCTCCTCCTCTTGACACACCACTTTTCCCAAAGGGCACAATAGATGGGTAAATCTATGCTCTCTGACCCTTAACCTCTCTCTCGAGATGACTAAACCTCTATCAATCCACTAATGATGAACAAGTACAAGTAGAACATGAAGCTTTCATAGATTTATATCTAGTAAAAAGGAGATAAAATTGATATTAATGCACGAAAATCAATCACAGTGTATATCCGGGCTACTCTCGGATCCTAAGGAAAAAAAGCTTTTAGCCTTGCATAGTTTTCATCGACGAATACATGGGAGGAAAGAAGAAAAATATGGGAAACATGACGAAACTAAAGTAACCCCTAAATCTCCGCCCATCTGGAAGATCTCCTCTGTTGTGTGAGCATTCTGCTGTCTTTTGACTATAGAATCGTCCTCTAGAGGTTCCCAGATCTCCTCGGTCAAAGCCTTCAATCCTCAGTTCTTCTTTACTCTCTTTTCAATCATCATGCAATGAAAAGGATTGCCTCCCTTACTTTGACCGCCGTCCCCCTAAGCCATAGGAGGCACTTAGGGTATGAATTAACATCCACTATTGGATTAGAGATAAATCTGTGACTGGCATGGTCGGGAAAACTCAGTAATACTGACTAGGTGAGTGGGTTGTACCAAGTCACTTAGGTTTGGGCATGCGATCCCGATCCAGTCGGTACTATCAAATGGACTTGATAGCACCAAGTTTTGTAGTTTTTGAGCTGCCTCTCTAACGTCAACTTGGTAGCAGCAAGTTGGAAACATGATAGCATCGAGTTTTCTAGATTCATGTTGGGGCTTCCTAATGCTAAATTGGTAGCACTGACTTCAATTGTCACTAGCACTGATTCTGGGCAAGTTTTTGATAGGTCTCTGATGTAAATTCGGTACCACCGATTGTTTCCAGGTCGGTAGAACTAACTCTGTGGCTCCTACTTGTACCTAAAAATGCAAAAAATCATCATAAGCAATGGGGATACATAAAATTTTACATAAAATAGTAAGAATCATATAATTTGATGCACTTAATAGAAACATGTTGTCTAAGTCATTTCATGCATGATAAATCAAATACATTACTAAACTACATATGAAATCAAGGGAAAATGTTCCTGAAATAATGAATAAAAACACATGCATCAACGGGAGTACCAGGAATGGGGTAGTGGATATGTAGAGTGCGGGCTGGGGATGGATCCTCATCCATTCAAGTATTGTGTTTGTGTATGAGCTCTTATAATGGTGTTGGCCCGCTTGACCCCTTGGGACTCTACTTGTGTGGTTGTAACTTCTGGTTCTTCTATCTTCTTCCCTTTGACCTCTCCTTCAGGATTCAAGAAGGGCATTGCTTCCTCTCGAGGCATCGGGGCTAACCCAATGCTTTAGAATAGTGGACTCTAGTAGATCCCCAACTGGAATCCTTTAGGGTGAGGTAGGTGGGAACTCGACACCCCATATTGGAAAAATGGGTTGGATGACACAAAATGTGTAGCTTTTTGGTAAACTTCGGATAGTGCCACCCTCTTGTAGATGATAAGCTTGATTCAAGCGTAAAAGGCATGTTGGAAGGTTATTATTGTGTATGTCCTTGAGTGGATGCCACATTAGGTACGTCAATGACTTCCTTTCCTTTCTCTACATCTTTTGGCTTGTCTTGTTTGTTGTGAATGATGTCCCATTTGCTGTAACCACCAGATTGACAAACTATACTATTGTTCTTGGCCATATGGATTGATCACTGGTGAGACCGGGTGAGGTACAGACTTCTTGCTCTTCCCTTGATGTCCTAGAATTAACACTAGCGTGATTCAAAAGTAGGGTGAAAAATTTATGAGGAAATAGTACATTCCTTGGGACTTGTCCCTCCACGTATGTTGTATCAGATAAGAAATATAAAGGACTCCTCCCACGTGAAGGAAGGAATGAAAGGGATGCTTTCAGATTTCTTGTAATTTTATCATGATAAAGGACACTGGTAGATTTTTCATTGTTATTCTTTTTTGGTGGCAGTTTCTTCCCCTAGCTTAGGCTATATGATGGAACTTATCCACTTCTATATAAGACGTGTTTTCTAGTCCTATGGCATAAAAGTAAAAGATGGTGGATGTGATGTCCCTTTTGGAAGTGATCCCAAAAGAATTATTAGAAGTAGAATGAAAAGGTGTGGTTTGAGTGGCTGATCAAGAGCAAGGTAGCCATGACTGAGTCAGTGATTGTGCTCAATCAATCATTTTTCTTCCTTGAGGTGTCATTACCCTATATAAAGGGGTTTCTCTAGAGAGTGGTTGGCAGGGAGGAAACCTCGAGTTGGCCTCTACCTTTTTGGGGGATTCAGTGGGTGGCCATGGTCTAGTTTTAGGTCATAGTTCAAGATGCTATTTAGGAAGATGACGTGTATGATTGGGCCAATTCTAGTTCATGGTCTAAGATCCAAAAAGGTTTTGAAAGTTGAAGTGGGATTAGTTTAAGGTCATAATCAAGGAACATCGTGGGGTAGACCCGACATTGGTGAAGATGTCTCACACAACATGGAGGAACCTCCTATCTTCCTGAGTTTTGGGTACAATTTTCCCCTTTTTTAGTTTGTTAATCTTTGTAGAAGATTGTATGAAATTTAAGTTTGACAATGTTATTTAAAAAAAAATCAAGTATGAGTTTGAGATTGTTATTTTTTTTTAAATATTGTTTGAAATTTGTGTTTGAGATTGTTAATCTATAAAAAAGATTGTTTTAAGTCCAAGATGGAGATTGTTAATCTTTGAAAAAGACTCTTTGAAGTCTGATTTTGAGGTTGTCATTATTTTTTTGAGAAAAAATGTTTTAAATTTGAGTTTGAGATTGTTAATCTTTGAAAAAGATTATTTGAAATCTTAGTTTGAGATTTTTAATCTTTGAAAAAGATAGTTTGAATCAGATTTTGAGATTGTTAATATTTGGAAAAGATTTTTTTAAATTTGAGGTTGAGATTGTTAATCTTAGAAAATGATTGTTTGACATTTGAACACAAAATGGGTTAGCAACAATCATTATAATATTTCAGCAGTGAAGATAGGATGTAAGGAATCTGACATCGCCCCCCCCCCCTATCCCATGAGTTTAAGATATTTGTTATGTCCTCACTAAAGTGTGAATTGTGTAGGAGGGGTTGGTCCTTATCTTCTCTATGGATGATGACACTTTTCTAGGGGTAGCTTGGGTTAGGCGATAAAGGTACTGCTCCCAATATACCTCATGACTAAGGAGGATATAATTAGTCATGAATGCTAAGAGAGTTGGATATTTTCAAGGCCTTTGTACATCTAGCTTAATGCTTTACTAACACCTATATTGATAGCTATCATCACTTCCAGGGACCCAACGTGAGGTTGGTACCCATTCCATGACACATGGGTTTATAGGAGTGTGAAGTGTATGAGAAGGATTTTAGCGATTTCAAAAGAAAGCTCATGATTCATTATAGTCACAAATGTGAGGATAAATAAATTATAGCAACATGTTTTCAAGAAAGATCAGATTTTGTTCCTAATATGCATCTGCCAATCATCCTTTATATATATATATATATATATATATATATATATATATATATATATATATATATATATATATATATTGTATGTAATTATTTCTTTTCTAAAAAATGAGGGGAGCTAACACAAACCTTAGACGGGAAGCGTGGCACGAACCCAGATCGCCAACAGACAAAGATGTCTAGAAAGGAAAATTATGACCAATATTAAAGTGGTCGGGGATGAAAAATTGCCTCGATCCATGTGCCTAGGGCCAGCGGATCATGGTGATCCATGTTCTCAACCAAAGAGAAAAATTGGATGACAAAATGGGAAAAGGTTGAACAACCCTAAAGACTCAAACCTCAAAAGGGGATAATGGAAGTTTCAATCATATTGACTTGGAATTACTCCCTAGTGAGTCACCAGTCTCTCACACCCTGCTCAAAAAAAGGTTAAAGAAATAGAGATATTTGGGGAATAATGTTGTACTCTTTTTGGTAGTGAAACATGGCATTAAAAAAAAGAAAATGTTAGTGAAGCTACGGTTGAGTCTGAGCAACTATCCATGCTAGATATAAAATAAAAAATAAAAAATAAAATCAGAGATCAGATCTAATGATCTAGTTAAGAGTGGGGAAGGATTGAAACCCTCATCTCGCATGGTAAACTAGTACCAAAACACTATCAGGTTGTAAGGAAATTGAGCTATTCAGGTAGTTAATTAAAGAAAACATGAAATGAGATTAAAAAGTGATTTTTATTATAAGTGGGATTTAGGGGTTGAAGTTGTCTATGTCCTTCCCATCTTGGCCCCAAAAGTCCTAGTTTTAATGTTTGTTGTGGTCCTAATCACCTCGGGTTCTCCCATAATGGAGATCCATCATTGGTGATTAGGATCAATACATAGGATGTTAGAGAATGACTAGCATATGTGTGCTTTGAGAACTAGATCTAATTTTTAATAATTAGTAAAAAAACATAACTATATGAGTGGCAAAGTACTTATAGAAGATAATAGATTAGATGCAACAATAGATCAGCTAAGTGCAACAATTTTAGATAAGATATAGTCATATAGTAGATGTAATAGTTTAAGCATTGTATTTAAAGCAAATTATTGTTCTACCTATCTATTAGAGAAGGTGGTGTCAAAATAAGGATCCTCTTATCACATGAAAAATATATTAAAGATAGGGGTAGTCAACACTCTAGATTTAATAGAATCATAGAGGCCTCCAATATGTTGGGTATGAGGGTTTATTTATAGGTAGATTTTAGGGTTTAGGTTTCTAGGCCTAATCTTCTAGAAGAGGTTGCAGATGACAACGAAGTGCCCCGTAGAAAGGAAACGCTAATTGAGACAATCTACCACATGTCACGTGGCAGATGGTTGTGATGCAGTAGTGTTCCCATGTTGAAAATTGTAGTCTCTTATTTTCTTAGTAATTTCACGAATGTTCTAGAAAAAATCAAGAAAACTTATACATAATGATAAGTCAGAGTTATCCTTTCAAAGATAAGTTGGAGTTTTCTTTTAAATTTTCCTATAAAAGCCAGTTGCAAATGGAATATTTAATTCTAGGAAATTCAACTGGGAAATTTGAGAAAGCATAGCCTATTTAAGGAAGAATTGAACATCTACACTTTCATCCTAAAAGAAGGTTTCCTTGTAGAAGGCACCAAACTGGGTGAAAAGGGGCAAAAGGTAGTGGATAAAATATGATGGAAAATGTGGAAAAAGTTGAAAAAATAGGTATATGTGGAAAGTGGGTAGGATGTGAAAAGGATTTCACCATTAGCCAGAGGATTAACATCAAATATGAATTTCTACTGAGTGAGCAAAAATGGATTGTAAACTCATTGAAATCACCATTTAAGTATTTGATGCATAGACTTAGGTGACACATACAACCACCATGATAATCATTAATGAGACTAGTCTTATTGGTGTTAATAAAATCACACTTGTTTGTAATTTAGGATCACTTTGAGGACTTAATTTTCAAGATATAATAAATTTTTCTATATAGGGTTTTGTAAATCAAAGTATTAGTGTTGTTCTCTAATAAAGGTATGTTTTATCCTTCTATTGGGAAGACTAGTGGTATTGAATTTTTTCGTATGTATCTGGGCTTAAAATTCTTAGATTTTATAAACTTGTTTGATCTAGTTGTTCCATATGAGTACTAGTTTTTTTGTTTAGAATATGCAGAATAAACCTTGAAACATAATCATAGACAACCATTGTACAAACTTTGTATGCTTGTTTGTATTCTTAGGTTAAGGAATTAAGTTCAACGTCCTACTTGAGCTGCCAAGAAATGACAGAACATGTTGCTAATAGAGTTAACTCCTGACATTTGGTCTTGTAGTCCTCACATTGAAACATGATTTATTAGTAACATTGCCTTTAATTACGCTCACAGAGCCTTCCTTTGGGAAGTTTTTCAATGGCCATGATATTATTGGTATAATATTAAAAAATTAAAACATACTTGCATGTAAATAAGAAAGTAATTACTGATGTATCATTTTTTTCTTGTTATGAAACTATGTTTTTTCAAATATGTATGTTCTCTTCTCTAAAAAAAAGTACGTATTATCTCTTAAACCTATAGTTTTATGTCTTTTATAGCACACTCAATACAAATGTGTTGATACTCATTTTATAATTTTAGGCAATGTTTACACTATGGTTGTCTCAATTACCGAGTTTGTATATGATGTTGTTCTTACTCTATTTGAATCTAATGGAACACAAATGGAATTTATATGGTTTCATATATGGGGGTTAAAATACTATGACAGGTACTAGTTTAGATTACTTTGATATGCCATGTCATTTAATACCTTGGTTCTTCTATGTTGATGATTGTGGTTTTATGCACACATATGTTATGTGATCCATTTCTAGGAGAGTCTAACTATGAGGAGTTTTGATTTGTGTAATAGTTGATACCATGATAGTTATTCATAACCCTAAGATTATTCAGAAATCGTGATTAAGGTTATAACACCTAGCTCATGATCAAAATAACAAATAAAATGAGATTTTGGCCCAAACTCCAAGACGTACATTATCATCTATTTTAAAGCTTTCTATGATCATTTATGATAGTATGATCAATACATCTTACCTTTTTGTAATTATATCTAATTGAAAAGAATACTATTATCAACTAACAAGTCAAAGAAAGCTTTAAAATGCATATCACATAATATATATTATTTCTTCTCAACGAAGGATCATATTTGGCTCAATTTAGATAAAATATGTACTCTAGAAATTGCAACCAGACAAGTATATTCACAATTATCTCTTAACAAGATCACCATATTTAACCATTTCAATTATAAAAAATTTAGGGTTTAGTATTCCCATTACATGCATTTGTTGAACTATTAACCAAACTAGGATTTCTATCTTCTTAGTGTATTTCAATTTTCTTAATGATTCCAATAGAGTTAAGTGTTATCCTTTGAGTCTCACGAAAAAAACACTTTGGATGGTAGGGTTTGAGAGTCATGGCGGCGGTCGTGGAGGCGTCTGAGGCGGATGGGACCATCTTTCTTCCCCAAGGACTAGAAGCAGCGAACGGACCTTCGAGCATGATTTCCATGCTTCTGAGGACAATGATGTTGCAGATCAAACAACCATGGAGGAAGCCATGGACGTTTCCTATACCACGCCAAAGGAAACAACCATCCGGAAATCATACAGAGATGCTCACGTTGGGAAGGGCGTCGGCCTTCTCTTGTATGTTAACCCTACCCCACCAGACATCCTTATCGCTGCTAATATTCAGGTCGATTTGAGCGGGGGTTTTCCAGCATTCTCTGTCAAGTAGGACTCCATCCAGCCACTGCTTGAACCCTAGAAGCATGCCGTCATCGTCAAGGCCATCAGAACCACGCTAGGGTTTCAAACCCTAGTTAACAAGATAATGACCCTCTGGGGTCCCACAGCACAGCACATGATTATTGACCTTGACAATGGCTACCACATAATCCAACTGGGAAACCAGCATGACTATGAGAAAGCTATGACTAGCAGTCGATGGACTGTTTTCGGTAGTTATCTTTCGGTGCAGTCTTGGTCCCCATCGTTCAGGCCTTCTGAACCAATCCCCCGAAAACTAGTAGTGTTGGCAAGAGTTGTCGAACTTCCAGTCTTCCTCTATCAGAACCAACTTCTAGAGCAGATTGGTAACTTGATTGGGAAAACTATCAAAATTGATGCCAATACCTTAATGGGTAATAGAGGAAAGTTTGCCCGCATTGCAGTGGAGGTCGATACAACCAAGCCCCTCCTACTGGCGATCTTTATCAATGGTAAATATTTCCATCTGGAGTATGAGAACCTCCCTCAGTTCTGCCTTAATTGTGGCCGCCTAGGTCACATTCAGAAGGAATGTCAACAGCAGACCCAGAGACCAGAACTGGCATCTACATATATCCATATCCTCGTTCCTATTGTTAGCTGCACTTCAGCCATCCATGCTAGGATGCCTGACCGTCGCAAAGGGGCAACATAGGAGAAAACCATCAGTTCTGCACCTCCTCACCACCAGGTCGTGCAAAAGCAGCACATTGATCAGCACAAAGAGATGCAACAACAATCCTATACCACTCATAAGGTCGTGTCTGAGGGCGATGGTGAGGATTGGCAAACTGCCATGAGCAAGAAGGCCAAGCAAAGGCTGCGTAGGAAGCATGTGACTGACAACCAGCCGCCCACATCAACAATGGAGAATGCGGAGCCTGATCCTCCCGAGACAAACACCTATGTCAAACTAAAGGAGAACGAGGTCCTCACTGGTCAGCCGCATCACCCGCCTGAGGGTGGGGCCTTCCCGTTTGCATCTAATCGAACTATGGCTCCCTCCATTCCAGCCTGTTCCATCCTAAGAAAAAAGGATGTCTCAGGGTTTGTGATGTTGAGGAACTAAAAGATAGTCTATCAAGAAATCTAGAGTCCAGACAGGGTCCGAAGGAAAGGACGCACTGATGAGCAACCTATTGAAAGAAACCATACTAATCCTCATGTGCAACGTGCCCTTGAATTCCAAGAGCACCTAAATGATGCAAGTGCTGGAACTTCAAACACTATGAACGCTGAAGAAGGAGACCAGTCTGTCAGACTCTGTGCAGCACTCCAATAATCATTTTAATGAATGCTCTCTGCTGGAATATTCCAGGGGAAGGCCTTGAAAAGAAAATCCTGCTAATCAAAGAACTGAAGATTATTCACAAAATCCAAATTGTTGCTATCCTAGAGCCTCGTTGCTCGGGAATTAAAGCAACCAATATTATTAAGAAGCTCAATTTCTCATCCTCACACAGGGTTGAGCTACTGGTTTCTCTGCTGGTATATGGCTTGCTTGGAATCATCGCCAATGTGACCTTGAAATCCTCCTTAACTATAGACAGTTCATACATTGTTGTATCGACAAGTCATGGTACCTCACCTTTATCTATGCTTGTCCCAACTCTTCTAGGCGTAATGTGCTATGGGAGCACCTTGAATCTATTAGTGCCTCCATGAACGCAGCCTGGGCGGTTATGGGTGACTTCAACACCCTTCTCCATGTTACTGAAAAGCGAGGAAGTAAGTATTTTGACAAATGAGCAAGTGCAAGTTTTCATGAAGCTCTGGTTAACATCGAACTTGTAGACCTAAAAACACAGGGCAACTTCTTTACTTTCAAAAAACTCAGCCTTCTAGAGCACCTAGATAGAGTGCTTGTAAATGCTGACTGGATAAACAGATTCGAAAATGCCACTATCACTGTACTTCCTTGAACTTTTTCTGATCACAACCCGCTCCTGCGGTCCTGTGGTCATAAAGTCCAGGAAACCATCCAATTCTGCACCAAATCAAGCTGGAACCTGCAACCGAACTTCCGGATGAAGATCCTTAGCCAATGGCCTACCAACTCCTGCTTCCAGGATGCCATCAAGTTCTTCAAAGTGGCCGCCACCACATGGGAGTTTAAACACAATATGTCACAATGCAGAGAGAAAGCATGCCTGCTAGACAACATTGATAGATGTCAGGTTCGTCTCCAAAACCTCTCGCCCATTCCTGACCTTGATCCTTCCATACCTCTCCAGGAGAAGCTCCATAACATTCTTCTTTTGGAGGAAGTGGATTGGCGTCAACGAGCACATATCGATTAGTCAAAACTTGGTGATCTTAACACCAAGTTCTTTCAATCATATGTCTAGGCTCGATGACACTACAATAGGATTTCCCACCTCAAGGATGGTTCCAATGGTGACAACTGGATCACTAAACCTGTTGTGCTCAAAACACATATCTGTTGCTGGTTTCAAGACTTGATGACACAGACTTCCGCGAGTGATCCCGTTCATGCCCGCATATACCCTGGTGTCTTCCCTTGCATTGATACTCAAGCCAAAAGTCTTCTGGGCATGATCCTGCATGCTTCAGAAATTAAGCAGGTCCTCTTTTCTATGGCGCCTCTCAAAGCACCGTGTCCAGACAGAGTTTACACAGAGTTCATCCAAAAGAACTGGGATATTTTGGGTGACTCTGTCATCACCACGGTCTGCACTACTTTTCAAACTGAACATATTGAGAACTGCATTGCAAACTCATACATGGTCCTCATCCCGAAGGTGGCTTCTCCATAGAAATGATGTGATTTTAGACCTATCTCTTTAAATAATGGTTATTTTAAGCTTATCTCTAAGATAATAGTGGAGCGTCTGAAACCCTTGCTGAGTGATTGGATTGTGCCTACACAATCTAGTTTTATCCCCGGGCGTCGCATTAGCGACAATATACTCTTGGTGCAAGAAGTTATCCATACAATGAAGGCCAGATCCACCAAGAAAAAACTCATGTGCATCAAGCTGAACCTGGCTAAGGCTTTTGACAAAATGAACAGGCACTTTATCCATGATACACTTTCGAGAATTGACTTGCCTACTAAGATCATCAATGTAATTATGAAAATTATGACACATGGATCAACCTTGATCCTTTGGGAAGGTGAACCACTACAGCCTTTCAAGGAAACTCAGGGTGTCAGGCAAGGAGACCCGATCAGTCCATATGTTTTTGTTTTGTGTATGGAACAGTTAAGTCAGACCATTTCTACTTCAGTTAACAATGGCAACTGGAAACCCCTCTCAGTCACTCATAGGGGTATTCTGCTTTCCCATGTTTTGTTTGCAGACGACATCCTTCTGATGGGGGAAACATCCATGGCGTAGGCCAACACCATCAATGATATTCTCCGCTCCTTCTCACTAGCCTCATGAAAGACAGTCTCAAAGCACAAATCCAGGTGTTTCTTCATCTTGAATACACCCATATCTGAGATCTGTTCCATTAGCAGACGTATGGGAATTGGCTAGACTTCTGACCTTGGAAGGTACTTGGGCGTACCTATCTTTCACCATAGAGTAAACAAAACCACCCATGATAGCATCATATTGTCTATCCAAAGTAGGCTTCACAGTTGGTCCCAGCGCCATCTTTCTCTTACAGGAAGAATCACCTTAGCCAAATCCACCCTCCAAAGCATCCCAACTTACACAATGCAAACTATTAAATTGTCAACTCAACTATGTGAAGATATTAACAAACACATCCAAAGATTCATTTGGTCTGGGACATCTCCTCAACATAAACTTTCCCTAGTGTCTTGGAATAAAATCAGTTCCTGTAAGGGAACAGGCGGCCTTAGCATCCGGGATGCCCGTGTTCAGAATGATGCACTTATGCTCAAGAATAGCTGGTCTTTCATCTCTAACCCGAGCAGGCTATGGGTCCAAGTAATGAAAGAGAAGTATAAATAATGGCACTAGCGCTAATGTCTAGCATGAGAAGTGGCTTGGTGGACAATCCGTTATCAATATAAATCCTGATTGACCTATACCTGATGAGCTCTCAGACCTAATCGTCAGTTGCATGTCATCCGCAGAAGATGGTTGGGACTGGAGCTTTATTAACTCCTTCTTATCACCGGAAGCTGAAGACATCATTAAGCACCTCCCAGCACCCTCAAATAGCACCCTGGAGGACGAATGGCTATGGGTCCCTAGAGCAAACCTGCCTCTTTTCCTCTAAACCAGCTTATAAATGGATTCGCAAGGAAAAGGAAGTCAACATTCAAGGCAACTGGAAGCAACTATGGAGTTCCACCCCACCTGCTCCCATCAAAACTTTCCTTTGGATCTTACAACACTGAGCTCTCCTAAGCAATGTGGAGAAGAATTGTTGACATTTAGACATCTCTGATTTGTGTCCAGTGTGCAATAATGGAAGGGACACCATCCTTCATGCTCGAAGAGACTGCCCACCCAACATCGAGGTATGCACCATGTGTCACCTGGCATTGGGCACTTCACTTTACAAAAGAAGGAATGGATTGATCAGGGTATGAACGTCCACCACCCATCTCACGTGCTATGGTTTGTCACATGCTGGCACCTGTGGCAGTGTCGTAACAACTTCATCCACCATGGGCTTAAACAACCTACTGCAAGCAAAGTACTTTTCATCAAATAGCGTAGTCTCACAATCCATATTATCGCTTCTCAGGACAGGGAGAGTGTTCCTGCTGTCATTCACACCTAGGGAAACTTTCAAGGCAGAGATTTCTATGTTTTCACTGATGCATCTTTCCAAGATTACATGCATAGCGCCGCCATTGTGGTCCATGCCATGAATGCTAGAGGTATGCATATCATGGGTATGGGCTGCACTACCAAAGCCACCTCAACAATGGACGCAGAAGATAAATCCATAGTGAGAGCCACTGAACTATGCAAACAACATCACTGGGACAATGCATACATTCTTTCAGACTCTAAAATTGTAGTCCAAGTTGTTACCAGAAGAACTTCTGTCCCACTCCTAAAACCCTACGTGATGAAGGTGATGAACCTCATCCCCCCTGAAACCATCTTCTATATCAGTCGCATCCATAACATGCATGCTGATAGGATTGCAAAGCACTGCCTTGCAACAAAAGAAAACCTTAATTTTTTGCTTTCTATTCCTAGTTCTTTTGATTTCATCACTCCTATAAACATTTTTGAGATTTTGTCTGCACTAGAGAGCATCATGAATAAATAGTTATCTCTAGTTACCCAAAAAAAAGTGTTATCCTTTGAGGCAACTATCATATTAGGAGATTAGAATAAATAAGGTTTGTGGTTAACTTGAGTTTCTCTCTTTATAAAAGCTTTAGAGAATCATTGGTATATCCCTGACTGCTAAACATCTATGATCCAAACACGATATCAAAATATCTCAAAGTGATATGTCCTTGATCTATTACAAGATACATGCATCACTAATTCAAAACCTATATACACTCTATTGGATCACAACATGAAAACTTCGAATGAGGGGGAGATCTTCCATGACACATGAGACTGACATATAGTTGGGAAACGTGTATATTTAATGACCAATCTGTCATATATTTCTTATCCAGTTAGGGTCATTATTAAGCTCATGAAACAACCTATTCAGACTCATTGGACACATATACCATGTCTATTGCAATATTTTGATGATTTCCAAGGAATAGGTTTGTTCTGTGAATGACTCCAACATAACTCACTTGATTTATTGGATATGCAAATGAAGTCTGGGATGGGACCCTCAGGATAAAAGAACTACCTCGACATATTATTCCTACTATGTAATCACCCAATTTTCTAGAGAAAGAAAGAAATTGTTTTTGCATGTTCAAGAAAGTAGTTAAGTGTCCTGCCATGGCGCATGCATCTTGTGACTTTTAGTGGTTCCAATATGTTCTCTCTAAATTCATAATTGATATGCAACAATCATCATAAATGTAATGATTGATATATTCTGAAAAATGTTATGCTAATGGAAATGATACATAGTTGTTTACATTCATGTACATGTAATGATTATGTTGCATGTTTTATATCTAGGAACATCAATTATATTACTTTAATGTTTATTTAATATAGTATATAGCCATAAGAACATGTAATGTTAGTCATTTTTAATGTTATATGAAAAAGTAGTGTTGTTATAGTGATATATTATGGTATTTGCGGAGTCAATATATTTTTTTTTCATTTATATTATAACAGTTAGTTGTTTTTTTTGTAATTTTATGTTAACCAAAGAAATAGATAGTACATCATGCTTGACATCAATTACATTGGATGGTTTTACTCATTATCCTATTTTAAACTAAGAATTATCAATGTAGCATTCTAGTTGTTACGGTAGAGAGACAACTTGTGACATGTCTTTTACTGTACACATATTACATGGCCACCCGTAGGTAGACCCACAATCCACAGGGTCAAATTTGGGTGTACTATTATTCCACACGTTTAACATAGCATCTTTTTAACCCACACCCGCGAGATCGGAACCCGCAATGACCCAACCCAAATCGAACCCACCCACTCATTTGATAGGTCTAATTATTATACTATCACAATTAGGTTGATATTCATATCTCTAACAACTTAGTCTTCAATGAGCATTCCAAACATATTGAAGTTGAATGTCACACACTATATGATCTTGCAAAAGCCAAAAAATTAGTCACAATGTGCATCAACACAGAGAGCAGTTGGAAGAACTCTTCACCAAACCAAATCCTTCTAGTGTGTTCTAGAACACGAATAACCAATTGAAATTATTCGGTGTATACCCTCTACTTAGATGGGGAGTACTAAAATTAATACTTAAATTTTGTTATTGGTCTTGGCTATTTATTATGGACTACTTCAGTGTTAAGTAAACCCATCTATGTGCTTACTTGAGTCTTAAATAAACACTTATATAGGTTTACTAGAATGTTAAGTAAGAAATCAATTAGATCCATGTAATCTCCTCGCCTCTATATAAAGGAAACAACTCTCATCTATAGAAGTTATCTTGCATTATTCGTTTTGGTGGTTTCTATAACAATGTGATAAGTGTGGCTAATTTATGTCAGAATCAGTTTTGTATTTAGGCCCATACCACAACTCAAACCTCTTTGTTCCTTTTCATGGAAAACAAATTAAGAAATTTAGAAAGTGCATATATTATAATTCATGGCCTAGACGCGCAACAATGTCCACAAGAAAACTCCTATCTAAAGCCACAATTGCCACATCTTATATTGGCATGTACATGATGCAAAAAAATAAATTGTATTGTTATTAAGGATAATAAAAGAAGGCAAATACAAGGTGGGCTTTTTGTATCTTTGTTCTTAGGTTTGGATATTCACTAGATCAAAAATGCAAAAAAAACTTAAGTAGTGAAATTTGTAAATTTGCCTTATATAATGCTTGATTGGCATTTATTCCATGAATATTTCCTATGGGGTGGCCCATGTTAAATCTTTTGTTGCCTTAGATTTTCTTTTTTGAGGATAATCAATTTAGTCATCAGTTTAGATCATTGACTTTCTCTTCCAGAAAGAATCCCACAAATTATTCTTTGGTGCTTCACAGGATGCAAGTGAGGGCCACACATGTCTGAATTTGTGTACTAGAGATAGTACATGGCCGCATACATAGTCTAAACCCTAATTTGTGTAGGTCATTTCCATTAGATTTCCTCATGCTCCAGGATAACTCAACCTCTGGTTTGTAACATATTTGGATTTATATCTTGGAATGGATTACTTCTAAAGAAAGAGTTAAAAATCTTGACCACCAAATTTGGTATTTGTAGTCCAGATGTAATAAAACGTCATAATGCAAGTTTGGAATTTAAGGTTGGAGTGATAAGAAAAGTAGCTCAAGTCCGCAAAATTTACTGACACCCTCACTAGTAATAAGACAACCACAACTCCAGACTAGGCTACACTAGTCCTATTTAAGGACTCCTTTGGTTGTGTGTAGTCGAATAACAAACACAAATTTGTAATGCATTTTTACATAGTAAATTACAGTTTGTAATCTGACTACACCCTGCCAAACTAACCCTAAAATATGATTTAGCTAGTCCCATTAATGATATTTTGTTGCACTTAAAGACCAATAGATTCAATTTGGTGAAAGATTGCCCACATGGCTGCTGCTCGACCAAATCGGGACCAAAATGTACCGCTGAAACACGACGGGAAGGAATGCAGTCTAGGTTGATCCCAAAAGCAAAACATCAGTACATCACACTAGTTAAGGCAGTATCCCACTACACCATGAAAAAGTTCACGTGTCCTTTGCTCCTTATGGCGTGCTTCATGTGGTCTCATCACATCGTTTCCTTTGTTGACGAGGGCTTGCCCGTCAACATGCTGGGAATACTGTACAGTCCCTAATCTGGATGCACATGTTTGGCGTGGTCGTGCTATCGACAAATATGTGGACCGCTTGGGCACGGCAGACTTTATATCTTTTGGTGCATGCTTGTCATCCGATATCATGTACCCGATAATCAGAAGGAAAGTAATGTTTCTGTGATTGTTCCTCAACGATCGACCACAATTAGTGGCCTCAGGATTTGTTGTACCTCTTTTTCGGAGTAAATTGAAAGGATTCACGCGGAAACTTCAAACCCAAGAAAACCCCATTATACGAGATACAGTCCGAACATGCACGAGAAGAACAAGAACGTCCCCAGTCGACGAAGCCAATAATTGCCAAGTAAATAACCACAAGAGAACAATGTTGGCGAAGAAGACCGTGAAATTCTATAAAGCACCTTCAGAAAGATTACAAGGATTGTCACTCTCTCACAATCCCACGCCCACAATAGAATCTCATATCCCACTCTTGCTCTCTCTCCCTTTGGCTATCTTTTTGGCTTCCCTCTTTTTTTTGGCCTACTCACAACACATGACTACTACTCTATTTATAGGCCCCAAAGATAGACCAACCCCAGAATAGAAGTAGGACAAGAGGATACAACTATTCTATTTGGAATAGGATAATGTGAATACCACTCCAACTAAGTAGGAAAGGGAATTGGATAAGGAAATAATATTAGGACTCAAAGTGTACACCAATTAGAACTTTCCTATTGTTAAGATAATTCTCATTATCCTAATAGGATAAGAGACAATATCCCAACAATCTCCACCTTGGATCTTATCCACTGAAGTGTGTCTGCTCCTTCAAGAATTTTGCTCCCGTTCTTCTTCTATGCTTCCTCCCCCGGAAGCTTCTTCCTCCCCCGGAAGCACTCTACCGTGCACGCCTATGCATAATAAGTGTCCGAGCATGGCTGCCCGAACCCATCATGTGAGAGCTCCTCAAGATGTGCAGTTTGATAGACTACAATGCGTCCACCTGCGGTTGGAACCGCATCCTTCACACCTTTGGCCCTCCATGCCATCGGTTTGTACCTTTTCCGAGCTCCACCTGCTCACTGGTACTGCGTGGTCGGTCTTGCCACGTCTTCCTTCTTCCAACAGTTGACAACTTCGCCTCTGCACCTGTTGGTTTTTGTAGTCGATCTTGCAGCCTCGCACCTGACTGCCCCTGGGAGTTGATAACATGTAGCACTTTCCGAGTTCATGACGCTCGCCTCACGTGCCAATGCTTCATCCACACCTCCAGTATGTGTAGAACTCTCGTCAACTACTCCTCCTTTGGTTAGAACATCTCCAACCAAGCGATATGCTCCACTCGACCAGGTACCCTTCATGATCACTTGCCCCTTGCATGTGACTTGCACGACTCCACCTTGCTTTGAAATTTTACAACCGATGAATTCAAGTGTCCTCTCAGATATTAGATTCCTCTTGAGACCGGGGACATATCGAACCCCCGACAATGTGCGATGTGCTCCATCATGCATCCTAAATGTAATTGTTCCAATTCCGGCAATTTGGTAGAGTTTGTCATCTGCCAGTTGAACAGTCCCACATGCCTGATGCAGAGATCCTTCATCAAATACATCTCTCTCTGGACATATGATGTAGTGAGAGCCTAAATCAAATATCCAACCATTACGAGTACCTGATTCCGTAACAGCTAGTGCCTCTGAATATTCTTCCGCCAATGAGCAAACTCCACTTTTCAATTCTTTCAACTTTGGACAATCTTTTAATATGTGACCCTCCTTGTCACATATATAGCATGTGCGTCTTCCCTTGCCTTTCCGATTCTTCTTTCCGTGACCCTTGCTTTTATTGGTTTCATCTGTAACAGCCAAAGCTTGACCACCTGAGGAAGACTCTGAGGGCTTCTTGAAAGACTCTGCCTCCAAAAGATATGCAACTGCCTCGTTGAAATTGAGTGTAGTTTTCCCAACAAGAATATTCATCACCAGTTGCTCCCATGATTGTGGTAGAGATGAAGCTATGAGAACTACCTTGTCACTCTCACTAAATGTCTCCTTCATGCTAACCAGTTGTGTGACAAGCTTGTTGAAGACATTGAGATGGTCAACGAACTGTGCGCCCTCTTCCATGCGCAATTTGTACAATTGCCTTTTTAGCACCCATCTATTCGTCAGCGACTTCGCCATGTACAACTCTCCTAGGACTTTCCATAATTTCTTCGGTGAGTCTTCATTGATCACAGAATACTTTACCTCTACAGAAAGACTTAGACTAATTGTACTGACCGCTTTGCGCTCCATCATCCTCCAGTCTCCATCAGACATCTTTTCTGGCTTCTCTCCTTCAAGCGCTTCGATTAGCCCTTATTGTACTAAGACATCTTTCACCGTGCTCTTCCACACACTGAAATTACTTTTGCCATCAAATTTCTCAATATGATGACTCCCCATGGTATTCGTCGATGTCGTCATGCTTTACGTGCAACCGTTGCTCACTGGTCATACTACTTGAAAGGATTCACGCGGAAACTTCAAGCCCAGGAAAACCCGATTATACGAGATACAGTC
The DNA here is from genome assembly GCA_963693085.1 of Alisma plantago-aquatica. Lineage (NCBI taxonomy): Eukaryota > Viridiplantae > Streptophyta > Magnoliopsida > Alismatales > Alismataceae > Alisma > Alisma plantago-aquatica. The sequence goes on along the minus strand of OY856409.1, from coordinate 1,910,971,212 downwards.
CGAGTATGCACGAGAAGAACAAGAACGACCCCATTCGACGAAGCCAATAATTGCCAAGCAAATAACCACAAGAGAACAATGTTGGCGAAGAAGACCGCAAAATTCTATTAAGCACCTTCAGAAAGATTACAAGGATTGTCGCTCTCTCACAATCCCACGCCCACAATAGAATTTCGTATCCCACTCTTGCTCTCTCTCCCTTTGGCTATCTTTTTGGCTTCCCTCTTTTTTTTGGCCTACTCACAACACATGGCTACTACTCTAAGATAGACCAACCCCGGAATAGGAGTAGGACAAGAGGATACAACTATTCTATTTGGAATAGGATAATGTAAATACCACTCCAACTAAGTAGGAAAGGGAATTGGATATGGAAATAATATTAGGACTCCAAGTCTACACCAATTAGAACTTTCCTATTGTTAAGATAATTCTCATTATCCTAATAGGATAAGAGACAATATCCCAACAGAAATGCTACTCCTTGTTGTATCCATGTACACGTGTCCCTTGTTAAAGGAGGAGCAACAAATCTTGAGCACAACCAGTGGTAAGGCAGTAGAGTAGCAACTAGTGGTTCCTTCACCAAAACTAGTAGTATATGTGGTCTCCTATACTTATTGTATAGGACAGTCAATGAGAACACCACAAACTCAACTCATAAAAAAATTAATGGAAAGAAAAAATATTTTTTAGCATTAAAACGTTTTCTTTAATATCATAAAAAATTCTGATTGGTCTCCTACCACAATATTTCTATAAGAGGCCTCTTATAGAATAGGCGTCCATCTTTCACTATCATGAGCAAACGAAAGAGTACCACCTTGCATGAATGGAAATCATGTATTTCACATTGAGTTCTTATCGTAGGTAGTAACTAATGGAGAATTGAAATCCTAATTAATGATTGCCTGCCTGATACATGCATCCTCCCACTGGCTTTAACCTGACACACACTATGAATGTGTCCTTGCTACATTATCACGTTGAACCTTGGCAACACAAACATTATTTAACAACACGAATGACAATGATCAGTAAATACCACAACAAACGTGGTGGAATGGTAGATGTAATAAATATTCAATGTGGAGTAGGCTCGACGAGGGGCTTGCCTCGCAGCCCGCGGGAACGAATGGCGAGGCGGTATTGGTCGAATGTCTTGGCCTCGTAAAGCGGTGGACGGTCGCCGGAGACAAGTTCCGGTACAGGGCCGATTGGAAGGTCGCTCCTAGGGTTGTAGAACAAGGCCATGGACAGCCGCTCCTGCGACGAGTTAACCACTACACGATGCTCTACGCTCTTGTAGGCAGCGTTGCTCAGAACCTGCGTGTGTAATGTATATATG